>JAMZAV010000251.1:0-479018 GCA_024449915.1 Sweltsa coloradensis
TCTCCGATATTAACTTTGAAGTGAGGGGGTCTCAAGAAAATTGTCGGGGTTCACGGGAAGTAATGGGAAGAATTCCCCCCTCCCCCTTCATACAAGCATGACGCGATTGTAACGATGCTCCAAGGGCCGTAGCACATCAGAATGCTTTATGAACAGTGGGTTCACTTCACTTCTAATAATAGCATTGAAACAGAATAGGGTGGCTGTAAGTGTAAACATCGAGATATTTTTGCACAGTATTTCAACTTTTAACGTTGCCTATCTATTTTTTGTATTGATGAATGATATTTTGAACATTAAAAAAAAAAAAAGTATCGATAATAGTAACTTTAATTCATAGAAGTTGGCACGAATTTCTCAGCAGATAAGATCAACTACCCACCTTTATCAATTATATCAGAATGATTTATAAGGTAATACACGTTTCTGAATAGGGCCGGATGCACAACAGTCACTCAACGCCCACTGTCATGTAGCTAATTAAAATTAGCACAATCGCCTATTAAGTCATTTTATATTTTAAACGTGTTTTTTGCATTTAGAAGTTTAATATTTGCATTTTTTCGCCTTCGGAGTCACGTCAGCTGGAACTTTGAACCAGACCCTGTATTAGTTTTACATGACCGACCCCCCCCCCCCCCCTCTATGCTACACTGCTTTAAATAGTCGTTTTATCGTTTAATAAATAATTAGGACAATGAAAATGTGAAAACATCATTTTAACAAAAAAGCCATGTTGTTTTTGTTAGACTATGATCCATCATTGTTATGCTACTATTGGTTCAAATAAACATTCAACTCTTCTCGTGATGGGATTTCATATTCATTCGGCCCTTGTTACTCACAAACCCTCGAATAACCCATACATGCAATCAATACATTGTTGTTAATTGTTATAATTCTACGTACATCCATCCTCATACTGTCATACGTGCAGCATGCATCAACTGATTTAAATCAACACCAAAATAAACATCAAATCCAACATGCAATCAATCTAATAGTGTTATCACGCTACGTCCTCCATCCACACATGAGTATTTATTTATGACAATATCACTATTCAAGACGATGAGGGGTGATAAGGATTCGTCAATTTCAACTTTTAAGTCAAACATTTTATATCCCGAAGTATGTACTCGCTCTATGAATACATCTCTGCCTTGTAATGTAATGCAAATACCTATTAAATTAATCCATTTCATGTTAAACCTTATAAATTAGTTCATCTAAGTTATGCAACATTACATTATGTTTATTTTCTACATTAATTTTACTGCTACTAGTAGTAGTACTATAATTCTTGCACTTCTTATGTTACCTCAGTATATTCACCTTCTCCTCTGGGAGTTTATATCTACTATGTGCACGTCAAGTTGAATAAAGTTATTCTATTCTATTTTTACAAAAACCCGTGCGACATCGCCCATGAGTCAATGCCCAGATCCACCCACAGAGTTGATTTGATTATCTCTACTAATAATGTGTTTCCTTTGTTATAGGGAGAATGTCTCCTATACCATTTGGAAGTCTGCATAACATAACAAACCAAACAACCGAGGGTGATGGATTTATAACAACCATAACAAACAGAACCAAGGAAATGATGGAACCGATTGCAAACTGGGGATTCAATAGTAACACCACAGCGCACAATAATGTGCTAGGCAATACGGGCATTTTAGAGCCAAGCAAACACCACCCGACATATTTGCAAAGTACATTAGCCATTGATTTTCCACAATTCTCTGCAAACTATTCTGTGAAGGATTGGAACAGTACGACAGAACAAACGATGATGGATGACGATGCTCCCGAATGGTCACAAATTAATAAGTATCAAATTATTAAAGCATTTGTGCTGGCTACAGTAACTATCATAATACTAGTTTCAATTTGCAAAATGGTGTTTCAGTTGATAGTGCGTTACTCTGTAAAAGCAGAATAAGGTAAATTAATTATTTATTTTAGCACTCAAAATTTCACAAAGACAAATTCACCTTTTTGGAATAAGGAAGTTTTAGAGTTAAAAATTAAAAAGTAATTGAACTTAAACATTAAAAATTTATTATTGGTAAAATGCAGTGCTAGTGAGTAGTGATACTCTCTAACAACTTAATTTGGAGAATGAATGGAGATGCATGCATCTATTTTCTTGTGCTGAAGTCTTGACTTTCCTCCGTCTACCTTCCACTCCCGCACAGTGGTTAAAGTGGATTCGGAATAGTAACGGTATGCACTTATGCTGAAGAAAGTATTGAAGCGAGAACGCCAGGGGGCATGGGCAGCGCCCCGCTGCCCCCCAGTTTTGATCAGCAGGGATATTTTTTAGGGTGTATGTATTGTCAGAAACACTTTTAAATCACTTTGGAGAGGGGTCTTGGTTTGTTTTTGTTTGCCAATATTGGGGTAGTATTTGGAATCGTATGCCTATATTTTACTAATTTTTTTATTATTCAACATAATTCGACAATGTGCATAGAATCTATCACAAAGTAGTCCCGGAATGGCATACCGTCCGTAATTTTAGTAACGGTATGCATAACGACTCATACCGCCCCACTTTAACCACTGCTCCCACATGTACTTGGAAGGGGTTGCGGGTAGGGCTCAGAAGCTTGGGAAGTCCCAAGAATACTAGCTTAATAGTTTGGGCAGCAAAAAGTAAAAGGACACATCACATCACACATACATTTCGTAATAATATGAATAAATGGTTGTTTTCCATTGGCCGTACTGAAAGTGTAATTTTGTATTCGTCCCGTTTTGTGGTAACACTCAAGACAAGTTCATAACAATGCTATTTCATTTCAGTCCACACCATAGATACTAGTATGTCCACACTGAGTGTGCATTACTGCATGACATGGAAAATGCTATTATGTTCACTCCTTAATTAGAGGGGGATTGTTTGCGACAGTGAACATTTTTTGCTTAACTTCAGTTCATTGTTGTGAGCATTTATTTACTTACTTTTATTTATCCTTAATTTGTAAATCAGTTTTTATAAATGAAAAGGATAGACAAACATTGAATTTGTTCCACGTTTCCACAAAAATTATATTTTTACACATGTTGCTTATGTTCGTTAAGTAATGCGTATCCATACAAATTTCCTAAAAGGTACATACGTTTTCCAGTTTCCTCTTCAAGACTGGCAACAGTAGCACCCTTATGAGTTCTTTATTAACAGTAGGCCATATCATCATTATCTGTTGCCACGTCTAACTCTGCGTTGGGTCGGCATTGAAGATAGGCCTCATCATCTTCTTCTATCCTGCCACCACATTCCAGTGTCCTCCTCGCTGTTCCACATCTTTTCTCACACTAGAACGAAATAAACACACTTAAAACAATTAACCATTTGTAGTGGAGTTACAAGTGAGTAGTGACCTTGGTTAATTGTTTTAATTGTATTCATTTCGTTCCGGGTCAACAAGCTTTCGTTAATGTCTTTCTCACACTATTCTGCCTCTTGGTCTTCTCGGCATTCTCGCTCTTTCCATCCTTTTGACATGTCCGAACCACTTTAAATCTTCTCGCTCCATTAAATTCCTCACGCCTATTTAATCTCCGATATCCTCAACATTCTGTATTCGGTCCCATCTACAATGCTTCTCAAAAACATCTTCAGCTTGTACAAGGTTCTCATCCACTGTTGTCATATTCCAAGTCTCCGCTGCATATGTAATATGAAATAATATGAATACCGAGATTATTAGAACACTCCCTTTTCTCAGTGCAAAAGCTATAGTACTACAACACTGTTCGGTGTTCACCAATAAAGTAAGATAACATGGCTTATGCTCAATGTCATGTAGCTGCTTTGTGGACGGTGTCGACTGGCGACTCTACAGTACCAGGGCATCAAACAGAAATAAGTTTTATTTTTGTTTGGTTTTCAGTCCGGTACGACCACCTTAAAATTAACGGTTCGGGTTGAACAGGTTGTGTTTTAGAACATTTTATAAGTAATCATTTATCAATAATAAGCCTAACTATATTTTTATAAAGGTTAAAATCATGAATTGTATTTTAAAATCATATTAATAATAACCAATACATGCACATGTTGTATACTTGCTCCACCTTCTACGTCTACTGGCAATGACAACCCCACCACAATCATTGGATTAGTGTCAAGTCAGTGTCAGCATCTGTATTTGCAAAGTTCTTGATCTCCATCAAATCCCAGGAAAATAATTTTGTTTTTGAAAAGATTTTGTGCACCGTACACGAGAAAGCATATGAAATGCACAATTCACAAAACGTGTTGTTGGCAAATGGGAGGGTGTGCCGCCGAAAGAAAGTATGGGTTGAACTTGTTAAAGGAAAATTTGATCCCTTCCTTTTGCAATTTGGTAATTTTGAGACTTTGTCATTAGAAAGTGAAACTGCTTTGTACTGAAACAAACCGAATATGTATAACCGAAAATCAAAATTCCAAATTTTGGTTTACTGTTCGGTTTTCTGTTCAGACACTTTCCTAACTCTCCTACAGTTTTCGATTTGTTTTTTTATTCAGGAGAGGACAAATATTTTTTTTTCAGTTTGAACCAGTTCAATACACTGTTCTAGTCTGGACAATGATCAGATCATAAGCCACACAGGATCAATATTACAGTTTAGTGCTTTACAACAGCTCTAGTTGACCGTAGTCAATGAAAAGATCACATCCAAGAAATCTGTGAATACAATTTATTTAGAATTTAGATACAAGAAACTAGTGGAACAGGTATTTATTTATTTACACAAACATTAATTAAAAATAGTTTATTGTTGAGGGGGCTCCCAGGTTGGGGCTCGTAACACTACATGCTTTGCACTACAGGGAGTTATGACACTATCTCTCAGACTGAAAGCTAGAAGCCCTACAAAGGTGGTTTTTCTCACGACTGCTGCTTGTTTGCTGTATTAATTACTACAACTAGTATAAGTCTAAGACATTTCGATTTCATAATATTATGAAATTTATTTAAGGTTGTTGTTGTTGTTCATAATAAGCTTAGCCATACCAGAAATAAATAGGTACCCTAGTAGGGTTGCTGTTTGCAGACTTTGATAATCTATTTGTCGACTATCTATTGACAATCATTCGGCTCAACCAAAGATGGAAATTTACTGCTGCTTTTAACAGCCAACTACCATGCCCCACACATTTGAAATTTTATGATGATTACCGGTACTACAAAAAATAGCAAGGTGTCTGGGGAAGGTGGCAATTAGAATTAGGCCATACCTTTGACTCAACTTCTGTACCAGTACCAGTACTACAAAATATTTTTTAAAAATTCTGTTAGGCATATCAAAATATCAATTGATGAATGATGATCGATGATGATGATTGAATTTAATATCCGAAAATCAAATTTGAAATATTAAAGTACTTATCGAATAGCAACCCTCTATAGATAGCCTATAGGATTAGAGGAGTATATAAGAGTGTGTAGGACTGTAGTAGGTTTGTTTTAATTTATAAAATGAAAGTGTAGAAAAAGTTAATTAAATGGGTATTATTTATTTGCTTGACCAAATCTTGACCCTGCTATAACAAATTCATAACAATGGTCAATCAAAGTGACTTGGTTCGTGATTATTACCCTCTGCATTTGAATTAAATTGAACATATGTTGACCTTAAATTAGGCTAGGCATAGTACTTATCACTGTACTGAAAAACCTTAGTCTTGTTTGTTAATAATAAAAACTCCACAAGCTTATTACCGGACAAGTGCTTGTAAGTTGACAGTGTGCAGGCAAAAACGGCATATACGTATAGCCAAATTTAATTTAATCTAATTTTAAATTCAATGTTTAAGTCTGAGCAAACTTCTATTATTTAGCAAGAAAACAATATTTCCACAAAATTATTATCATGAACTTGGCAGTAATGCCTGCAGCTTGTCCTCACACACGTTGCAATATGTTCAAGCAGAATCGTGAATCCCCAGGCGGAATATGTCGTGTTGGCAAAAGAAGGAGCCTCCCAACGGTTTTAGCACAAACACTTGTGAGTACGGGTGTGGTGGATCCTCGTCAGCCTACAAACACACAAATGCATCAATTATATAGGGTAATAGTATGGTCAGTATGTCTAGTTTGGAAATAATAAAATAACAGGGATTTTCAATTTTGATTGGACAGCTATTCAATGAACTTTAAAAATATCTACACAAATTAAACTGCAGATAGGTCTATCCATGGCATGATGACAGTGTAAAAATTGTTTATATATATTACCACATTGCATACTGTGTAGGCCTATGCATACGGTACATTTAAACTTTAACCCTTTTCGGTCATGTGTCGGGTGTCGGGGTAGCCCCGACATGGGTGTTTCTGCACACTTTACTACACCTGTGGCCTCTGCCACATTTTTTTATAAAAATTATATGATGCTTACTCATACAGGTCTTTTAATGCACTTTACTAAAGACTAGTTAACAGTTCCACTCCACTGTATTCTAAATAATTAACAAAATAAACTGACCAAAAGGGATTAAAGTAGCCAATATAGCTCTTTTCTATTTCAGCATTGAATTTCATTAGCTAGGAAGTTGTAAGTTATGTAAAATAAATAGGATTAATCATTGAATAAACATCAGGAAGGAGTGAAGGACAATATAGGCTACAATAAATTCATTACATAGCCTAATATGTAGAAATCGGAAGTTAAATTAGACTGTCAATCGTCTTCAAGACAAACTAGGTAGGTACTAGGTATTAGTTCCCAAAATAAATGTTGGTGACACAAGGACACGATGCTGAAAAACGGGACCTTACTAGATTTCTGGATGCCTAATCATTAATCAATCACCCTAGGTTAGCATCTTATTTACGATTTAAGTTGTTTTTAGTTTGAGCATAAAGAAAAGCTCCAAAAAATAAAGGATTAAAGAACCACTTCTTTGCAAAGCAAAACTTATTTATGTTATAGGGCAATGGTCACACTAATTTCCCACCAGAGCGCAGAATGATCGGGGAGTGACCACAGTTGTCTTTACGTTGATGAAATAGAAATTTTTACAACAATTTGCCGGCAGCGGCAGTGCGTTATTGTTTTGGTGGGTGACAGATTTCCCAGGACGATCGACGTTTGGTCACTGCCATGTGTAAGTTCCACTGGAACCAAAATGTAAAGAGTCCTGTGGTCACTCCCCGATCATGCGATCCTGGCGGAGAATCGAGGCGAACCAGCTTGGCATTGCCCTATCTACAAAAAATAAACTCAGGCAACCATCTTCTGTATTAGTAGTAGGTAGGTACAATATCCACATTGATTAGGCTGGACAGTAGGCCCTTAACTGTTAAATTTAGGTAAGGTTTATACAAGCAAACAAAGCAAATATCTCTGCCACATTTGTACATTCAACCACATCATTCTCATTCAATATAGATTTAAGTTGATAAAGGGCTTTTTTCATTCTTCCTTATAATAATCTCTTTTCAGATAACCTAATCCAGGCAACATACCTTTTCTCTTCTGATGACAGTTCGAAGTTCATAAAGAGAACTGGCAATAAAGAGTTTCACAAAACGTCAGTAGGCCTAAATTGTTAATCCTAAGTAGACACCATGCAATATGAATTAGCAAACATTTAAGTGCTGATTAAGTACTGAAGCAGACACCGCGTATAGCAACACTTTTCAAGTGCTTGATACAACTAACAAGAACAAGTTTCTTTGAATGACATGAACTAATGATGTAACGGCATATTGTAACCAACGTACAGTAGCTAATGTAATCTCGAATAGCAAAATATAATGTAGGCCAAACATAAGGCTATTATTTACAGACACTAGCAACATATTTAGTGTGAAGAAAAAACCCCAAACAGTTGAAATCATTAGGCCTATTAACAAGACTGATGACTGTAGCCAAGCCCAATATTGTAAAAATTTCAAATGTGTGTCAGAATCTCGAATTAGGACTAATAAATAATAATGGTAGGACTACTAGGCCTATATTTAATAATAATAATAATCAAACACCCGGTTCCAACATAAGTCAGGTCGGGGGTGACGTATCACCAATTTCTCGGGCTGTGGACTTTCAGTGTTTGCTAGCCAGGCTCAACACCTCCTCATCTACTTCGATGTCTTCTATGACAGGCATTTCTACCAGTTCTCTCCATTTCTTCTATCCTCCCAGAGTCTTTCTTCATTAATTCTTTCCCATGATTTCCTCTTTCTTCAATGTTCCATTTTATTTGTCCCTTCATCTATCTCTTGGGCGTCAAACTCTTCTTACTCCCCCCCATGTGTGTTCAAATTCTCTTCTTGGTATTCTATCTTGTTTCATTCTTCGTACGTGCCCATACCATCGAAGTCGTTCTTTTCCATATATATAATAATATAAGGCTATATTATTTACTATATATATATATTTTTTTTTTAAAAAAAAGGAAATCACTTAGGCAAGCTTATATAGGCCTTATATTATTTTGGGTTTTATTAGTTTTGAAAATTGTTGAAGCCCTCTCATAACAAGTACAAAATCAGGAAAATCAATTTAGGCCATATTAAAAAATCTTTAAAAACACATTTCGGAAAAGTTTGACTGTAGGCCTAGCCCTATAATTGTCAAAAATTTCAAACATGTGGTGTCATTCAGCCAAGTTAACAGGAATTGGCCAAAAATGCATGTCCAATATGGCAATATCATTTTATGTAGGCCTACGGTAGGTATAATCCTGTCATATTAGAATTTTTGAAGGAAATAATTGCGATGTCGCTGAATTTTTGCAGAGACCTTCCTTATATAATATATATATATCTTGACCCCTTTTCCAACATTAAATCGGGTTGGGGGGAGCAGTATCACACTACTCCGTTTCTTGGGCTAACATCTTCGTTGTCAGCTAGCCAGGCCTGACACAATCATGTCCTCAGCTTCTTCTTCGCTCGCCTCCTCCACTACCAGAGGTCTGTTTAAAAGCTCCCTCCATCTCTCCCGGTTTTCCCACAGTCTTCCTGCTTCCACTTCGTTCCATGCCATTCCTCTCTTCTCAACACTGTCTTTAATCTGCTCCACCCACTTCTCTCTCGGTCTGCCCACTTTCTTCTTAAACCCTTCTTGTTTTTCAAACTCTCTTCTTGGTATCCTGGCCGGATCCATTCTTTTCATATGCCCAAACCAACGTAGACGTTCTCTCTCCAACCTTATTAGCACACTTTCAACACCTAGTTTTTCCCTTATAACACTACTCCTGATCTTGTCGTTTTTTGTCACCCCCAGTACACTCCTCAAGAATTTCATTTCTGCTGCCACAATCCGGCTTTCTGCTTTGTGTCCCAAGGTCCATGTCACTGTGGCATATGTCAGTATTGGTAGAAAATATAGCTTATAGATCAAAAGTTTACATTTCCTTGGGATTTCTTCTTTCCAAAGTAGCTTCCTGACTGATTGGTAGAAGCCCTCCGCCAATGTAATTCTTCTCATAACTTCTGCATCTATTTTCGCATTTGTAGATAGCACACTTCCTAGGTAGTTGAAATCTTCTTTCGTTGTCAACTCTTTGCCCCTCAGCAAAAGTTTGTTATCTCTAGGTCTGTGTTTCTTAGTCATGATTACCACTTCGCTCATTTCTTTACTGATTTTCATATCATATCTTTCTGTTGCCTTGTTCCACTCATCCAATTCTTCTTGCACTTCTTCTATTGTCTCACCACATACTACTATATCGTCCACATAAATCATAGTTCTTGACTCTATATCTTCTTCCGGTTTCACTACACACAATACCTCGTCAATTACTATGATGAACAATGTTGGCGAGAGCACACTTCCCTGTCTTAGTCCATTCTTAATCTCAAACCATTCAGTATTGCCAAATGTTGTTCGGACGCAACTTGTACCATTTTCATATGTCGACTGTATGCGGTCTATGAGATCTTCTTGTTCTACTCCTTTCTTACCTAATGATGCCCACACTTTTTTCCTCGGTAACTTATCGTAGGCTTTTTCCAGGTCTAGGAACAGCATGACCATTTCTCCACCTTTCTCCCATTGGTTCTCCATTGACTGCCTTACGGCAAAGATAAGGTCTACAGTATTATTATATTATATTAAAACTCCCCGACAATCGGACTGGAGCTTGGGCCGCCATATTGGAAAAAGGGGGCCAAAAAGTGTTGGTTATCGAATATCTCCAAATTGGTTGGAGATAGACAAATAATAATAATAATAAAAAAAAATATTCCCCATTCAATTCCCTACAAAAATGGTGTCTTCTATAGTTTTGGTAGGGACAAAGGTTACGTCACAAAATCGTGGTTTATATGTTGCTTATTGGAGTACCAGCTAATCTCCTAATTTCCACGCCCGGTAAATCCGTAAAAAGTCGATTTAAATACAAAAGGACTTTTGTACGGGGTTCATGAAAGCTTCCATAAGTATTTTAAAAAATCAGGTCTGCAAAATCGGATTTTGCATTTACCCGGAATTTGGGTTTTTCCATTGTTGGCATTTCCTCAAAAATGCCATATTTGACTGTCCATTTTTAAGCATTAAATACCATTGGAGGAAAAATTCTTTCTATGCACATTGAAATGACTTAAATAACAATGAGATAACAACCAAAGTTTAAACCAAATATGACTGATAATTCTTAATATCTACAACATCAAAGTGAATTATGTAACAAAAAGAGTGTAAAAACAGCACGAAAACAGTAGTTATTCATATTGTGAATATTAGGAATTATCAGCCATATTTGATTTAAACTTTGGTTGTTATCGGATAATTCTTTAAGTCATTTCAATGTGCATAGAAAGAATTTTTTCTCCAGTGGTATTTAGAGCTTTAAAATGGAAAGTCAAATATGGCATTTTTGAGGAAATGCCAACAATGGAAAACGCCAAATTCCTGGTAAATGCAAAATCCGATTTTGCAGACCTGATTTTTTAAAATACTAAAGGAAGCTTTCATGAACCCCGTACAAAAGTCCTTTTGTATTTAAATCGATTTCTTACGGATTTACCGGGCATTGTTTGATGCCGGGCGTGAAAATTAGGAAATTAGCTGGTACTCCAATAAGCAACATACAAACCACGATTTTGTAACGTAACCTTTGTCCCTACCAAAACTATAGAAGACACCTTTTTTGTAGGGAATTGAATGAAGAATATTTTTGCCATCGAGACATTTTGTCTATCTCCAACCAATTTGGAGAAATTCGATAACAAACACTTTTTGGACGCCATTTTCCAATATGGCGGCCGAAGCTCCAGTCCGATTGTAGGGGAGTTTTAGTATAGGCCTACATGTTAATTAATAATTAGTATTATAAAAGGAAGGTCTCTGCAAAAATTCAGCGACAACGCAATTTTTTCCTCTAAACGTCAATATAATAAGATCTTATTTGACAGGATCAGTAGGCCTAGACCTACTTGTAAGCAAATTCCACAACTTCTAAATAATAAAACAAAAGAGGAATAAAAGGGTCCTAAAAGTGTTACATAAGTTACCCCTATTAGGAATGGTCCCATATTCCGATTCAAACTTGGTTTATCCTGCGGATCTTTAGAGGCTTTCAATGTGCAATAAAAAAATTTTTCCAAATAGCGTTTAGTTTAAATGGAACGCTGAAATCTAAAAGCCAAAATGGAAAACCAAATTCATTATAATATCAAATCCATTGGCCCAGTCTTTGAATTATTTTAATTGAAGTTTCATGAAACCGTCAAGGCTTTATTGAACATTTTCTACGGATTTGGATTGGATATGACCTTGGGCCTAAAAGTTAGGAAATTAGCTGGCCCAAAACAACATTAAACCACGTTAGTACGTAGGCACTTTCCACAAACTATAAAAAACCTATTTGTGGGAATTAATAGCATTAGTTTTCCACAGAATACTTTTTAATCCAGAGTTTCATTTAGCAAAAATTCGACAACATTCGTTTATTACATTTTGCAATATTCGCCATTGGCTCATCCGATTGTAGTATAGTAGTAAAGTGAGTACTTTAATTAAGTAATTAGATCTCAAAGAAGGTCGCGCGAAGTAATTCAACGCCAAAAATTTCCTACTAATTTTATATAACCCAGGGCTATATTGGAGGATCAAGGCAGACTACTTTTATACCGTTTACACCTTCCACATTAATCATAAAATTGACGTGAATTAAAGAGTTTTCCTTTAATTTCAACTTACATTACTTAGGTCTCCACTTTAAATGAGTCATTTAAATTTAAATTCCGTGCTCACACTGCAATTAACGCCCGTCTTTAATGCATTTTGATTTGATGGCAATGACATCCTGTCTTTCTTATTATTTTCAGCGGTTTTTCAATGTCAATATAAAAATGTAACGCATAGAAAAATTTTTCTTTTCTTCTTAACTTCTTTAGAATTTTGAGACGTGATTAAAGTTACAGAGTGGCTATGTCGGGCTAAAGTGGGCTAAAGTTATGTCACAAACTCTGAACAGAACCTTAAAATACTAGTCGTTACGCCATTTTAAAGCTCACTTTAAAGTGCTAGTGTGGACAAGGCATTAGATATTAAAAAGAAAATTCTTTCGGTGAACAAATCTTCAATAACATTAACAGGGATTTCAAGAAGGAAAGAACAACATTTTTCTTATTGAATAACTTTTAACTAAATTTGTAGTTTTTAATTGGATAACTAGGTTTTAGGAAGTCAAATTTGAAATTTCAGAATGTGGTGATTGTATTTTTATATTTTTACACCTGGATGGAACTGACCACAAGTGGCAGAGTTACAAACCAAGCTTTCTGATACGTACTGAAAATTGACCATCAATCACAGTTCCAAGACACCAAGTTGTCTTGCAAATTCAGCCAGCAAAAGAGCACTTTACTAACTGTTGCTACATGTGGATAGACTAGTATGTACGTAGCTAGCAAGCAAGTAAAATCTTGAATGTCTTGCCTGCCATTCTCAATACGGTATGGTACTTGATGATTGGAAAAGAGCGATGCTTTTAAACACTATCATGAATTGCGAGTCTGAAGATATCGTGCTGGACAAAAAAACTGGTTCCTATTGGTTTCAGCACAAAGGTCTGGATATATGCATGTGGCGGATCGTCATCCGTCTGAGAAAAAGCCAGAATAATATTCTATCACTAGAAGCCTAATTCAGATTCCAGGCTTGATACAATGTAATATTACATAGAGTAAAAATTTAAGTTTAATAATCCCAATGTTCTATGAATGTACCAGTTACCTGTAATCTGCCAAGTACATTTATAAGGACACCTCCATCAAACATAGGCTGGGAATCGACAGCAGTTATGATTCTGTTGATTTTCTGAAAACTTAAGCTCTGAAACACACCAAGAAGGAATGTCTTGGTAAATAAGTTACAAGAATGATTTAATGAGATAGTCCTAGCCTATATTTAATATGTGTATGACTGGTCTTAAAACTTAAAAGGCAGCACAGCCTCAATCTCAATCTGCCGTCTTCACAAGTCATATTATAATAAAGGCCTAATAGGTAGGTAGGCCAATGCCTTCTCTGCTAAAAAATAACTCCTGACCAGGGCTCAAATTTAACGCCGGGCGAGTTACTTGTAAGGCTTTTTTTTGTGAGTTACAACTTATAATACGAAATACTCTTACATTTCAAATAGGGATGCACACAATAATCATCAATCGATGATAACCAATAATGGATACAATTTCGATAATCGATAACCAAAATTTATTATCGACAATCAAAATATCAAATAATTGGTCAATAGTGGCAGGAGTGGCACAAACCAAAACACTAACTGTCGGAGATTACCCCAGGTTTTGCCATGCACTAGCTGGGCTGCGGGTGTCAACACTCGAGATGTATGTTCGGAAATGAGTTATCTGTCGATAACGGAAGCCAAACACATGACATTGAAGACAGGGAGGCAGCAAACTGAATGCAATTGTATTGTTTTGACTTACACTTGCGACTTGCCCCACTTGAGTTTCTATTATAGGATAGGTCAGAACAGGCTTTGTCTAAAATATAGGCCAAAACTAGCTAGGCTATAAAATTAAGGCAAATAATAATGTGGACATAATCTCTAGAATTAAGTAAATTGGGATTTGATCTGTCAATTCAAATTGATCAATATGGCAATTGACAGTCAATGACGCAAATGGTAAATAATCTGAATTATATAAATACTGTATTTAATTTTTTAAAATTTGACCAAAAAGCTTTTTATTTTTAAGTGATTGTACATATTAAGTGCATATACAACGTCTATCATCGTAATTGCTGTCATAGTATTTCCGATCAGCTTCATTACAAAGCGTATTTATTCTATTAATAAGTTTGATGAGGGTATATATAAAACTATTCATCTGAATATTAAATACTTACCTAAATTTAACAATACTTTTAGAAAGTAAGAAAGAAAGTATACTTTGACATCCACATTCAAATCAATATAAAACTTCAACTAATTTAATTCTTAATGCAATATAATTTAAGGGTAGCTAATTGAGCAGGTCAATTGACCAACAAGTAGTTTGACATCAATGTGCCATCAATGACCAGGTCAATGGCATTGTGCAATTCCAGAGAATTAAGTAATACATTTTTTTTATCTATGTACATCTACATATTTATAGGCAAACCCTAAGTCTAGCCACTAAAGGGTTATAGTTTCATTTAAATTATGTCATCAAAGTGAAAATTGAACCCAATAAATTCTATTTGTTGGTGATACAAATATTGATCAAAGCACCATTTGATAATCGAAATAAGAAAGTATTGATGTGCATCCCTATTCGAAATAGGTACTTTGAAGTTTACATTCAAATCAATCAGTTTGTGATGGGGTTTAAACAGGACTATTCATCTGGTATTAAACACTTTAAATTTATCAAAACTGCTTTAGGGTGTCTGGTTCAGGATACTTTGACGTTTCCCGCTAGAAATCCTGAGGTACCTACCTATCGCCAATTGCCATTTTAGCAAAATATGATTACAGGGTTGCCTATGTTAAGTTGGCAGTGGCTAGTTGACAATTCAAGTTTAGTTTCAAAATGGTGCATCATAGGCCTAGAGGTATGTGCATAGCATATTTTCAAGATTGTTTATAGAATCTATTTTTTTTTGTTCACATTACAAAACTTGTAGGCCCTAGGCCCTAGCCATATGAAGTTTTTTCTTATTTTTATTTTGAATGTATGTCATCAAGGTTGAATTAATATCAACTGAATAAAATTGTGTACACGTAAACAAATTAATAGATAAAGGCCTGGGGCCTACTATGGAAAATAAAATAAAAAAGGACTGGAAAACCTTAGTTTAAACTCTTAACACAAAAAATTAGCACTTTTTAGCATCTATTCACAAAACACTAGTAGGTAGGTACCGTATTTTCACGTAGGCCTACCTCTTATCATACATCATCGAAGCTTGAACAAAACAAAAGTTAGGCCGTTTTAAGTTGAAAATTATCTTCAGGTATACCACTACCTTAAGCCTCTGATATTTGCAAGATGACTTTACCTCTTTCTCGCATTCTATAGTGAGCAGAAGAAAACCCTCCTGGGTCAATTTTACTTCGACGGGCCCAGATGGGAGGACTGCAATCCTGATCGCGACAACTGTGATTGGGACTTTACATAGGATGATTGCAAATCTATAATCCTTGCAACCTTGAATTAGAACTAGGCCTATAGCCGGAACTTCTTCGGTTGGGGGGGTCCAACTTTTCAACACTTGTTTTTTTCAATGAAAACATACGCACCCGAAATCCTTTCCGATACAAAACTACTTACGTTAAGTTAGTCAACCTTTCCGCCTAGTTACCTGCCGCGCTAGTTTTAGGATATTTTCGATAAGAGCGCACCCGAAATCCTTTCCGTTACAGTGTATAAAAGTTGGACCCCCCTAGCCGAAGAAGTACCCTATAGCCTAGGTAGGCCTAGGCTAGAGCTTTCTGTATAAATTTAAAAAAGCCAAAGCCCAAGGCAAGGTCCTGCCTAGCTCTTGCCCTACCTGGGCAAGACCTAGGGTAGGCCTAGGCCTAGCTAGACCAAATCAGAACCACAGCTGCTTGGACCAATCCTAGGTAGGCCCTAGTAGGCCTAGCCCCTACCCTAGGCCCTAGGCTTAGGTCAAGGCAGCTGTCTTAGGAGGACTAGGCCCTAGGCAAGACCGTCGCCTAACTAGGCCTAGCCTAGGCCTAGCCTTAGACCTCAAAAGTAAATTTTGAGGTTACTCAAAAGTAAATTTTGAGGTTATGATCGTAGACGCTTACAGTCAATTTTTCCATAATTTTTACTGCTCCTTGGATCTGTAGTCCTTCAAAGGTCATAAACGAACTCTCCGTCTGAAACAAATGTCGGACAATAAAATTAATTATCTTGGCGTAGGTAGGCCTACTTAAGCCAGCAACCAAAGAATAGGCCGGCCTAGGCCTAGCTAAGCAGAGATCGAGGAGAAAAGTGTCTATCTAGTCCTGGATTTACTTACATTATACATATTAATTAGATTTGGCCGTTGGGCAGGGTCATCGAAAATAGCATAATATTGCTGAACAAATCCTTTTCCTATAGCTTCATACGCTGGATTTAATGCCATGATGCACCGTCGACCAACGTAATTTATAAAATAACCAAATAGAGACGGAATCAAACAAACGTGTGACACTAAGAGGAAACACTCCTATCAAACTGTGAATTTTGTTTTCTCGCTACAGAAAAGGCGTGCGCCATTCAATCAACAGCCAGCCAGCACCATTCAGATACAACCAGCTTACTCTAAAGTCTAAATAAATCAGTGACACCAACGTGTTAACATCAGAAAAGAAGAAAACTGCGATGCGGAAGTAGTTCCAGATCAGTGGGCGCGGCATAATACAAAATTGCTCTCGTACTGTTTTTATATTTTTAAATTAATAATAATTTTTATTTGTTAAAATATTTATGCATCAATATGATTGTATTTCTTCGAAACATGCAGTTTTGACAAAGTTTTGATTTGAGTACGATATTGTAGTTGACTACATTGACATTATTACTATTCCTCTTTAATTCGAATTCGAATGAAGCAGTTTTCTGTCCTCTGTGCGGGTGTCACGTCACGTCTCACGATAAAAACTGAACACGATGCGTGCCTCTGTGCGGGTGTCACGTCACGTCTCACGATAAAAACTGAACACGATGTCGTTTTTTGGCTGGCATCCTGTCATCAAGAAATATATAGAATGTTTTTGGTGCTGGGGGAGAGGAGGGAGTAACTAGCATGGTGGTATACTAGGAAAACGCTTAAGTCCCGCCGCGTTGTTGGATGAGCGTAATTGGTGCATTGAGCTGCCATGTGTTATGCGGATTTACTGTGTTCTGTGAAAAAAATCATTACTAAGTTGAAGATATTTTTAAAATTAAATTAAATTTAATAAAAAATTTAATTTAATTTAATAAAAAATTAACTTAAATTTTAATTTTTTTTAATGATTCGTAATTTTAAAAATGGAAAAAATCGTAATATTGGAAATTTTCATAAGAAATAATTATTCGATTGCGCACAAATTTTACACGAATATATTAATTCATAATATTAAGGTTCTGTAAAAAAAAACATTACAATCGGATAAAGCATGTAGGTGTTATAAGCTGGAGAAATTTTAAAAATTGAAAAAAAGTCGTAAAATTGCGATTTTCGTAAAAAAAATTTTTTGATAACGCTCAAATTTTACACGAATATATCAATTCATAAAATAAAGGTTCTGTGAAAAAATCATTACAATCGGACAAAGCATGTAGGTGTTGTAAGTCGAAGAAATTGTTAAAAAATCAAAAAAAAAATCGTAAAATTGCGATTTTCATGAGAAAATTTTTTTTCGATTGTGCTCAAAAAACGTGGCAGTTCTAAGTTCAGAGATTTCAAAGACCTCCATAACATTTCATCGCAATCGGAGTATCGGTTTAGCCGGAATCGTGCTAACAAACAGACAAAAATACAAAAAAAAAAAAAAAAAAAAAAAAAACATTCCGGATTTTTTTCTCCAGTGTAGTGAAATGTAATCTTCGCTTCGCTCGCTACGCTCGCTACGCTCATCCAATTATATATATACTAGGAAAACGCTTAAGTCCCGCCGCGTTGTTGGAGGCGTATATGGTGCATTGAGATGCCATGTGTTACGCGGATTTTCTGTTGTTCTGTGAAAAAATCATTACTTAATCGAAGATTTTTTTAATTAAATTAAATTAAATAATAAATTAACTTCATGTTTATAATAAAATAAAATAAAAAATTAACTTAATTTTTTTAATTAATCGTAATTTTTTAAAAAGAAAAAAATCGTAAAATTGCAATTTGTATAAGAAATAATTATTCAATTGCGCTCAAATTTAACACGAACTATATCAATTCACGAAACAAAGGTTCTGTGAAAAAATCATTACAACAAGATAAAGCATGTAGGTGTTATAAGTCAAAGAATTGTTTAAGAAAAGAAAAAAAACCCGTAAAAATTTGATTTTCATGAGAAATAATTTTTCGATTACGCTCAAATTTCACACGAATATATTAATTCATAAAATTAAGGTTCTGTGAAAAAATCATTACAATCGGATAAAGCTTGTAGGTGTTATAAGTCGAAGAAAAATTTTTTAAAAATCGAAAAAAATCGTAAAATTGCGTTTTTTATGAGAAAAAAATTTCCCGATTGCGCTCAAAAACGTGGCAGGTTCTAAGTTCAGAGATTTCGAAGGTCTCCATAAAATTTCATCGCGATCGGAGTATCGGTTTAGCCGGAATCGTGTTAACAAAACACACAAAAATACAGAAAGAAAGAAAAAAAAAAAAAAAAAAAACATTCCGGATTTTTTTCTCCAGTGTAGTGAAATCGTTGAGTGAAAATGGAATCTTCGCTTCGCTCGCTACGCTCATCCAACCACCATGGTAACTAGCGCCCCAGAAAGTCTCCCCCCCCCCCCGACACTTCCATAAGGTTCTATACTCAATGCTTCCAGTTTCAGTTTCAGTTTATTTTTCTGGCAAAGTAGCCAATTTACATTACATACAATAATATTTCACACAATAATATTCATCACAACATTTTGACATTTCATATTATAACCTATCTTAATAATTAATTAATAACATTTTTGTTTCTTTTTACTAACATTTCTATAAAACCTGGTGTTGTACCCATTTAATACATTTGGATTTGAACAATCCTACACTTTTTACACTTTTAATTTCAATTGGAAGTTTATCAAACACTTTTACACCAGAGATAAAAATAGAATTTTGCATTTTTTTAAAATTACACCTGATTCGAAAAGAATTTCCAACAACAGATCCCCTTGTATTAAAATTATGTATATTCTTCACATCAGTCATTTTTTCAACTAAATAATTGCATCATTTTGCATGCGGGAAAAAGAGACCACCGACAGTGTTAGAGCATGGTTAGTTAGAGGTCCCTGGTTCGAATCTCGTCGAGACTAGTAATTATGAAGTTTTTTTTTCTTCCTCCCGCGCCCCTTCATAATAATATGTGGGAAAATTAATTCCGGCCTCTAGCAGCTCTGTCCAGCATGGGTATGTCCCATGGACTTAAATATATTGTTCAAAGAAAAACAGCTTTTATAACTGTACAGGTTAAAGAAACAAATAAAACACAATTTAAAAAAATTGTATATCTTATAATATTTTCAGTAAATATTGAAATCTTGAGCTGCGTGAGCCCACTAGTATCTATGGGTTGGCCTGTCCGTCTGTTTTCGGCTACGGGGCCTGACATTAGCGGGCCACACGCTTTCTATTTTGCGACTTCCCCATGCGAAAGTCGTGCTTTGTTGATATTCAAAAATTGACGCCATTCGTAGACACGCCTCATTTTCTTTTGTGAGTCAGCGTTTCCCGCGTCAAGATGTGAAAAATTCGTTTTAGTAGGTTGGCAGTTGGTATACCTGGCTTGGCTGCGCGGAAGGGCACGCTACGCAAATTTTCGGGTCCTGTTGGACGCTAGTTTAAGCTTAAACAGTAAATTTGATGTTCAGAAGTTCCAAGGTTCGTTTAGAATTGTGTTTAATACATGTTTTGGCAGTAAACTTTGGAATTAGTTCGCAAACATAATGGGAGCGTATCTATCAGAACCAGTAACCAATAAAGTGTCAACTGATGAATATGGTAAACGTGTCGATTGTGGTGCAAGTTCCATGCAGGGTTGGCGTGTGAGCCAAGAGGTAAGAAAGTCATAACTATAAGCCTAGGGCCTAGGTAGGCCGTACACTGTTGAACTTATGAACTTTTTTGTTCGGATTAGTCAAAGCCTGTTTCATCCCCGCCCGCCTAGGCCTAGTCCAAAACGTAGATTTTGTCTCCAGGCGCCAGGCCTAAGCCGCCGGCCCGGCCGCACTAGGCGCCTAGGCCTAGGCCTAGAGCTCGGTCCTATTAGCCCTAGTAAGCCTACTTAGAACAGCGGAGATCTCTTGATTTCTGTAGGATTTGTAGGTCCTATCTTAACTTTGCTCTTTAAAGGCAAGGCCAGAGGTTTCTGTTGCTGTTACCTAGCCTAGCTAGGCCCTAGACCTAGCGGCACTCTTGCCGCTAAGCGGGTCCAACTTTAATAGTTAATACTAACCTCGCCACGGCGCTTCGCGCCCACACCCCCACCCCCTTAACCTAGCCTAGGTTTTCCTAGCATAAATTTTTGCTATGAAAACCTAGGTTAGGGGGGGGGGGGGGGGGCAAGGTTAGTACTAGAGTACACGAAAAATAACGTTTTTAAAAGGTGGATCCGCTTAGTGGCAAGAGTTCCGGCCTAGGGCCTAGCTTATATTATGATCGTATGGGCGATGTAGGGCTAGGCTTGGCCTAGAGCCCAGCGATTGTGGGGCCTTGGCCTCATGATTTATAGCTAGGGCCTAGGTAGGCCTGGGCCTAGGCGTATAAGGTAGGTAACTTATGGTTAGATTCGGGGGTAGGGCTAGGCCTACTTCTGTACTTGGCGGGTTCCAACTTTTATACACTAACGGAAAGGATTTCGGGTGCGCTCTTTTCGAAAATATCCTAGAACTAGCGCGGCGCACTGTAGCCAGCGGAAAGTTTGGCTAACCTAACGAAAGTAGTTTTGTAACGGAAAGGATTTCGGGTGCGTATGTTTTCATTGAAAAAAAATGTTGGGACCTGCCAAGTACAGAAGTGCCGATTCAGGTAGGACCGTAGGACCTAGGTCGACTCTCGACGGGGGGCTGGGCCTAGGTTGACTGGTTGCTCCAGCGATGGCTGTGGCCCGTAGCCTATGACTTCGTACGTATATCACGTTCGTTCAAAGCGCTTCGGATGAAAGTGCCTTTTTAAGCCAAGCCAGCCGATTGCAGACTGATATATATAGGTCTTGAATTTGCTTAAGCGCATTCAAGTTCCAATCAACTCGCTTTTGGAAGCGGCTTGGTGGGAACCAAATTGCCTTGGCTTATGTGATAGCACTTCAAAGCGGCTTCGTGATGCATGCGCATCCACCGCTGTATGTCTATTCTCGTGGCAGAAGAAAGTTGCTGCCGTCTAAACTTGCACCTAGCAACTGGCTTGGATGAACGCTCTTCGTAGTGACATGATGGCAGATCCCAAATCGAATTCATTGAGGGCAATATCAACCAAGGCGCTTAAGGGTGCGTGATATATACACTGTCTATGATGCCTTATTTACTGTAAATGCTTCGCGGACAATCCCGCACGGGAATACGCCTAGCCTAGTAGATGTGTCCTTTCACAAATGATCTCTACTAGGGCCTAGGGGTTGCTGGCAAGACTTCTTCACTCACTGTGTTCCCCTTCTTTACCTCCTTAGAGATTTCCCTCCATTCCACTTTGAGTTCCTTACTCTGGTATCACTAGGGTTGCTGTTTGATAATTTCGATAGGCCTATATTGATCGATAGGTAGCCTACCTATGTTTTTTGTAACAGTTGGGTGGTCCCAACCATAAAAGTAGGCCTACCCGTTTTTTACCCAAAACGAGCGATAATCGATTCTGTCTTCCCGGATCAATAGCTTGCCCGTCCAAAATGTTGAATTAACCTTTAGCTCCTTCAGCAGAAGCTAGTAAAATATTTCCAGTCAAGGCATTGATTGTTTTATTCTGTGAAAAATTCGTCAAAATGCAAGACATCACTCATTTTGCCACCTTCAGGCACGTAGGCACTTGCATGGTGTGCGTGTGTTGCGAGGCATTATCACTCACTGTGTCGATTGCACGATCTCACCGGGTAACCGTATTGTGGTCTTTAGTATTCTGGGCCTCAGTTTTTACAAAATTACAAGGGGAAGTGTTCCAATTTTGGAAAGAAGTATAGATTATCACATAAATTATAGTTAATTCTCAGGTTAGGGTGAAAATTAAATTAGCAGAAATACAACATCAAAAAATTACAGTGATATAGGGACTATTTTCTTGATGCCCAGTATAGTAAGACCGACAATTAGTCTACCCATCTCACCTCGTCAGTCGACGCAACTGATTTCGTAACTTACAGTACCGGTACCTGTACGTCACTCAAAGTCAATACTAGCATCTCTCGAGATCACGCCCTGCCCTACCGCCGGTATCGCTTCACTTCATTCCTTAGTGCTAGCTTGGGTACCTAATTATATAGATTAAAGTTTTCCATGAAAAAGGGCCTAAAACTTTCTCAACTTGTAAATATAGCCTAGGCCTATGTGTAACTAATAATGCCTATGTGTCTTGATTAATTTTTACGTGACACACTACTAACTACTCCGGAACTTCTTTGGTTGGGATTGGGGGGGTCCAAATTAAATCAAATACTCCAAAATGCAATACAAAAAATACATGTAAATATAAATATAATATGAATAAAATATAAATGACTTTCAACCAAAAAGGAGTTTCACCAAAACTAGAGACGTTAAAGGTTTTATATATTTTTTTATTAATAAGATGTCTAGTTGGCTGGCCATAGCTAGGCCTATTATAATGTCACTACCATCATTGCCAATATGGCGATCAACATTGACATCGCGGCTAGGCTACACAATACTACACCTACTACTGGCTACACTACACCAATAACATCATTTATAGTTGAAAGTGTAGAATGCGCCACATAAAAATAAATCAAGTTGAGAAAGTTTTGGGCCCTTTTTCACTGAAAACTGTAATCTATATAATTACCCTAGCTTGTTCTATCTTATCGGTTCTCCGGTATAACAACACCGACACGTGCAAATTAAAAAAGTATTGAATTGATCACAACAAAAGCTGAAATGAAACTTGACCGATTAAAGATTTCCTAGAGTACAACTTTCACAAAGATACTGGTAGCGTCTGCCCTACGTAGTGCGCTCTCGCTACAATCTGTCCGGCTGGCCTCACATTGTAGGAGGGAAGGTGTGTTAAAAAATTGGTTTCGAACAGTTGGGAATACAATTGGGAGTAACAAAATAGTTAGACTAGTCGAGAGACCAGAGTCCCGTGCAATTTTTGCAAGGGGACCTTTTGTTTTAATGGTTGGAATACAACACTAGGGATGTGGGAGTGGGAGTGGGACTAGGGAAAATATATATATAGTATTATAGATCAATTTAATCAATTTTACTTGCGTGACTGATAATCGATATTCATTTCATATTGAACAACAACCCTAGGTAGGCCTATGCCTATCACAAACCTTTAAAATGCTGGAAAAACTATAGGCCGCATCGGCGCATATTCCCCCCTCTGCCCATTGGTGAGCCCGTGCCAATCTACCCTTGTTGTCCCAAAGAAAGAAATCTTACCTAATGCCTAGATCTGACCACTACACTATGCTCTTTGCCATGTATGATACGTCTCTAATCCCTACTTAAATAATTAACCCTAACCATAGACCTATGCTTATCCATGAAGTTTCCCACATCCCAGCCAGGCTCTAGACCTGCTGATACGAGGATCGAATGCTTAAATGATTTAAGTTAGGCTAAAGGAGTTACCATTACCAATGCAATACTTGCTTTCTTTTTATTGTTTTTGCTTTTTAATGATGCCTAAGTTATTTCCTCAAAAATATTTTTTATTCCACATAGTAGGCCTAATAATGCAGAGCAGACGCAAAAACCTGTCCAATTGCTGTTTTTACGTCTCTAGCGGCTGGGGCTCTGCGAGAGACCCCGGTTTTCCCCACAGAACCTTGTTGCGTGTGAATTACAACATGCAAGTAGAGTAGTAGACAATTAGGCCTATTGGATTTGTTGAGGCTCGTGTTGAACAAGTAGGCCTAGGCCTATTTAATATATGTAATTCTTATTACCTCTACACCAATAAATTTCTTTAAATTGAACTTTGTGAACATTTCCCCTTAGGCCCATTCCGGGAGAGCATCGAATTCGCTAGCTAGGCTATGGCATACACCATACAAATGTGCTGAATTGGTCCACTACTCCACTGTCCACTCTCGGCCCACTCCAATTCATAGAAATAGAATATGCCTAATTAATTACCTCTTTAATATTTCATTTACCAAGCCTATTTGTTTTCCAGGATGCCCATAACTGTATTTTGGACTTTGATGGAGATACCTCACTGTTTGCTGTGTATGATGGCCATGGGGGGCATGAAGTGGCAGAATATTGTGCCGCTTACTTACCCCAGTTCCTTAAGAAATGTGAAAAGTACACTAAGGGCGAGTTCATCAACGCCTTACAGGAAGCTTTTTTGGGCTTTGATGCGACTTTAGCAACTCCTGAAGTAGTGGCCATCTTGAAAGAAATTTCAGGCAAGAAAGATGCTGATGAACACTCCTTGTCAGGTGGGTTAAAATTTTACATAAACAATCTAGTGTTGGCCTTAGCCTAACAAGAAGGTCTAAGACACTACGGTAAGTGAAAAACATACGCCTGCAGAGTTTATAATTCCATGGATTATTTTGAATTAACTACAACCAGCTAAACTTAGGCCCACCTAATTTATTATTTAGGTCTATGTTAGGGTGACCATATTTCAAAAACGAAAAACCGGGACACCTCGACATAAGTATCAGTAGTCCTATGCAGCTGCGTGGGGTATCTGGGGTCTAGGGCGAAGCCCCAGCCGCCGGAGGCGATTTTTTGGGGGTATTTCTGTCCTCCAGATAGCTTTTAGAGCAATCTGAGCAAGGAAGGCACGAAATACTTGTTGTAATGTAATCATTGACAAGGAAACTATGGAACTGAAATGGTTGTGGCACTATCGCAGACGTACAATCTATTGAACGAAAACTGTGATTGTACATCACGGTATGGTAAGCAAATGTTCCTTCAGCAGCTGCTAATTTGGCCTCGTCTGTACCCATTTTCTCTAGCGGAAAATATTTACGAATTTTCTCACTTTCGATTGAGGCAAGGTTTGCTTCTTTATGTTTTTCGTTTTCATGTGACGGTGATGTCAGTCTTGCCTCCGTGATCTATTAAAAATACACCTTTGCAAATAGTGCATTGCACTTTGTTATCTAGATTAGCCTTTTTAATAAAAGGATAGCTCTTTTGCAAATTGTCATTAAACACACACCTTCTCTAACACATTGTACACTCGGATGACTAACACAAACACTCAAACAGTAAAATCACACAACACAGAACAACACATAAATCTCTCAGTTTGACATGCCACTACACTGTCTTGGACAAGTGGCGCGTCGTATTACTACGTACATATTTAGTATTACAAAATGAAATAAGATAGTATTTGGAAATCCGAAAAATGACTATAAAATTAATAAAACTGTTCTGTGTTGGAAAACCGGGACAATTACCCGTCCCAGGTGGTGTCCGTGTCTCTCGGGACACTGGGACAGGTACCTGAAAACCAGGACTGTCCTGGGAAAACCGGGACGTCTGGTCACCCTAGTCTATGTAAATTATTAGGCCCTACCGTAAAAGAAATATTGAATGATTTTCTTGCCAGGTTAAGTATGCATTAAAATTTAAATTATGTTAAATGTTCTGGTAGGTAATTACAAAATCTTAGGACCTAACAGGCCTAGCATAAAAAAAAACAGCTTAATAATATGATCAGCTATCGATGGACCATCTTTAACCCGAGAGTAGCCGCGCCCCAGTTTGTTGCGTTAGTAGCCGCGCGCGGTCAATTAGACTGACATACAGTAGGGCCTCTCTAATCCGGGCCCCGTTAATCCGGTGTTCCGTGTAATCCGGGGCGACCCGTGTCGTAAGTTAAAAAAAAAAAAAATCTGGATCTGATGTGTTTATAGTTGAAAATATCACGTACTACAGCCGTCTTACATGGCACAAACTATAGGCTCGCGGCCGACTTGCAGCCGGACGTAGTAGCGGGTGGAGCGAGGGGAGGGTGGAATAACATGAATAAAATTCTTCAGGCCAACTGCCCATTGGCCAATGGCCAGTCTCGTCTCAGTCGTCTGTCTTGAGTCAAGTGACAAACAAACCAGTGACGTTCTCGTAGCTAGACGTGTGTTTGTGCCCGAGTGATATTCGCGATGAGTAAGCGCAAACATAAGTCTGCCTCATTTGAGGATAAATTAAACGCCTTGAAACGTCTTGATCATGGAGAGACAATAAAAAAGATAGCTTCCGAGATGGGCGTCGGAGCGCAAACAGTGGGGTCTCAAGAGCCACGACTATTTTTTTACGTAATAAAACTTCATATCTCATTGGGACAAATCTTTGTTTTGTTTATTTTACAGTGATAACTCAATCTCCAATTCACTCCGCTTACACTCCTCTCTCTCTCTCTCTCTCTCTCTCTCTCTCTCCCCTCTCTCTCTCTCTCTCTCTCTCCTCTCTCTCTCTCTCTCTCTCTCTCTCTCTCTCTCTCTCTTCTCTCTCTGCCTCACGCGCGCTCTCCGCCCCACCCCCCCCCCCACCCCCTCTCGATCCACCCAACCAGCGCTCTCACTCTCTCTCGATGCATGCAGCCAGCCACAAGGTCGTGAGCACGGGGCCATAAAGAGAATATCTGTCTGTCGTAATCGCGCTCTGCACTCTCTTTCTCTCGATGTATGCAGCCAGCCATAAGGTCGAGCTGGTCTGTTCTTATCGCTTTTAAAGCCATAAAGAGAAGTATTTATGACAGCGGAAGGGTCACGAATGATACACTAACCATTAATGTATCAAAATACGCGATAAAAAAACATTTTCCGTCTAATCCGGGGTTTTCACTTATCCGGGCTACATCTGGTCCCAATTAGCCCGGATTAGAGAGACTACTGTATATCTATTTATTGTCATATAAGTTGACGTTGATATTTTGATTATGATTGTACGATTAGTACGATTGTACGATTAGTCTTTCGCCCCTATACCCAGCTCTGACGATCGATTTGCACGTCAGAATCGCTACGGTCCTCCATCAGGGTTTCCCCTGACTTCGACCTGACCAGGCATAGTTCACCATCTTTCGGGTCCCAACGTGTACGCTCTGGGTGCGCCTACTGTGTCGCAATGACAACGAGACGCCCCGGGGATGCTGGCCGCGGCCTTCCGGCGCGCGGCCGTCTCCCCTCTGTGGGCCGGGCTCGCGCCGCGACCTTTACTTTCATTTCGCCTTTAGGTTTAGTGCGGTCCCAATGACTCGCGTACATGTTAGACTCCTTGGTCCGTGTTTCAAGACGGGTCGGAAGAGTATCCGGTTAGATCGTCGCCGGACGGGGTTAGCGCGCGCCGTTAAAGTATTCAATAAACTGCCAGATGACATAAAACAAGTTATGCACACTTGTAGCAGAGAGACATTTAAGCTCAAAGTAAAATCATTTTTTCTGGAACATGGATTTTATACTTTTTTTTTTTTTTTTCTTGTGCAAAGTTGGCCTCTTCAGCCATTCTTCTGTCTTGCTATCCAATATAAGACTGCCTCCTTTTCTATCCTGCTCAGGTCATCGGGCAGGGAGTCAATGTCATTCTTGAGGGCGGCGCATCTGAAGAGATGCGCTCTGTCTTGATCTTCTAAATTACAAAGTTTGCAGGTGGCCGGTTCGTTGGTAATGTTGAAGCGGTGCAGGTGGTGCTGCAAGACGTCGTGACCGGTTACAAGCCGGAAATGGGCGGTGGCCGTCTTCCTCGACCAGTCTTTGTCTGGCCCTTTTTTGATCTCGGTCCACCAGTTCTTTAGTCGTGAAGTCTCTTCTGTGGTGTTTCTGAAGATCCTTTTTGTGGTTGACTTGATCTTAGTTTTGACATTTTGGTAGGAGAGAAACGCTGCTGGTGGTTGCGGTGCTTTTGTGGCACTTTTGGCCAAGAAGTCTGCCTTTTCATTCCCAATGATCTTGCAGTGGCTCCCCAGCCACTGCATCCATTGAGTCTCTAATAGTTTGTTTTGCTGTCGGATGCCGACAAGGGAGTTTTTGAAAAGCAGCGATTTAGGATGGAGGTTCGCTGCTTGAGAGACAAATTGGATGGCTGAGACGCTGTCGCTTAGGATCACAAATTTCGTCTTGTTGAGGGGGAAGGCGGGGGTCTCGGCGATTTTTTCGGCCGCCCTGGCAATGGCTGCGACCTCAGCGTCGAAGTATGTTTCGCCAGCTCCCATTGGAGTGGCTTCTTCAAAGAAGATGCAGTGGATGCCATAACCTGTTCTATTTGTAGCCGAGTCATAGGAGCCGTCTGTGAAGATGTGCACCCACTCTTGAAGAGGAAAGTGCTTCTTCAGGTGCTTCTCAGCAAGCTCTTTCAGTTCTTTATGGTCATGGTCATCTTTCTTCTCGATGCCGTCAATTTTGGTCCCCGGGGCAAGCTGATTGGACTTGTCCGGCAGAAGCTCTGGGAGTGGTACGTCAAGTGGTGCACGTGGTGCTTCTAGGAGGATAGGACAGTTTTTACTCTTCAGTTGGTGGACTGTTTCAGCAAAGTTAGTGTGCGCCTTGACTTTTGAGGTTGGGTAGTTGAGCCATTTGTCGGGGTTTAGGCGCGCCAGTTTTTCGTGCAGTTGGACAGCGCGCTGCTCTCTTCTTAGCTGTAGAGGCTCAATTTGGCTGGACCACTCCATGGCGATAATTGGGGTGGTTTTCACTGCTCCCGTTATGAGGCGAAGGGCTCGATTTTGGACTCTGTCGACATGGCTGGCGTGCGTTGCGGCGGCGGCAGGAAAGACTTCGGTGCCGTACTCAATGGCTGGTCTGATGTACGTTTTGTAGGTCAGCACCAGAGTGTCTAGTTTTGCGCCCCAGGACACACCGGTACCCTTTGAAGGAGTCGTAGTCGTTTATGGCCCTTCTCTGCAGCCTTTTCAAAGTGGATCTTGCCGGTCATTTTTTTGTCGAGAGTCACGCCAAGGTACTTCATCTCATCTGTCTGTTTAATCTGTTCGCCATCAAGAGTGATGTTGAACTTGAAGGGATTGTGACTCATCGTGAAGTAGGTGCAGATGGTTTTGCTGCAGTTTATCTTAAAGCCGTGCACTTTGATCCAGCCTGCAGCTATCGTCATGGCGAGGCCCATTTTTTGCTCCAGTCCAACCGGACATTTTCCTGTGAAGAAGATGACAAAGTCGTCTGCAAAAACTTTGACGACAAGGCCAGGTATTCGATTCAATAGTTTGATGAGTCCATTGATTGCAATTTTGAAGATGGTCGGCGCTGTGATTGTACCTTGAGCAACTCCGGCTCGCGTCTTACGTGTTTTGCTATGGGCACCTTTGTGGACCACCTTGATACGCCTCTTGTTAATGAAGTCGTGGAGCCATCTGACAATGTTGTTTGGTACTTCATCTTTGATCATCTGCTTGACTGCCCATGACCGGTCGGTGGAGTCGAAAGCTCCAGAAAGGTCGATGGAGACAGCCAGTGTGCTTTCACCTTTGCTGAAACCCTCTTTGACTGTCTGCGCACGTCTACTGTAACAGAATATTTTAATCACGTATAAAAAAGGTTTATAATACTATTCTTTATTTGATGGATAGTGACTTATCCATATATGGAACACTATAAGTTTGGTTTGGAATCTGGATGTTCAGTGTTTTGAATCTCTGATTATTACCTAATAATTTTGTCTACCATGCCATCAGGCACTACTGTATATTGTATACTGTATATATGTGTTAGTTTGTAGTTTGTAGCCTATATGGGATAACTTTCAATACTCTTATGTCCTAATGACATTATTATGAGTGCAATAAGAAAGTCATAAATAATGTAACATGCTCAAATGTTAATATAAGAATGCAAATAAAAATAAAATAAAAACTTATTTTATCATTTCTATGATATCCTAAAGGGTAATAATGAATCGGGTATTGTAGTAATTATGAACGTGTTTACTGGTCGATATTGATTGATTGGATATTGCTTAACGTCTCATATTAATGCACTTTGGCTATTCAAGACGATGAGTGGTAATAGATGAGCATGAACAGAAGGGAGGAGGGGAAACCCGGTAGCCTACTCCTTTCAAAAAGTACCAAGGGGACCAACAGCTTAACATCCTATCCAAAAGGACGGTGTAACTTTGACAGTCATATAGGTTCCTCCACTAACCCGGACTGCCGAGCAGACGTAGAGGATTATGCTAATTGTTTTTTGCCCGTCTAATTTTAATTCATGTCTATGCCAAAAGGCTATCACAGTACCGTTCCCAATTGTTACACATACAGGCCTATATAGGCATATACATTCAATTCGTTTCGTAAGTGATGGGCTACCTCAAAATTACTACACTGCAGTGCGTTTTTATCACGCCAAAAATAAGGCACACTTTGTCGATGATTACAAATTGACAACACCCGGATTTTAGCATAGATGTAGACCTTATTTATTGACATTTTCAAAAAATATGATGAAAATAATACAAGTTGTACTATTGTAATTGCATTACCGCGGGAAAATGTTAAATATTGCACCTTGCACTTCAGCTGTTCAGTGTTATATCAATTTGTTGCGAAATATTTGTTGATACAATGAACAGACTCCTTTCACTTTAAAAAAATTACATTCTAAATTCAAATTTGGTAATAATTCCTTGGACCAATACCAATTTTCGCGGGCAACTTTACTTATAGTAGTAGGACTGTAGGACACAATACACTATTATATAATAAATAATAATCTGCCCATGAATTATTTTCTGGATATTCTTACGCTCAGACATAACAATATACCCAACTATTAGGCCTATGATGATATTATTATATATTATTTTATTTTACATTTCACCCCTATCCCATTCAGGAATATAAGAATATGAAGGTATATCTAGGTCAATTTTGGCTATAGTTGTCCTACGTACGCAATTACGCCTACTTGTGGTTGTAAAAGAGCATAAAAAATGCAAACCGTAGATGAAAATAAACATCTTATTTAATGCGTGTGCGAGATATGTAAATAAGAGTGGACAGATTGGAAGTATTCCCTGAATTGTCATAAACGGCGTGACTGACACACGTTAGCGCCATATACGCTCCAGCCCGGAATCACAATTACGTCAGCCATGTTGTGACGTAGCGGGCCGCCAGTGCTGCGATCTACATGTCGTTTTGGTGCCGAATTGATTTACTATGTACTACATTGGAGAAGGGTTGACAGGTTGGGAAAGCTAAGAAAACAAAGAAAACATAAATACCAGCCTGGCTGGGGGCAACAAAACTTTTCACCTGCTGATGACAACTGCAGCTAATTTAAAGTTGTTACCTTAACCCACGACGCGTTTAAAAAACATAAAAAATAAAAATAATATTTATAGTAGGCCTAAGTAAAAAGTTTTTTTAAAAATTAATATGTTTTAAGGTCAACCCTTGAAAATCCCACTCGCACGCTCGCATTTTGCGAGTGACAATTTGGCTCTTGCGAGTAACTTTTATGGACGTGCTTCAAAATATCGTTTTTGCGAGAATTTGAATCGAGCGCCGATTCATGCCGCCGACTTGTGGCAGTGTGCTGAGTATGCCCCCCCACCCCCTCCTGCCTAACCACTTGTGCGATCTTCCAGAGATTATACCGCGTAAATAATTACCACAACATCACTTATGTTTTCAATCTGCTAGAAGTCAAAACTTAAAAGCTATCACCCATGGTGATAAATCTTCCCTTATCTCGTGTACTCTCGTTCGGGCTCCAGTCCCCCCCTTCCCGCGCCCCGAGCCAACGCATCGTGAGTCGTGACCTTGACTTGACTGTGACAAGTTATAAAGCAGATGCAACCGAACAGTGAGTGTTATCTTAACGGCCCGCTGCTGTTCCTCTTTCGTGATTATGAAATACTACTTCATCGGCACGTCATTGTTTATAGAACAGCATTACGTCTGAGATATTACGATAATTGATGAGCGCGTTTCTTCACAGTTCATTAGACACCTCACACGATTTTTTTGTTTTACTACCCGGGTAACCCGCAGAAATGTGGACGGGTAGGCCTACCCGGGTCGTAAAAAAGTCGGGTTTCGTCATCCCTAGTAAACAGCCAGACACATTATTGTAAGACGCGATCGCGAACATAAGTCATTGGGCATTTTGTTGATGCGGCGCATATGATTTGTACCATCAGTGTTCTTATCTTATCTTATCTGCAAGTGGTTTACGAGTTTTCACGGTATAAATACTGAAGTTTTTCAGTACTGAATTAAGCCCGCTATGTTATCCTAAAACGCACCAAACGCTCTTTAATAAAACCTGACCTCAAAATTTTTCGTCTGCGGCGCTATTGTTGGGGGGCGGAGCCCCCCAAACCCCCCTTGCCTTCCCGCCGAAAGTACCTTCCCGCTAGGAGCGAGTACTAAAAGACGGGTGCGAGTTGATTTGTTACACAATTTTCAAGGGTTGTTTAAGGTAACAACTTTAAATTAGCTGCAGTTGTCATCAGCAGGTGAAAAGTTTTGTTGCCCCCAGCCCTTCAGGCTTCAGGCTGGGATTTATGTTTTCTTAGCTTTCCCAACCTGTCAACCCTTCTCCAATCTAACTAGCCGATAGGCATTTTTCACACTAGAATACTACATTGATAAAATTATTGATAATACTTGCTAAATTTAGTTTTTACTTATTAATTATTATAGGCCTAGTTATTTTTAATTTAATATTAGGGATGCACATTGATTATCAAAATGGTAATGTCATTATCAAATCGATAGGCCTACGGTATTATCGATATCGCCAACAAAGTCTGTTCCAACCTATAAGTGGAACCGCAAGTGTGGCAAGTGTAAGTCAAAACAATACAATTGGGTTCTGTTTGCTACCTCTTTGTGTTTGATGCCATATCTTTGGCTTTTGTTATCAACATACAGCTCATTTCCAAACATAAATCTTGAGTATGACACCATCAGCCTAGCCAGTGCATGGCACAACGTGAGATATTCTTCATAGAGTTTGATTCGTGCCGCTATTGACCAATTATTTGATATTTTGTTAATCAATAATGAATTTTGGCTATCGATTATTGAAATTATATCCATTATTGATTATCGTGTGCATCCCTATTTAATATCATACATATTTTGGTTTGGGACATGTATTTTGTTTTATTAGTTGCACCATTTTAATCACACCATTGAGGATAATGATGGATAGAGCACATTCATTTTTTTGCTTACCTACAGTACTTTAGTAGTCGCGCAGCGGTCGAAATGACCGGGCACTGACTCGTTTTACTGCCAGTCACTGGTGATAGGTATTTTAGGAAGGTAGGTGGAGGTCAAGGGTTCACACATTTGTACTGTACAGATGCCAACTGTTAAAATATAAAGTTTGTCTGAATGACCGCGTGCAACTACTCCCGGGTTAACATGACTGTGGGTAGACACAAGGACGCGTTAATCTGGTGCTTTGGATTACATATCTGGGTTCTAGGTGTTTTTGTTGTTGCTCGGAATCTTTAATGTGTGATGTGACCTCTGCAGCAGCCCGACAAGGTGCATGCTGGTTCTGGCCCTCTGGGTCTCTCACTGACTTGATCGCCTCACATTTTTTAAGGCAAAAATGGTCCACGCTTGGTCTTGTTTTTACATAACATAACACATACCAAACAAAACATGTTAACAATCACGACACGAAACTGTAATAAAAGGATTGAGATTATAAAAAATTCTCATCCATCGATGTGATTGGGAAAAGCGTTCGCAAAGCAGCCTAGTTTGCTGTAGCTGATGATCTCTGAAGAAGCGAGATAATACCGTGTAGCGTCTTTTTTAGCAGTCCTGCCAAGGTGGCGCAATCTGACTGTTGAAGTCGACCGACCTGTTAAATGTCACTAGACCGATTCAAGAGCACTTGCCCAAGCCCGGTCCCAATTTACAAAATGCGTTGTCCCGCACATCTTTAATCTGTTAATTAATAGGTAGTGTAGGTGTAGGCTGTACTCAGTGTAGCTGGTTAGTGGCATGCCTGCCTGCCTGAGCCAGTAAATGACAGTGGTGGTGGCTGGCTCATAAACTGCTTTGTGATAGTTCAATCTTGGACAGCCATCTCTCCTCAACATCAATAGCCTATATACAAATACCATGGCTTGGGCTATTATGTAATACTTAAACTGGGAACATGAATAAACATGTTTCAGTGGGGGGAAAGGTAAAGAAGAACGACAACTTACCTTAAAACGTGAGGTAGGTCGCACAAACTCACATAGATGAGTAGACAAGTTGCTGATACGTTTCGACCAACTAGTGGTCTTTATCACTCGGGGTGAGTTGAGTTGTATTGATCAGTTAACTAAAGTATAAAGTATAGACCCTTCAGTTAATTTGGTATGTGCAAGTACTAATCACAATAGGAATGCATGATTGTCCAATATTGATTCTAGAAGAGATTCTAGAGTCTGGTAGATATTCCTTTATTTATTAATTCCTACTAGTACCGACACTGTTAGGCCTACCAAAAATAATTTGTGTGATATTATCACTTTTATTGAGGGTTAAAGTTTGCTATTTTCTATTTCCCACCCATTTATCTTTTAAATTGCCGTCATGCCTCGTGGAATAATTTGTCAGGTTGCCTTTGTTCATACAACAATGGTTTGTTGTTGTTAACTATGTATTATTATCGAACAAAAACTAGAATTGTAAATTCTAATATTATTTACATGTTCAAGAGTCCTAAAGTTTATCATATAAGAACAAACAAAATAATATGCTTTTATAACCGAGATAATCTCCAAAAGCAAGTTATTTTATTAGTAATTTACGTGATTGGTGGATTGACATCATGAAGGCTAGTGACGTAGTGCACCATTTTTTCCTCGAAAAAATATTAAGAAAACTTTAACCTAATTTTATGAATGAAAATATTTTCGAAACAATCTAAATATATTAGCCTAAGCTAGGCTGTCTGAAGCTAGTAGAAGTTAGAACTATAAAATAAGTTTATGCAAATTCCCTATTAGGTGCTTTTGGTTTTAGATAATGAAGAGGAAGAAAATAATCGCAAAATGAAAGAAGAAGCCGAGATGCCTTTAGACCAAGTCATGGCAAATTACCAGAGTGATATGAATCCACATTTGAAGAAAGCAAAAGCATCTGGTACAGGCCTAGAAAAGTCGCCCTTCATTCGTGGCCGAAGAGCGTGCACATCTATGCGTGGTGAGGCTTCAGGTTCTGGTTCGAGTGCAGGTAGTTCGTCGTCGGCTGGTGTAGCAGAAGTTGGCAGCAGCTCAGGTAGTTCAGTTCAGAATTCGAACAGCGTAGAATTAAAAGAACCTATCACCGAATCTGACCCAGTTTCTGATTCTTCTACCAGCAATGGAGACTCTCATACCAGTGAAAAAGTTGCGGAAAAGATGGAAGTCACAAAACAGGTATCGGAAACACCTAACAGTTCCTGTGATGATAAAGCAGAAGGGGCATCCATTCAAAGTGAGGAAAAAAAGACTGAAAAGGACAAAAATGAAGACAGCGCACAGTCTCCAAACAAAAAGCCGGAAGTCAATGGGGAGGTAGGTGCCTCAGGTGATGGCAATCATGTAGATGAAGTGGAGAATAGTACCCCACCTCATGAGAATGGTATCTCTCCTGCTTATGAAGGAAAAGGCAAGGGGAAAGCAATTATATCAAAAGAAGATATCAGTGCTAAAGCTAAAAATCATATGGCCTTACGCCGTCATGCAGCTGCTGCTCTGTATAAAAGTCTGTTGCGCACAGAAGAGAAAAGCGACTCTGAATCCGATTCAGATGATGACGAAAATTTTGAGGGAGTGGCTGACAGGTAGCTAAAATTTATTATGATAATGAGTATTATGAAATCACAAGGCTTCTAGTTATCACTTTAATTTGAATAGTCTTTGTTTTCCAATTTCTTGCAGTAGTGATGACGACGATGTTGAGGAGGGAGGGGAAGATGAAGTTGAGGGTGAAGAAGAGGAGGAGGATGAGGAAGATAGTGCAGCTGACGAAGATGAAGAGGAAGAGGAAGATGATGACTTTACAATGAAAATGACAGAAGAGGTAAGCCAACCAATGATCTGTGGCATTTGTTTTTTGCACGTCACAATAAAATAAAATTCTACTATTTGAAGTTGCATTGATTTGTTTTCTTTGCATGAGGGTTCAATAAAAGCTGTTTTAAAGCTGCAACAAAACGTAAATTTGGCCAAAACGGCGTAAAACGCGATGAACACGCCAATTTACTATATTGGCCCCGAAAAGTGATGTTTTGTTGAAAGCACGGCGAGAATAAAGTAAAAAATGCAAGAACATGCTAATTCTAGGCCTTGCCCCTCTCAAAAGTCGAATCGATTATTGCCCCGCCTTATGTTTTACAATCAAAATTAGCCCATACATATTCAAATTTACGGAATAAGCCTAGAAAATGAAATTAACAAAATATCCGTTACTAGACTAGGCCTAAAACAATCGTTATCCGTTTTGCACCCTGAATATCCGTTAAAACAGCAGCCTTGCCATAGGCCTGGGCCTATACACGTACACCAATAAAAATCGAGATATTATTTTTTCAAAACAGGGTAGGCCTATTATAATTACCGTATTGTGCCGAATATAGGCCTAACCTGAATATAAGCCGACCCCCTAACTTTTCTTGTTGAAATATTTAAAAAAAACATGCATAAGCTGGTAAGGGACTTTTGAGACTTAAAATAATGATATAAGGGTAAGCTTATATTCAGGACAATACAGTAATTCATAAGTATTGTGAAAATAATAAAAATATATAAAGGCCTAGGGCTAACACAACTTTTTGGATTTTTTTCAAACAAAATTTGAGAAAAAATAAAATCATTTTCAAATGCCTAGGATAGGATAATAATTTGTTTGTTATATGTTTTGAACGAGGGAGTAGGGATGCACATCAATAGCCCTACGGTACTTTTTTCATTGACGATTACCAAAATGGTAAGGTCAATATCGATATTACCAGTAAAAAATTCAAGCCCGTTCCAACATACCGTAGATCAGGGTTGCCGTTTTTACGGATTTTATCCGTTTTAACGGATTTTGAGGGTGCAAAACGGACCAACGGATTTTTATTCCAATTCATGTTTTTTTTTTTAAAGTTCTTTGTTTTACGCCGTTTTTAACTAGGGATGGTCAAAAAATCTATATTTTAATGCGATATCGACAAGTGGGAATATTTTCGATGTATAAATACCAAAGTTTACACCAAAAATGCAAAATTTCAGAATTTTGGTGGAGGTGCCGGGTAGGTGGTCTAAATTAAATTAACTTGGCTGGTGCATGTGGTGGAGGTGCTGGGTCATAAAATATGGTAAGAGATTGTAAAAATCATTAAAAATGCATTTATGGTGATACCTCATCAACCCTATTTGGACTCAAATCATTAAAAATAGGCATAGGTACTCTTAATTTTTTTTTTCTCAATTTTTTTAAAACAATTACATTATGATTATATCAATATCATATCGAAATTAGTACATTTGGGCATTAAAAGGATTTTTAAGGATTTGGGTGTTTCATTTAAGGACTTCTAAGGATTTTTGATGTGCTCAAACAGGATTTTTATTTTTTCTTGACTGGCAACCCTGCCGTAGATGTAATTATTTCAGATGTGGTCAATTAAATTCAAAACAATCCTGTGCCATTCGCTACCTTGTCCTGCTCGTGTTGTCTTTGTTTTTGCCTCCCGCTATCAGCTAAGTTTTCTCCCAAACAAATCTCAAGTAAGACACCTTGTGACCTATCTATGTCTGTCTGCCCAAGCGGGAAATCCAAGCTACGTGTTTCGGGCCATTTTCAACCTAACGTTGATATTTTGATTATCCATACTAATGACTTAAATGAATTTTGATTATCGTTTTATGGATTACCGGTATCGTGATTTTATCCAATATTGATTATCATGTGCATCTCTAATGTGAAGATTTCTTATGCCACAAGAAATCTATCTTCAAATTTTTACTTTTAATAGAAGATCCGTTTCTTGGTAAATTTGGATACGGTACCCATCACAATTTCACCGCTCTTCAGTCTTCTTATGCTATGGCCAAATTTCTCAATATGTTTGCCAAATACCCCCAAAAATGGCAAACATTTGAAAGTACTTCTTATTATATTCATTTATTCTAATCTAAAAACACTCTGTCCAATTCCAAATTCCGTTTGAAAGTAGAATCGATCTGTAATGCAACTACAATTCTGAAGTAGTCAATCGTCTCGATAGCTTAGCATTCGGGTGACCCGGTTTCACTTATTGGCTGAGGTACATTTTTTAATTTGTGGATTGATTGATTTCTATATAAATGGTTGTAGGGCCTAAGTATTATGCTGAATACTATTCAACATTTGGGTCGTTTTTCTATTCATTTTGAGATTGTGTGTTATTTGGGGGAAATACCCTATGACAACACCACTTCTGCACACAACACACCCAATTACTTTATCTTGTTTGTCATATAATTTATGTAAATGGGTATATAATTGTGTTCGATTGTTCGTATTTGTCTAGCCTCTCAGTCGCAACAACTGATTTTTAGTGGGATACGGTACTTAAAAAGAGACCAAGCCAACCGTGTCGTATAACTCCATTGACAATCGATCAATGGCCTACAAGAGACTGGTATATTTTTTCAATGTAAGGTAGGCCTTTGCGGTATTGAGATTTACCGCCTAGATAATTGTAGTCTATGCTCATATGTTTCATTTTATTAAGTTTGAAGTTGAATTCAATTCATTCTACAAGTCGCCAACAAATTGGGTGTTCCATAGGAATTTGGTTTTCATTGTCATAATCATTATGTTTCAGCCTGGCTCCGATAGCGGTTGCACTGCTGTGGTCGCTCTACTGCGAGGTCAAGAACTTTACGTAGCGAACGCCGGTGATTCACGCTGCGTTGTGTGCCGCAAAGGTCAAGCCATTGAAATGAGTCTGGACCATAAACCAGAAGGATGAATTGGAGATGCAGAGAATAGTGAAAGCTGGTGGAAAAGTGACTGCAGATGGTCGAGTCAATGGTGGCCTCAATTTATCACGAGCACTAGGAGATCACGCGTATAAGTTGAATTCGACACTTCCCGCTCAAGAACAAATGATCACTGCTTTGCCTGATGTACGATCACTTATGCTTGATCCAGGAGAGGACGAGTTCATAATTCTAGCATGTGATGGTATCTGGAACTTTATGTCCAGCCAAGATGTGTGCGACTTTGTTCGGCCGCGTTTGAAGGATGAAAAGTTGTCGCATATTTGTGAACAGGTAAGTTTCATATATTGTAAGGGAGGGAGTGTAAATAAGACATTGAAGTGTTTTGTGAACTTTTGTGCAGCTCATTCGGTTTGAACGAGACCGGGGAGGACTAGCACATGCAATGTTCAGTTTAAGAGGCCGGTCAACCTGCCATAGCTTTATCTCACTAAGAACAGGGATTTGTGTCATCATTTCCTTGGAGCCTATTGTCAATTATCATTTTACAGATATTCTTTCTTTTCTGGTTCTTTCTATTGATTGTGAGTAGAGATGACGAAACCTGATATTTTACGACTTGGGTAGTAACACAAAAAAATCGTTTGGGGTGTCTAATCATCTGCGAAGAAACGCGCTCATCAATCGTAATATCTCAGACGTAATTCTGCTCTATAAACAATGACATGCCGATGAAATAGTATTTCATAATCACGAAAGAGGAACAGCGGCAGACCATTAAGATAACACTCATGGCTCCTTCCTTGCATCTGGTTTATATCTTGTCAGTAGTCAGGGTCACGATGTGTTGGCGCGGGGCGAAGGGGGGGGAGGCTGGAGCGGTTATGCTGGCGCTCGAATAATTGTAACAAGATAAGGAAAGGCCAGTCTCTACAGTATCTCTATTCCCATGTGCATAATTTCAGAACTTTTGACTTCAAGCAGATTTATAACATTAGAGATGTTATGGTAATTATTTACGCGGTATGATCTCTGGAAGATTGCACGAGTGGTAAGGCGGGAGGGGGGGGGGACATCATACTCAGCACACTGCCACAAGTCGGCGGCATGAACAAAGGACATTATAATTCAAAAGGAAAACGCTGCCAAGCACAAAAGATATGAGAAAGTGCATGTTTACATTAGCCTTCCGCCTACAATGTGACACCTCATTTCAGGAACCGGGTTTTATGGGTAAACGGGTAATGGAAACTCGTACCTGTACCCGATACCCGGGTACCCGTCGTCTTCCCTAATTATAAGTTTGAATTTTTTTTTAAATTTCTATCTATTCCGTAAAATTACAGCTTAGTAGGCTACATGTCTTTGACTAAAAAAAAAAAAACGGGCCTAATGCAGTAGGTACGTAGATGGTATTTTGTTTCCCTGCTGGTTCTAGGCCAGGGTAACTGAAGAAACAAGTGAAATATTCCTTATGGTAGGGCAGTCCGTGGTGGCACATATGATAAGAGCGCTGATCCACAGCATATGGCTCTACCAGGGCGTGAGTTCGAATCCCGTGTAAGGCATGTTTTTTTTGTAATGCCGTTCAATGTGAAAATCGTGATAATCGGAGGCATGGAATCCATAATCATATCAAAATACTATATCGATTTCATAGACTCTAATCGATTATCAATTATCATATTCATCTGTATATACAATTCCAAATTGGGCATAGGAAGCAGGAAAAATGCCAAATTGTTATATATGAGAGATAATCATTTCATTCATGCTCGTTGGTCTTGTGGTTATCGTATCTGCTTCCAATACAGAAGGTCCAGGGTTCGATTCCCGTCAAAGTCAGAAGTTTTTTAACTTCTGATTTGGACTTAAGTCCATCAGTTCTTGTCTTAGGAGTTTGTAAACGGTGACTTTGGACTTTGGAGCCATCCTAGCAACGAAGCACATAATAAATTCAGAGTTGTTCTGAATCGGCCTTGTTGATTCTGGCGTAGATCCGCGGGTGTTCGCACTGTCCATACCACTGATTGCTACATTTCTTATTAAAAATATTGATCTTTGGTTGGTTATCGCTCACTCGTCGATTGCGTCGGGGCCTACATGGTTGGTTTGGTCGCTTTGATTTTTGGTCCCCCACTGAAAATCAGTTATATAACTGAGTGGGTAGACTCTAAATACATTTTTTTTTAAAATTTATTTAAGGATAAGAATGTCTCATAATAAAATTAAGGGGTAAATTAAAAAAATACAGCCTTTATTTTAACACCTTCACTTGCACGGGGTGTGGTGCAACTTTGTAAATGTTTTGACAGTACGCACCGGCGTAGGTCGCGTGAAGATCACACTATAAACCTCTCTTCATTAAATTAAATATCTTAACACTCTATAGTCTGTTCATTTTACAGGCAATCCTAAAAGTAAAAAAAAAACATTCAAACACTTCCAAAAAATAAAAATATCCACACCCACACACTTGTCTAAAAAAACAACATGTAAACTATTTTTCAAAATCTTCAAATCAAACAAACTCTGATTACACACACATAAAATTGTTTAATAAACTACCGACTGGACTAAAAAAACATAGGCTCATTAGACAGATTTAAATACTCTGTAAAAAAAGTTCCTTATTGCAAAAGCATATTACTCCATAAACGAGTATTTAGTTGATAAAATAGTATAATTTAGTTTAGTTTTGAATCAAGATTATGAAACTGTAATTCATGATAATATTTCTTGTCTATTTATTAGGGATGGTACATGTAAACGTGTACACGTGTACCGTACAGTTTTTTTGTGACCGGTTAACGTTTTTATGTAATTACTATTTTTATCCTGTGTGCGACCCGCCGAACGATGTTTTCTCGTGAGTCAATGTGAGCGCGAGCGGCGAAATAGTCTCCTATTTCAACCCCTTCTCCTATTCACCTCGAGGCTCGATTGCGTTGAGTCATCGAAAATTGTAGTCGGCAATGAATGAACAAAGCAAGTGCTTTGATGCAAGTACTCAAGTCAAGATGTAGGCCTACAAAATGTTGCCAAACTACTGTGTAGTAATGATCGCACGCACAGTCGCTCATTTGTCAAAATAAATCTTCCTCATTAGTCATTACTTTATCTTCAATTACTTGTTTCGTTAATCTTCAATAAATATTCTCACGCCTACTCTACTCTGTAGTTGAAAACACGTCATTTCAATCGCTCTGTGCAGTGTGCGTCCGGCCACTGGCCAGCAAGCGGCATGCGGGCAGTGCACAGAGCAGCAAGCGCTTCGTCAGCCGCCTGACTACTCTCCCCACCCCCCCTTCCAATCCATCCGACAACTCACAAATTATACGTCTTCTCGACTTGTAGTGTTGTCTTCCGTAGGCCTACTCAATAAAAAATTCGAATCAATAGGGACTCCGGAAGGGCTCTTTATTACTTGGTGCTTGTGGGGGTCAATTATTATGCAGAAAACAAGTAATGTTCGTAGAATATATGTCTATCAAAAACTAAAAGTAAACACAGATTTAACGCCTGTAGACGTAAACGTGTACACGCTTTTTGACATCCCTACTATTAATGTATATAATAATTTATAGCTAAAAGTTAAATTGTTTCCTTGTATTTTCTGTATTTTGTCTATACATCTCACTGTAAATGCCTCTTGCAAAATGTAGATACCTACTGTGGCAATAAACCATTTATTATTATTAGTCAACAAACAACAATTTAACAACAACAACAACAGTCACAAAACAAATAGCAGTTTAATGAAGGTGTGTCTTATGTCTCGGTAGCTCAATTGGCAGAGCTATGGCGCATTAAGCCAGAGGTTCTGGGTTCGATCCCCAGTCGGGGCATACTTTTATCACAACTGCTATCATTTACTAATAATGTCCTCAAAGCGGTCTTATGCTTAAAAACCGTATATTCATTATTATTATTATTTATTATTATTATTATTATTATACGGGGGGGGGGGGGGGGGGGGGAGAAATAGCGTGATCTCCTCGACTTTCTAGCTCAGTCTTCAGATGTTATAGTAACAAGGAAAACAACAAAGTCGTTGTTAGACGAGTGAGCAAGCCATGTGTTGAGTACCCGGGAACATCCTCTTTCCTCCTCAAAACCTAAGGCTGAATCTAGCTAGCATGGGCATTTCCTCCACAGTCTATTAGGCTAGAGTGGCGCATTAGGCCTTACAGTGTTGACGCGCCCTTATAACAACTAATCTCAAACCCCTCTCATTTATACTTTCAATATTAAGAGGATGGGATACTCGCGAAATTAAAACCACGCGAAATTACAGTTTTTTCATGATATCTCGAGAACGATGCAAAATATCTAAAAACTGATTGCAGACAGCCCTGTGGTTTTGGGAGAACTATAGCCTGTACGAATACATGTTGTAATGTGATGGTAATTAAGTTTTTTATTTGATATATTTAATTAATTAAATGCATATCTTATACAAACCGCACCGATTATTATATTTGAATATTTTTTCTTGCATTATATTGCTTTAATAAAACCACAGGGCTGTCTGCAATCAGTTTTTAGATATTTTGCATCGTTCTCGAGATATCAAGAAAAAACTGATATTTCGCGTGATTTTAATTTCGCTACTATCCCTCCCTCTTAATGTTACCTAGTACTCAACACATGGTTTGCTCACTCGTCTAACGACGACTTTGGCGTTTTCCTAGTATGGTTTCAGAGCGTGTCAACCAATCGTGTTGTCGTCGCCGTCTTCGTACTGAAAGGGTGCTTTTACCTAGTTGAGGTTAAGTTGATTTGGATTAAGGGCGCGTCAACCTTTATGTCATAATACACCACTCTAGCCTAGGGGATATAAGGAGGAAAATCCCATGCAGATCAGAATCGGCTACGGGTAGGTGAAAGGAAAAGAGGGGTTCTCACATCGTGGTCGTCATCGTCTTTGTCATCGTTCATGTCGTTATGGTCGTCGTCATCGGGGACCTCTCCTTCCCTGACGTCCCTCTCCCCCTGAGAGCTCGCCTCTACTTACCAGCTGACATTTGTGAAATAGAGTTCGATTAGGCGCGAGCCATGCTCTTGGCCAAATGTCCTGACAGGCCTACCGAAGTGTACGCCTATATCTAGACTTCCTAGTGCCTTTAACATTTAATGGCGTTTTCCATTGGCATGCACTCGGCGAGTGCAGAGATGTCATTGTTGTTAACCTCCACTTGAATAACATTACAAAACTGAACAAATGAAAAGACAAGTGGCAATCCAGTGCGTAAACCTTAATCGTCATCATCCCTAGTCTCCGGTCTTCACGTCTAAAAGTACTAGTTTAGGAAAGATGAATGGATGATTCAGGTGGGCTTACGTGTCAGAATGTAAAATCAGAATTAAGATTATTTTGTTCGACTTGCTCCGCCCCTTGGTATAAGATCGAGGCGCGGTCTATGCTTGGGTAGGAAATTATAAGCGATAGCGGCAGTGCGGTGGGTTTCATTGGATGAGCGTAGCGAGCGAAGCGAAGATTCCATTTCACTACACTGGAGAAAAAAATCCGGAATGTTTTTTTTTTTCCTTCTTTCTTTTTTTCTGTATTTTTGTGTGTTTGTCAGCACGATTCCGGCTAAACCGATACTCCGTTTGCGATGAAATTTTATGGAGGCCTTCGAAATCTCTGAACTTAGAACTGCCACGTTTTTGAGCGCAATCAAAAAATTATTTCTTATGAAAATCGCAATTTTACGATTTTTTTCGATTTTTTGAAAACTTATTTTACTTATAACACCTACATGCTTAATCCGATTTTAATAATTTTTTCACAGAACCTTAATTTTATGAATTAAGATATCCGTGTGAAATTTGAGCGCAATCAAAAAATTATTTTTCATGAAAATATAAATTTTGTGGGTTTTTTCTTTTTTTAAACAATTTTTTACTTATAACACCTACATGCTTTATTCTATTGTAATAATTTTTTCACAGAACCTTAATTTTATGAATTTATATATTCGTGTGAAATTTGAGCGCAATCGAATAATTATTTCTTATAAAAATCGCAATTTTTCGATTGTTTTCTTTTTTTTAAATTAGTACGATTAATTAAAAAATTAAAAAATTAAAGTTTATTTTTTATTTTATTTAATTTAATTTTAAAAAAATCTTCAACTTAGTAATAATTTTTTCACAGAACAACAGAAAATCCGCATAACACATGGCAGCTCAATGCACCAATTACGCTCATCCAACAACGCGGCGGGACTTAAGCGTTTTCCTAGTATTCATATATCTAAAATGCCAAGGCGCATTGTGGGCCATTCAAAACACGCGAGCAAAGTGTTAACGCAGCTGTTGAAGAGTTGGTCTACCTCAAATTGCGACGTAACAATTGTAATTTGAAATTATCGCGTTAAAATTAATTGTGCAAGGTTTTAAGTGGGAATTGTAAAATTTGCTAAATCAATAATTTTATTTTTATTTACATAATTAATTATCAAAAAACATCGATTTCCACACAAAAAAATCGATGTCGAAATATACTCTCGACATCAATAAAACATCGATTAATTGACGTCGATGCCCAGCCTTAATGAAAATGTCACTGGGTACGATATAAGTTATGCAAGATGTTTCCTCCCAACCAGTACGTTACCTTGTAAAGAAGAGAAGCACAATGCCAGAAGATAAGCTAGGCCTACGACCCGAGACAATACATTGCTCTCAGAAAAGTCTAGAAAATGGATGAAGTGTTAAAAAACAAGTTTGGCTATTCTATAGGCCAACTAATTCTGATTAGACCTTATTCTTACCCAAAACAATGATGTCCAAACTTTCATCTGTAGGGTTACATGCCTGTTCTTGGAATAGCCATAGGCCTACCATTTACATTTATAAAACTACACCTAGATTAAATCTGATCAAGGTCACTCCATGCTTGATGCATGCATGATAAAAAACAATTGACGTTTAAATTAAATGAAAATATTAAATACACAACAGGTGTGATCTAGTGGTAACTCCGTGCGATCTCTTGGCAACAATTGAAAATATTTTTCATGAGTGCGGAAAGCATACGCCGTCTACGGGGGGTCAGTACTGCTTGTACTTCCACCGATTCTCAACACTGGCTCTCATATGGGTGGGGATGACTGTAACAATAGTAATATAAAAAATTGCAGCTTGGCAACTTCACATTGCAAAAGACGAGACCGTATTGCTAGACAATCTGTTAAATGGTGATCCCTGTCTATGGCTTGCTTCATGGATGAAGACAAATAAACTAAATGATTTTGTAGGCCTACAGATAATTTATTAATGTATGATGCAGCAAATAATTACATGTGTCTTAAACTCTGAATTAATGAATTAGTATTCACAAAATTGAAAGAGTTCCAACGCCTTTTAATGCCCATAAGTTCAGACAAAAAAGAGACGTAAACTTTTAACAGGTGTTGGTCTGTTAGTACCACGTTCCATCTTCATGCAGTACAGTTGGTTGGTTTTCACATTGCAGTTGTTTGATCATTGTCTGGCCGCGGACACCCTCGGAGATGGCACAGGTTGCGACAACATGACTGCTGTGATTGTTCGGGTGAAGCCAGAGCTTGCTGAGATTAAAGCCATCAAGCGAGCTGCGTCTCCTGCCAAGGATGAGGAAGAAGGAAAGCGGCCCAGGACAGAAGAGCCTGTATGAGAGTCGCACAATATCTTCACGACGTCCTTCCGGTACGTATGTCACTCACGATTTCAGATGGGAGTGTACATACAGTTATTTAAGTTTCCAACAGCAGATAATTGGCAAAGTTAACCAATTTTCTGATTAGTTTGGTGTTATGAAGCCACATTTAAATTTTCATCCTGTGGCTGGTTATTCCAATACTAATATTTTTAATTCCATCTTACTTTTTACTGTACTGCCATATTATGACGTTGATCATCACATTTATTATTACAAAACAAAATTATTCTCGCATTCTCGTATTATTCTCTTAAGTATACTGAATGAATAAATGCTGCTCGTAAATGTCTTGTTTTTTTATATTACTTAGTTGGTTGCTTATCCGCAACCGGCACACAACATATACCCTTCGTAATGCTGTTGTAAATCAATTGGCACACAAGGAGTACAGAAGCATAGCTTGTACGACAAAAGCACCTCCAACCTAGCCAACTTAGAAAATTGACCGACTCAAATATAATATGTATCGTGTTTATAGGTACATTGTACTATACTATGTGAGTAACCACATGTGTCATTATTTTTAAATACATGATGTACGCTTACTTGAAACGGAACACTACTGGCATATAAAATCTTTTCACTTGGTGTGCAAATAAATCATGTTTAAATTAATCTAATTGACATTTGAGCATGTAGGTAAATGCCAATGGAATGTACAATGTACATGGAAAGAATGCCCACAGCAGCTGCATACAACCCCAACTTTTCTATAAGACGATACGTATACCATACTATTAAATTTAATTGTTATTAATTTTCCAAATGGCATTTGTTACCTTTAGAGGCTTTCAATTTATTTCGCCTTTTTTGGTGGCATCAACATCATGACAAAGCAATTTTCTTTCTTATACTTCACTAATTAAACAACACATGAGTAATTTATCATTTTGCATAATATACTGAGGGATGTAAATTGGAAAAGGTAAGTTCTGAAAATGCACCTCTCAAAATAATGTAAGGTGTAACATAGGTATTTGTTGATTGCAAGCAAAACCAAATGCTTGGCAGTTGCGTATGAAGGAATGTTATCGGATAGTGACATTCAAAACCAATCCAAACTCCCGGGATTCGTCTACAGATGATCCTGAACTGCATTGCATCTCGTCACTCTTCGTAATTATCCCACATGATGAATGCTTTTTTTCTACTTATTAATACACTAGAACTAGACTAGCCCTCAATTTGTAACCTTTATAAATTCAATCAAGGATTACTTTTTAATTTACCGTACTATGTAAGTCAACAAACTGAAAATATCCGGTCGTCTTTATTGCGTTTTTGTTTCTTAGGGATTACAAATCTTAAAGTTGATTGAGAATAATAACTTTACCGTAATTTGCCGTCAAAGTAACAAACATATCAAAAATGTTAAATTCTTCCATACTTAATTTGCATGGTTGACTTGTATCTTGGATTTGCATGTAAAACGTCACATTGGGGAATTTTGGCTGTCCAGATGGACATACGTATTCTCAAATTTTGCATGTTGTATGATCTTCAGTTAGTAATACTAGCAATTATTTACATTAACAACTTGTCATGGGTAGACCACAATTAGGTAGTCCCTTACCTTATTAATTTTGGACTGGTTGTGTAAATTGGCAAGTTGTCTGGAATGATAGGCCTAGGTTTGTTTGTACTTAGTGGTAGGGTAAGTTCTCTGAAGTAACAAGTGCCAAGTGGATTGTAACTAAATACTGGTTTGTAGTTTAAATGTTACGTATTTAATACTCTCCGGTTTAAAGTAAAAACACCTTATATACACATTATTAATTTACCTATTATAGTGTATGGAATTTGCATTTCATTGTCCTCATAAACCTATGTACTTCATAATGTATGGCACTTCATCCATTCTATTATCAAACAGTTATCTCAATCTGTGCTATTATTATGAATGATTTAGGGGAGAGAACTGAAAGAGGAAGTTACTGAAGTGTGTCGATTCTCTCTATCCTAGAAAGAACTATCTGAATCAATGATCACTTGTTTTCAATATTGGTAGGTATTCTTTATATGTAAGGTATTTTAATTTAACTTTTTCAGGATATCCTGAGTTCTATTTTATTTTTCAAGTACGGGAAAATGCATTTCGAAAACTTACCGTTAAAGACTCTGTAAGTAAATGCATTTGAATCATGAAATGTTTCCATGTCTGTGGCTCCTGCTTGAGTGACTATATTTTTATGTACAAATTTAGGTCACAAATAATAACGAATACGTGTATAATTAGTTACATTTTTCATTTTACTGATGTGTACACCGGTGGAGAGAAGTAAATCAAGTGTCTGTAGAAAAATTCTGTACCCTTGCATTTCTCTTCTCGTGTGCTTCAGTCGACAAATCGATAGGTTGCATTTGAAGACGGGAGTTATGACTACCCTTGATGATAATAATAATAAAGATATGAGCAGAAGAGTTGCGGGGGTAAAGAACGCTTCATTTACTTCGTCCCCCGGGTGTACAGGCACATCATATTCCTGCTAAGTAGCCCACCCTGCCCAGTGTCATATCCAAGACAATGTGGAACAGCTCCTTTATACCTGGTTTCACTTGTACTTTATCCCAATCCCCTTTTGCCATAGCCAACTACGTACTACTGTATTTACTATGCGAGTATAGGCCTCGGGTATATTTGAAATTGTCAAGTTCAAAAAGTGGGGTGCGGCCATTGTGTGAAGCCATTTATCAATAGTATTCATAGCCAATTCTTTAAAATCTTAGTGGTCAAAATAAGGGTGCGGCCATTACTCGAGGGCGGCCTATAATCGAGTAAATACGGTACGGTATGTAGACTACATTTTTTTAAATTGAAAATTGAAAATTTGAAAATTGAACTAACTCATTAACAATAACTAACATCTTAAAGGCATTGTCCGAGTTTCAAGCAAGTATTTTTTATATTAATGAATAATGAAGGTATGTGTAAAAAATTCCATCTGAGAGTATTGCGGCTCTAATGGGACTTACTTTTCACACTGCATGAAATAGTTGAGACGTCGGTGTATGGCTACATACCTCACTGTTGCTTTCACTGTTGCTATTGTGCTATTCTGAATTCAGTATAAGTCGGAACGCGGATGACCCCCTTCTGTGTAGCGTTTTATTTAATGTTGGAAAGTTCATACGATTGTGACCAGTGCAGAATATCTTTAATTTGATTTAGGTCGAGACTTTATTTAATTTTAAAAGCGATTTTTTAAAGTGAATTTGACTTACCCGATCTCCCCTTTAAAAACTCACCAATCTATTCACTTTAGCTGTTTGTTGTTTGTTTTTTGCTTCTGTATATTTAGGCTACAAACTATACAGCACAAATCCAGCAATCGGGCCTAAATAAAAATTGTAATTGACATGCAAGCCCAGAAGCACAAAATTACCATAACATGATATATTTCTAAGTGTGGAAAAGGCTATCGGCTAGTTGCAGTTGTCATCATCAGGTGGAAAAGTTTTGTTGAAGGGCTGGGGGCTTTGTTCTCTGTGCTTTCCCAACCTCATAACCAGGCCCGTATTAACCATTAGGCTAACTAGGTTGTAGCTTAAGGGCGCAAGCTCTCGGAGGCGCTTGCGCCCTCTGAGAGCGCTTACTGAGACTGAGAGCGCCCACTGAGAGCTCTGCGCAACAAAGTTGCCTTGTCTCCTAAATGTTATTGTAACATCGGCCTAAATGAATTTTAAAAAGTAGTTGGTATTCCTATGCCAACCTCTAAATTTGTCAGGGTAGTAAGCTATTAGAAGGACTATATCAGTAGGATGCCAGCCGCTCTCAACTCAGGAAGAGAACTTTATGGTGTTTGTTTTCTTTAAAACCGATGACTAAATAGGAATCTGGGTCTTCGACAAAGCGTATTTTCTATAGAATTAATTAATTTGTTCTAATATATTAATTGTATTATTGTGTTTAAAAAGTTAAGTGGTGCTCAAAATAGAAAACTTCATAATAAAAAGGCAGTGCACAAAGCAATATTATTAGAATCCTTTTTTAAAATTAGCAGCTTCAGTTAATTTTTTACCCAAAAATTCCCCACAAACACAGTAAGTGTAAAAAATACAATTGCAAATAATATTAGTCGTCACCAATGCGGTAAGTTAAAAAATATTAGCATTTTTATTTTTTGTGAAGAATGGGAGAGGTGGGGGGACACAGATTGGGTCATCACAAAAATACTGTTATATAAAGGTAGGTATAATTAGTAGGGACAATACGGGAGTCGCTTAAAATATTATAGCCTAGGGGCGCCAAATGCTTTAATCCGGCCCTGCTCATAACATGATATAGTATGGAACCTTTGGGTGGACCCTAATATAGAACTCAAGAAATTTTGTACACTAAGCATTGTTCAACTTGAACTGCAAATACAAACTGACCGCTGACTGGTTATTCACAATGAAAAAGATGCTAATAGGCCTGCCTACTACTTGAATAGTTCTAAAGGTTCGTTTACAATCGCTTAGCAACACGTTAAAACATAACGTAACGTACGGTAAAATTAATTTGGTGTTTACAATCACATAACAACACAACAATGGTAGACACTCGGAAACGGGCTGTGATTGGCTAAATTAAGAATAAATAACGTAACGTACAGTAAAGTTGAGATTGGGTCAACTTCTTCTTACGTTACGTTTCTTGTTATGTGATTGTAAACAACACCACTGTTTCCAATGGTTTCAACTTTCTTACGTTATGTTTTAACGTATTGCTAAGTGATTGTAAACGAGCCTTTATACGCGTTTCCAAGCAAAGATAGATGGCAGCACTAAAACGCAACATGTCGGACCGATCGGTGATAGAGGCGAGCTGCTTACGGCGGGCGCTGTATATTCAGTTGGCTTCAACTTGATTTTTGTTACATTTCTGGTCATTTGCGAAAACATTGTTGATTATGTCATATCGTCCGCGTATTTTATTAGTAAAATTCGTAAGTTTTGGGGATCGGCTGTATTAAAAACGGGAATTCAATAGCATTTTAAATTACAACAAATAATTGAGATTATTTGATGATATTAGCTCGAAAAGAACAAACCACACTGTTAAATTAAATACAGAAACAAGTGTGTCAAATAATGTTGAATGATGAAGATCGATGATATTTTGCCAAGAAAATGTTGCGCACCAATACTAATAATTTCAATAATTTACTTTATCTAAAAATCAAAAGCTTCTAGCAAATTATAGCCCTACACTTGTTTTGCACGTTTTCTACATCGTTTTACAATGTAAACGCAATCGAAGTAGGCCTATATATATTTATCTACTATACACTTAGGTCTACCAGTTTTTTTAAAGTATACATTTTATTAAAAGTAGGCCTATTGAGGCCTGATGACCTATTTTAATTATTGTTTTGTATGTCTATAATGGCATGATGCGTCATTCTGCAGACAGCTTCAAAATCTTGTAGGTTACATACCATTATACTTAGTCGATTGTAATAATATAAATGGTATTTATTATGATATTATGTATAATATTATGCAATAAATGAACAATGACGGTAAACGGTATATGTAGGCCTACATTAATTATACAAGGTAGAAAAGGAGTTGGGACTTGTGCAGCCCTAATACAATTACTAGGCCTATTATTATTTTTGTTTTGTTATAACTTATTATTATTATGACTTTATTTATATTTTAAATTATCATAATAAAACTAAAGAAGTATATCTCAATTAAAAGTGCCATAAGAAGCGAGCGATACTGTATGTGTGTGTTTACTATGAGTTGTGAACATTCTTGACGGTTTGAATTTGATTTAGTATTTATCGTACCCTGTTAGCCTATATTTAGTATACAGCCTATAAATACCAATGATTTATTATGATATTACAATTAGAGAATTGTAATATGGATACAAATGCCATCCTCGGTGTCTCATGGGTGCATGGGGCGCAGGTCTGGTGGACATGGTCTCGAATCCCGCATATTGTAGAGCGATTTTATCATTTTGGTGCACCCCCATGCTTTTGATTATCATCAATTAACAACATTTTGGGAGAGCAACGACAATGCACCTGTGATTGTACATATTTATAAGTGACAAACACGGAATGACATGTGTTCTTCAGGTAAGCACATAGCGCGCTCCTCCGACTATCACTGATCGGACAGTTGCATTTTTCGCCACCAGGTAGCAACCCCTTTGCTTGGAAACGCGTATTGCTTTGCCAAGAATTCCCTGGACTAGTCTCTGCAAAACATCTATCTCTACTAGGAATGTACATCGATACTTTTTTCATTATCGATTATCAAAATGGTAATGTCATCAAACCGATAATATCGATATCACCAACAAAGCCTGTTCCTGTGCATATAAGTGGAACCTCAAGTGTGGCAGTGTAAACAATACAATAGCGTTCCGTTTGCTGCCTCGCTATCATGTGTTTTTAGCTTCCGTGATTGACTGATGAGCTTATTTCCAAACAAATCTCGAGTGTGACTCCCATCAGCCCAGCCAGTGCATGGCACAACGTGAGATAATCTCCGTCTTTAGAGTTTTGGTTTGTGCAGCTCTATTGACCAATTATTTATATTTCGATTATTGATAGTGAATTTTGATTACCGATTGATAATATCTTATCGTGTGCATCCGTCCCCGCCGTGCAGTATCTCTGCTATACGCGCTGCAGTGCTATGCAGGGCTTAAACTCAACTCAAAGCTCTATCATTTATACCTTATATCAATCAACTTAAATGCAAATGTTCCCGGGTACTCAACACATGACTCGTCTAACAACGACTTTGGGGTTTTCCTAGTCTATGTAGTCATCTAAGCAGAGCTGGGCAGTATCGAAAATACATGTACTATTTGAAATACATTATTTTGTAGTTAGTATTTTGTATCGAAAATACCCGAGCTTAAAGTATCTTGTATTTGGTATTGAAAATACATCTTCCAATATAGGTTGCCATGCGACGAGCCCGACTGCCAAGTGGCAACAAAATTGACAGAATTAGCGACCGACCGCCCCTTCGCGTTCAGTGTCGCTAGCACAACCTATAGGCTTGGAGGTTGATCTTGCGGCCACTATGTTATGCAGGCTGCACACATCGATTTTAATTTGATTTCCTCTCACCCCAGGCAAATGAAGCTATTCTAGCAGCATGCACCAACCCTAACTTGAAACTCCGATGGCTACCTTTAAATACACCTCCTTTACACTGCAAAAAACTTCAACAGCTATTCATGAATGCTGTCGAATCTACTGTAACACTTCCAGAAACAGATTTGGATATAATATCTATTGATGATGACTTTTTTGCTTTTGAAAAACAAGACAATATGGTCGATACCCCTCTTCGTTTTAGAAATAACAGTAAAGGAGAATTGGAAGTACTACAATATCTACAAGCAACGTCATTCAAATGTTATACTACTTGTATTCAAAGTCATAAAACAAATGTTTCTGCAGTACAATACATGATTGACGTCAAGTGCCCCAGTGGAGAGGATGTTTTCATTTGCCAGTATTGTAAAAAATGTACGCAGAAATGCATTATCGGACACATTGTTTCAACTTGTAATTATAAAAAGCCAATGGGCAGCATTGAGTGTAATTTGTGGGTAGCAAGCTTCCATCGTTGTTTTGTACTGTTAGGGGTACATAATGAATAATGATGAATAAATTAATGTTCTAGACATACACTAAGCATTAAAATTTTAAAAGAAAAAAAAATGTTGGTTGTTTCTTATTTCCCGGTAATGTTATTTTTATAGCATAGGAAAATATATTTTATTTTAAGTATTTTTGAAAATATAAGTGTATTTTGTATCTAAAATACATTTATTTATTTAAATATTTTATATCTAAAATACAAATATTTGAGTATTTTGCCCAGCTCTGCGTCCAAGGTGTCTTTATACCTAGAATATGGAAGACCCAGGTTTAAACAACGGTCGGGATAGATTTTGTTATTTCTGGAAAATTATTGAACATGTTTTGAAATGCATAATTGGATGAGCGTAGCGAGCGAAGCGAGCGAAGCGAAGATTCCATTCTACTACACTGGAGAAAAAAATCCGGAATGTTTTTTTTTTCTGTATTTTTGTCTGTTTGTCCACACGATTCCGGCTAAACCGATACTCCGATTGCGATGAAATTTTAAGGAGGCCTTCGAAATCTCTGAACTTAGAACTGCCACGTTTTTGAGCACAATCGAAAAAAATTTTCTCATGAAAATCGCAATTTTACGATTTTTTTCGATTTTTAAAAAATTTCTTTGACTTATAACACCTACATGCTTTATCCGATTTTAATGATTTTTGCACAGAATCTTTATTTTATGAATTAAGATATTCTTGTGAAATTTGAGCGCAATTGAAAAAATATTTATCATAAAAATCGAAATTTTACGGTTTTTTTTCTTTTTTAAACAATTCTTTGACTTAATGCTTTATCCGATTGAAATGATTTTTTCGCAGAACCTTAATTTTATGAATTAATATATTATTGTTAAATTTGAGCGCAATCGAGAAATTATTTCTTATAAAAATTTCAATTTTACGTTTTTTTTTAACAATTACGATTTATTAAAAAAAAAATAGAAAAATAAAGTTAATTCTTTATTTTATTAAATTTAATTTTAAAAAATTTCAATTTAATAATGATTTTTCCACAGAACAACAGAAAATTCGCATAACACATGGCAGCTCAATGCACCAATTACGCTCATCCAACAACGCGGCGGGACTTAAGCGTTTTCCTAGTACTATGGAAAACATAGCCAGTACAAAATACAAGTAAAGATTGCAAGGTTTCTCAGAACGGAATTTTTGTGTAACCTTGTGCGTGCAAGATTAGATACACATTGGTCACCGCCTACATTCAAAAAATGAATCGATAAAATTTATTTTTAGTATTTTTCAATTTAGGTATTATTTCTTGTACCGGTAGGTTTAAATCGAAACGCATTTTGCTCATTTTGTTAGCAGTTCTCTTCTAAGTAGGTACACTGGTCACGGATGTCTGTTTAAAATATCAGCTCGATCTGTTTGGCAGTATGGCATCGAACAAATGGACAGACATCTTTACAGCGAGTGCCGTTCCCCTAGATCTGCGTTGCAAGACTTCGTTCACTGTGTTCCCTCGTCTAATAGGTACAAAAATAAAATACTTGAAAATGATGAAAATTAACTGTGTGATGACTTCGAAAGGTAAAAGTTAAAACCATTTTTAGTGTATGAATGCATTAACATCAATATTAATTTTTACCTTTGCAACCCTATATGTGATGGTCGCAACAGCGAAGCGCATGCCAAGCAGGTCCAGCCTTCCAAACTCTTTTGTGGCATTGTCTCGCAAATAGCTGACCAATTTCATATCTAATCACGGCCGTTCTCACCGAAAACCCACCAGTAGTTTCAATAAATTAACGGGCTTTAAAGACTGAAATGAAAATAACTGGAACGAGTGGGTTGAATACATAATGAACTGCCATTGTTGGTTTTCTACACTCCCTTCCGCCCTCTGGGCCAAGGTCCGGTGGAGGGGGTACTCGGGCCATATACCTGGGTGCCGACTCTGCCGGTCACGTGCTGACACTGCCAAACTATGGAAGTAGAGAGTGAATGCTCTCTACTATAAAGATACTCCTTCCTTTTCTTTTTTTTTGTATTGGTTGATTGGAATAACATGGAAGGAGAATTGACCCCGAAAGAAAATTGCGCAAAAGGTGTTTATGTAACTACATGTCATTGCAATATGGTGATGTTAACAAAACAGCTCATCTAAATGAATCTTGTATTCCGTAGTTATTTATAGAGAAGGAAATACAAATTAAATCATAACAGAATTGTTTACAACCACTTAAGAAATTAGAAAAATGATAAAAAAAATAGGTCTACGTAACATACAGAAAAATAAAGTTGCTGTTCAGTGTTCAATGTTCATACACTTGGGGGAAATGTGTTACTCCCTGCATAATAATATGTAATTTAAAGTATGAGTTTCAGTTCAGGTAAAAATCAACATATCGAGTGATGGTCGGACTAACCCCATAATTTACCTATTTCAGACAAAATTAATGTGTGTACCTATTTTGTACATTATGTACATAGTATAAACTACGTGAACTTTGCCATTGAAGCCAGGCATTTGAACTTTCTTCTCAATATTTTCTTAAGGCTATTCGACCGCGTTTTTCTATTTTCCAAAATATGCTACCAAGTCAACACATAGTTCATGGCTTTGAAACCTGGCTATTTTAGAAAATCAAAAATATTTTTTTGTTTTTCAAATTTTTCTGATCCGGTACGCAGCCAATATAGCCACCTCAAAATAATTTCAAATTAATTCGCCAAGGCACACCATTCAACGTAGGGTGTTGTGTTTTTGTGATATTAATTTTCAACTGGTTTTCTATAGGCTGACTGAGAGAAAACAGATTTTTTGTAACAATTGTCTTTCCTGTGAATTTTTTTGTTTGGCGGTACAAATCGGTACAAAATACCGCCAAACGAAAAAATTCGCAGGAAAGACAATTGTTTAAAAACATATTTTTTCTCTCAGTCAGCCTATAGAAAACCAGTTGAAAATTAATGTCACAAAAACACAACACCCTACGTTGAATGGTATGCCTTGGCGAATTGAAGTTTGAAATTATTTTGAGGTGGCCATATTGGCCGTGTACCGGATCAGAAAAATTTGAAAATAATATTTTTGATTCTCTAAAATAGCCAGGTTTCAAAGCCATTCACTATATTTTGGAAAATAGAAAAACGCGGTCGAATAGCCTTAAGTGGCTGTGATCTAGGTCTAAAATAAATGGCATGCTAATTTTTTTTGTACACGCTCATTGAATTTAGGCTAGTGACTTGACCTAGTTGAATGTATACACTTAGTTACTGAATTAATAGTGGAACGTGGTGTGAATGGATCATGGTTCTTTTGAAGTATATTTTCATTTTGAATATGAACGCAACTTGATCATGAACAAGGTTGAACTTTCTTCTCAATATTTTCTTAAGTGGCTGTGATCTAGGTCTAAAATAAATGGCATGCTAATTTTTTTTGTACACGCTCATTGAATATAGGCTAGTGACTTGACCTACCTAGTTGAATGTATACACTTAGTTTCTGAAGTAATAGTGGAACGTAGTGTAAATGGATCATGGTTCTTTTGAAGTATATTTTCATTTTGAATATGAACGTAACTTGACACGAACAAGGTGCCAGTAGTTGTACCTTGCACTACAAGTAGTTGATTTCCTGTGCCCTCAGTTACATAGTCAACAACCATCATGCTTCTAGCCGGCATGTATCTTACTACTTATCCTTTATTTCATTTGTATGCCTAGGCCCAACATTAACAAGCTCGGATAGCATGCACTGGGTGCAGAGTTATATGATGATATTCCGCTATTCCCTTTTGTAACCTACTGCATGTAGTCTACATTCCTTGACAATTACTGTGGGCCTATTAGCATGAAGCTTACCAGCAGTGCAATTCTATAAGGATAACGTGAATGTTGCTAGGGATATATATATCAATCGTTATCACAGAAAATAGCATGGCTAACTGCTTGATACTTCAATAGGCATTCACGCTATCCTTATAGAATCGCACTGCAGTAGTTAATAACTTTTGGTTCGTAAGAAACATGTAGGCCTATTGATAAGCAATTAATTTCCAAATGGTACCAGAACATTTATGATTTACCAAGAATTATTATAGAGTAAAACATGACATCGATTCCAAACAATTTGAATCGATCATTGTGACAATTCGGAATCGATTTGGCAAGCAGAAGGTTAATTGATTTATTTGGGGATTTACAGCACATAATAATGAAATGTAGAACTTCTGAATGTTGTTGCACTTATCCTCTTGTGTTTCTTAATTGTGCAGCTTACCATCCGATATATATATATTTTTTTTTAATTGAGTAATTTAATTTTACTTATTTATTTAACGTCTATCCTTTTCAGTTATAAAAAAAGTGATTAGTGATTTACAAAGGTAGACAACATTCCGGCGGTCTATATCCGCGAAGCCGTCACTGAATGATGTATTGCACCATTGACTGTGCGAGCTGCGTTGAATCGATTACAAAATGTCGTCCCTATTATACAGCCCGAGTATTCAAATGACTTGAACCTGTATATCATGACAGTGAGATTGATTGATATTGTTGTTGGAACTGCAAAACCCCTAGCAGCACTTTTTCTGGAAACATGTATTTTTATCTTGTTGGCAGTATGCTATCACATGAATATGATCCATTCTGACTAATGGAAATGCGTTTAAATAGTGGTTTGTTAAACCTCCTATCAGAGTGGGCTTGAAAAGTGACTACAAAACCTCCTATGAATATAAGGAATGAACGAGGTTGTTTCTGTAGGCAGAGTTTTGCCAGGAAAATTTTTATACAATTACTGATTGTTAATCATATTTTCATGGCAATTATAGAAAGCTAAAATTACACAGTTGTTATCTAATATAAAGATGAGTCAAATAAACACAACATTTTAAAGCAAAACCTATGTTTATCTTGGCATTCTGTTAGGTGTTTTTGCAATGTCTGAAATTTTGTAATTTTTTTGCAGACATTTGCAGATAGGAGGTTTTAATAAATATCCTTTTTGTGTCTCCTGAACAATTTCAGAAAACACTGATGGGAGGTTTTGCAGTTCCAACGACGCTATTGGGTTTTACGTCTTGTATTTATGCGCTTGCGCTAATCGAGATATGACATTAGGAGAGCAAGCAAGTATGTGAATGAGAATGTAGCATAGCCTATAGAGGCTAGCTAAGTCATCAGCAACAGCAATACAGAAACTAATATTTTCTCCAGGTGTACCAAGAAGAATTTTTGAGAATGCAATTGATGTTCATATCAAGCTGATATAGCCTAGCCTAAGCTACCAATGGAATTCTTAACTTTTGTTCATAGCTTATGCTACGAAAAGGCTATGTAGGCCCTACTGAACTTTTAGTGTTAACAAGAAGTCGAGAACTGAGATATATAGGTAAGCATTTTGCCAAGTTAAATGATTTCCAGCGGTATTTATTATTTATATCAAGGGTTATTTTGCTTATTGGATCGAAGGCGAGCTAGACCGCATCGCTCTTCTTCATCGTCACTTGTATACGATGACATTCCTGCGACGACTCCTCGAGATGATGTTGCTTGCATCAGTTCTTGGTCCGGTCCATTGCGGTTCTCATAAAGTAGAATGTTGAGAGTCTCCTCGTAAATTCGAGCCTCGGGAAATTCCACCTACAATAAGAGCAGAGGTGTATTACAGAAAGGTTTGTTAACTAATACAGAACAGTAGCTCTACATAACAGGTAACTATACTAACACCTTGCCTCTATACGCTATAGACTATGGAGGCAAGGTGTTGCTTATTACAGTATTATTATTATTAGGCCTATTATTTTTATTATTTTATTATTTTATTATTATTATTATTATTATTATTACTATTATTGATATTAGTTTGTTAGCTGTTTGACCCGGAAATATAATGTTTATTGAGTGTTTTTTTAAACTCACTTACCAAAGTCACTGTTTTTTCCCGTACTCGGCGAATTTTCGACGAGGGTCCCCTCATCTTCGTCCCGAGTACGGGAAAAAACAGTGACTTTGGTAAGTGAGTTTAAAAAAAACACTCAATAAACATTATTATTATTATTTATGTAGTTAAATAAAGACTTTGGAAGGATAACTTGGCTGCCGTTTTTTTTTTTTACAAATTTTTGTGTTTGGGGGGGGGGGATACTCTTTACTTGCGACATGAAGTGAATCGAAAGAATAATTGTGCATAGCAAGGACTTACTTACTCGGTAATATAATATTAATATCCATCCAATTAGGCGAAATTAATTTATAAACCTAGGCTACCTTTGTATGTTTCTTGTCTGTAGCATAGACTATGGATGTGCAGCACACCTCGGCAACTTTCTTTCCATGACCGTAGAAACTCCAGCAGCAGATTTCACTTGATCCAATTACATCTTTGATAAATAATACTCGACCAGAAAATCGTAGTGACAGTTTATCAAAGAGTTCAATATTTTTTAACAGATTGTCATCTGAAGTTCTGAAAAGAAGACATGTAGCCTAGTATTAATAGAATACCTTACATTGTAATAGGACTTGCTATGTTGAAGACTAAAGATTCTTTAAAAATTACAAGCCTATAAAGTATAGGGCCTATAGGCCTATATTATATTTTATATTATAAGACTATACTATATTAAATAGATAGGCCACAGTTTGTTTTTTGACAACTTACCCTGTGTATGAATATTTATTGTTATGCCTATTAATAAGGAGCTTTACAACAGGCTGAAAAAAAGATAATGTAAATCAGTATACTATTATGAAACATTGAACACTGTTATCTGCATATTATTCAATCATTTTTGGTAATTTCAATTTCTATTCTCTAAGCAGGATTAGCATTATTGCATGAACCTATACAGCATTGTACCTAGGCTACCTCTAGAGGACCAGTTTCATTTCTAGTGCTACTATTTATTTAACATAATATGCAATATAATATCCTATTCCTATTCAGTTAATAAAACTGATTTACAAAGGACAATAAATAAAACTACCCTAAGTTGCATAAATGCACATACAAATAATGAACTGTAGTTACTAGTTAAGCACATTTTGAAATAATAATTGGATAAGCGTAGCAAACGGGTTTGGGCCAGCATGGTTTCTTGGAAAGGACTGTTAAGTGTTAAGGAAACTTTAACTTTTCCTAAAATCTGCTTACTTTTGATGTGGAGCTGATGAGTAGCTGCTCCTCTTTTTGGGAGGTGATGAGTGGAACCCGGCATATTGGTTCCGCCTCACGCTCCTTGCGCATCAACGCTTGTTCACAAGACTCCGCCAGCTCTGCGATGCAATAGTACTTGGCCTCAGCTAGCAGTTCTGCCATCTGCTTGCTACTCTCTGGTAGAGGAACACTTCCGTCGCGCAGAAAGTTCAGAATTAAACTGAAATGCTTTCCACAACGGTCAATAAGTATCCAACCTGTAAGCAAATCACAGGAAAAACTCATAAGGCCTATGCGTACAGTATAACCATGGGTAGAGGACCAGGTAGGATACATATTTCATTTTTTCTTAGGCCCTATGTCGATTAGTTTCTAAAAATTCACATATGTTTTAAAGCAATTTTAATTACCGGTACATGTAGGGAAGCCAGGTGTCCTGTATTACCCGGGAAATCCCGCATTTGATGGGCGTTTCCCGCGTCTCGTATGCTGTAACCCATCGATCAGCATATAACGTATTTAGAATAAAGTACCTAGTCTGTGTGCAACTTTTTAAAAAAGGCGTGCGGGCGTATAGTTACCAATCCTTTTCCCGCAGCTTATTAGTTAGTGCCTGACCAGTTTGCCACTGCTGGTGGTGGGTTAGTTGTTATTTGAGTTATTCTCAACCTCGGGCGTTGCGTGTGATAACTCATAGGAGTGTTTTGTAACCAAACCATGGGCTACGATCCCAATCGAACTCGGTGAGTCAGTGACAATACGGTGATAAACATAAAACATGAGTGACGGAGATGAAGGTAACATTGATGGAGCTGCGACGCCACCCAAAAAAACGGTCTCGATCATGTAGGCCTACTACATGCGTACCAGTACTTAAAGAAATAGGAAGCAACTCCCTTTTAAAAAAACTTATTCGACTATCTCTTTATTTTGTTTAGATTGGAGAAGGGTTGACAGGTTGGAAAAGCCATTTTGGTAATTATGTAGGTATTATAGCCTACGGCCCTACCGCCTCATAAAAAGTATGTTTTTATTCTAGGTAAAACTCCTTTTTGGTAGAAAGTCCTTTAAATATTTAAAATAGTTTTGTAGGTTTTTTTCTTAATTAAGCAGCAAAAAACATTTTTAACGTTTTTATTTTAGGCGAAACTCTTTTTCGGTTTTATGTTGTTTATTTTTCGCGAGGCAGCATAAGACATTTTTACCAAAATTTTAAGCAAAAGACATAGGCCTACCGGTAGGCTACCAAGCCTGGTTATTGGGTTCTTGAGATGAGGTGACTTTATAGATCACTACGAGCCTTGCAAATTGGTCCAACGGAGAACCTTTAGCCCCTATTATCATTCCGGTCATGATCTGGCTGATCAGTGATTGATAGCCAAAGACTAGGACCTAGGATAGGGCAATGCCAAGCTGGTTCGCCTCGATTCTCCGCCAGGATCGCATGATCGGGGAGTGACCACAGGATTCTTTACATTTTGGTTCCTGTGGAACTTACACATGGCGGTGACCAAATTCGCCTCGATTCTCCGCCAGGATCGCATGATCGGGGAGTGACCACCGCCGCCAAGATGTTGTTAAATTCCTATTTTATCAACGTAAAGACAACAGTGGTCACTCCCCGATCGTTCTGCGCTCTGGTGGGAGATTAGTTTGACCATTGCCCTATAGGGGTTAGTAAGGACAGGCTCTATGTTTAGGCTGCGTTCACATAACTTTGTTTTAGTCTTAAGAAATTGTTATTGTTATAAGAAATCCGATATCCTGATTGGTTAGTAATATTTCAATGGCCTGTCATAATGAAGTTACTCCTTTTCATTGGTCGTCGTAAAAATAATTGACGTCTGATTGGTCCGTCATAAGAATTTTGGTTTTTTTATAACAATTTCTTAAAGACTAAAACGTAAACAATTTTAACACGTATTTCCTATCCCCTTATAACTAAACCAATTAGTGTGAACGCGGCCTAAGGTCTGCTTTAACCCAAGACTAGGTAGGCCCTAGGCCTAGCCTACTGGTAACTCACCTTCAGAATCTGTCAGTACTTCCATCCGACCACTAAACATAGCTCTGAGCATAGTATCATGTTTAGTCAGTGTTCCAATAGTTGTGTAGTAAAGAGATCCGCCAATGTTTAATTTAACATACTGCGAAGGATTGCCTTTGATTACAGTTCTATGATCACCCGACATTGACAAGAGCCTGACTTAACCAAGGAAACAAGTGTCTTCTTGATTGCCCAGCACTGGGCACGATTATCTAGGCCTAGTTTAGCTTTCTTTACTGTTTGTTGGGGCCTACTGTAGGTATGGGCCTAGAGTTGCTAGCCGAGATCTATAGCTGAAGCCTACGATATTGAGCGTCAGTCTGAGGGGAGAGTTATCTACTAGCTAGGCATGCCTAGATTAGGATTTAGGCTAGGGCTGGGCCTAGGCCTTCACCAAAACACCACTCTTTTCATTGTTATATCAACACCATAACAAGTTTTGGTACCCAAAATTGTACACTATTAATTTCTTGCGCACGGAAACTTTTTATTTGTTCTCGGCACTTCAATAAAAGACTTTAAACGAAATTTCAAGTTGATATTAAACAGACTGCACACTGTCAGCCATCAGCTGTGACTTTTCGATCGTCTTCTGGGTTCTGTTCGGCCATTGGACACCAGTCTCGGACGAGGTAAACCACAGCCAATTAAATATTTAATGTAAGTGTGGGAATTTGAAAATAAAAGTGGCGTTCTGAAAAGCACAAATTTTTCTGTCCGCCGGTACAAAATTCGTTTTTCATGGAAATTACTTTCCCTAAGACAAAATTTATTGAAACTATGTAGGGAAAAAAATTGCGCTTTTCTCAGCCTCATTGAGTATGTTAGCATGTAATACTTATGTAATGTCCACTAATGCCAAACATTTCCAATTTTCATATCCTGGTTCAGATTTGTTTGCACACCAAATATTACTTCGAAATTTGAATGTGCTTTGATTTTACAACGTTCCCTGAAAATGTCATTAAAATCGGAGTAGCTATGCAAACTGGTGGAGAACAAAGCAATTGTTTAGGTTTAAAGTTAGTAGAGTTCGTAATATTATTAGGAAAACGCCAAAGTCGTTTTTAGACGAATGAGTGAGCCATGTGTTAAGTATCCGGTAACATTACTTTTCTTCCCCCTACCTTAGGCCTCCCTAGCCTATCATAGGCTAGAGTGGCGCATTGGCCTTACAGTTGACGCGCCCTTATACCAACTAAACTTAAACACCCTATTATAATATATGCCAATATAATTATCAAACTTAAATGCAAATGTTTCCGGGTACTCAACACATGACTCGCTCACTCGTCTAACAACGACTTTGGCGTTTCCCTAGTCTAGTTGGCTAAGGCGCCCTTATAGCCGAAATGTTGGAGACGTGGGTTCAATCCCCTGGTCGGGAAAGATTTGGTAATTTCTGGATTGTATTTAAAAATTATTAAACATGTTTTGAAATGCATATAACGCAGTGTAGTCCATCATCTGTGACAATACTATGGAAAACTTAGCCAGTACGAAATACGTGTAAATATTGCAAGGTTTACTCAATCTCCACAGCTGCAGTTGTCATCAGCAGGTGAAATGTTTTGTCGCCCCCAGTCCTTCAGGCTGGGATTTATGTTCTCTTCGCTTTCCCAACCTGTCAACCCTTCTCCATCTTAACTGAATAGGATAGCCGATAGACGTTTATTTTTTTATTTTTTTAAATGTAATATCTAATGCAACCGATAGTGTTGGCTCGGCAGATCGACGAGACCGGCAATCCTGATTGAAGTTTTGACTTGATTGATGTTGATGATGATGATTTGATTAGGGCATCCTTAAGGCATAGATTGCACCATGGGTCTTTCGCGAACGATTTGTCCAGTGAAGTTGGTACTCAACTTAAGCGTATTTGATGAGTCCACCTCACCTCCAACTTTTCCTCGGATTCATTAAGTTCAAGGGCGCGTCAACCGTTAGGTCGTAAGGCGCCACTTTGGCCTAGGGGATATGGGGAGGAAAGAAAGTCACATGCTGGTCAGAACCAGCCACGGGCAGGGTGAGGATAGGGGGGACGTCGCAGACGTCATCGTTCGTGGTGTCATCAGGTGTCATTGTTGCCGTCGGTGAGGTCGTCAAGGGAAATGTATTGTATTGTATTTATTTGCAGCTGTGGGGTTACATGTGATGCCGTAGCAAGTACATGCGTCGATGAACGATGAGATCGAGCCTGCGTCCAGGAACACTGACCGGCATTCTAGTTAACTTGGATTCGGACATATTATGGGTAGACTCTAAATAAAAAAATAAAATTTATTTATTTATTTTTTATTTATTTATTAGTAAGTCGATAAAGTGATGTTGACTGTCAAGTGTCGAGAGTCAACCGCATTAACAAATAAATTTTAAAACTAAAATTTTATACAAAGTGAATGCAATTGTGTTTGCGTGAGCGTGTTGTTAAAGTAGCCTCTTATCGTTCTTATTGGGGGGACTCGACGGTCTAGGAGTGTCAACTGCCATTGGTGTTACTGGTATGATTAGATGCTATGGTATGTTCTGTAAATAACGTATAAGATTATTCAACAATTTTGAAAAAATAATTTCTGTGCAGACATCATAAGACTTACATTTTCCGCTACTATAGCTACTTTGCTAATTACGCTACCAGTACGCATTTGTTAGTGTCGTTGATGTGAGCGTATTTGGCCCCCTGGTTCGTATATTTAATTGCATTACATTATTTTATTTACCTCGGTTTTATCTTTCCATTGTTAACCATTTTAAAACTGTTATCGGGAGTAGTATCAATCTCTACCATAGATACCACCAAATCTATGACAATAATAACCGCCGCGAAGCGCCCTACTGCTTATTGCTTCGTCTTTTCTGTGGGGAAACGAGTGACTTGTACGAATTGTTTGGGTCATGGGATGTAGTAATGGTCAACCTTTAAATAAATAAATTCGTATTTAGAGTCTACCCACTCAGTCACATATCTGATTTTCTGCGACCAAACCAACCTTGTAGGCCCCGACGCAATCAACGAGTGATAGCAACCAGCCCCGACGCAATCAACGAGTGATAGCAACCAGCGGTATGGACTGTGCGAACACCCGCGGATCAACGCCAGAATCAACAAGCCAATAATTTAGAACAACTTTGAATTTTATGTGGCTCGTTGCTAGGTTTGCTCGTGCTACTTAAATAATAAATAAATAAATAAATAAATTGTATTTAGAGTCTACCAACTCAGTTAATATAAACTGATTTTCAGTGGGGGACAGTAAATCAAAGCGACTAAAAGCCTACTCTGAGGCCCCGACGCAATCGACGACGTGAGCGATAACCAACCAAAAGATCGATATTAATAGCAATCAGTGGTAAGGACAGTGAGAACACACGCGGATCAACGCCAGACTCAACAAGGCCGATTCAGAACAACTCTGAATTTATGTGCTTCGTTGCTTGACGGCTCCAAGTCACCGTTTACAAACTCCTAAGGACTTTAGTCCAAATCAGAAGTTAAAAAACTTATAGCTTTAGCGGGAATCGAACCTGGACTTCTGCATTGGAAGCAGATACGCTAACCACAAGACCAACGAGCCACACAAACCAACGAGCCACAAAAATCTGAAACCAATTCATACAAATTCATAAACACAAGAACTGATGGACTTATGTCCAAATCAGAAGTTAAAAAACTTCTGCCAATGCGGGAATCGAACTCTGGACCGTCTGCAGTGGAAGCAGAGACGCTAACCAACCACAGACCAACGAGCCACACAAATCATTTATGAACCTATGTATCTATGAACTACTTGTTTTTTTTTTAATTTGAAAATTACCTGGAATTTTCATTAGCATCAACACAATTCATTCATTTAGCTTCATCAGCTATTACATACATTACAATACAATACATTTCATACATTACATTTATTTCTAGTAACTCTTTCTAATTGTACGGTTGGTAAACAAATACTTATGTTATACATTCAGATTTAAATTTTGACAAGTTTTGTTTTGTTATATTTTTTATACTTTTTGGCAATTCGCAAATCATGGTAAAAGTGCGATTTTATGAGGGTTTTTTTGCTCGAAAGTACTAACAAAACTAATTGCGGAAAGAGTTCAAGTATGATTTACAAAATGTAAATGTTCAGGGACTGATTTTTAGTTTGGGCTAACTTTTTTTTCTTATCGAATCTACAAAAGCGGTTAGTTCTGTAGAGGGCGATCGCAAATCATGGTAAAAGTGCGATTTTATGAGGGTTTTTTTGCTCGAAAGTACTAACAAAATTAATTGCGGAAAGAGTTAGATAAACCAAGTATGATTTACAAAATGTAAATGTTCAGGGACTGATTTTTAGTTTGGGCTAACTTTTTTTTCTTATCGAATCTACAAATTGATACAATGCCACACGATCCATTTATTTATTTTATTTGTTTATTTATTTATTTTAAGGTCTATCCTAATCAGTAAAAGAAGAACTGATGTGTTATATGTCTTTAAAACAGTGGAAACTCCAACGAATGATTTATTTAAATGACGAGGAATAATTGTTATTCTAAAATTCGCGAGTGTAAAGTGATGATCTATGTTATTGGTTTAAAAAAATACGGTTTAATGTTGTTCTTTCAATCTATTTTAAAGATCGCGCCATAACTACCTCGCGTCGTCCGAGATGAGTGTTCGCTTATCGCTTGCCTTCACATGCGTCCGTGTCTGCAAGGCTGTGGCTGGAGATTTGTTTACGAAAATGGCTGACGCTCTTAAGAAATGTGGTATTTATTTAGATGAATCAAACAAATTACGAGTACTGGAGCTTGAAGTGCATCAACAAAGCAATGAGCTAATTGAAGAGGGTAATACTCTTCTAGAACGTATGTATACTTATTCTGATAATATTACGTGGGTTGAACTGTAGATGCCTAAGCCCTAGGCCTAGGCCTAGGCTGTTCTCTAGGGCCTAGGTCTAGCCTAGGCCTACCCTAGCCTAGTATCTTTTCCTAATCTCCAATTTAAGCTAATTTAGGGGTAAGGCCTATATTTCTGTCCAGCCATGGACTAGGCTAGACCTATACCTATCCTAGTTAGGCCCTTATGTGTTTATAAATTATCCTGAAACAGGTCTGTGTTCCTGTTCTGTTTACAATCTTTAAAGTGAGGTTAATTAACCCCAATTAGGCCTAGGCCTAGCCAGTGGGGCGTAGGCTAGGCCTAGCCTACTTTTTCGGTTAATGCGGTTCAACTTTTTAAAACACTTTTTCACCATACAAAACAATCAGAAACCACTTCAAATGAGAAATAAATGAAGAAGAACTCATTAATGATAAATTCATAATAGGCCTAATCACTCTGAAAATGTACCAATTAATGAACACAGATTGAACACAAACAGGAACTCCTTCGGTTGGGGGTGTCCAATAGCTTTTTACGATGTTTTGTAGGGAATCGTAGGTTAGGGGGGTGTGGGGGGGGGGGCGAAGCGCGTATGTTTTACAGTATGTAGGGCCTAGGCCTACCTAGCCTATTTCATTTAACACCAACGCGCTTCTAGCATAGGCCTAACATCGCAAAAAGCATCCCCCCCCAACCGAAGGAGTAGGGCCTATATGCCTAGGTGCCTAGGGTAGGCCTAGCTAGACCATAACTGGGAGAAGTTACCTACCTACTTACCTACTTAGCCCTAAGGATAATTTTCCCTGGGTTGTTTTGTATGCTTTGAATAGGCCTACTAAACTGTAGGTACTAACTTTTCTTAAGTGTTAGGCTATAAAGATCGGAGTGGATAGTCGTACGGTCAGCCGTATTACTACCTACCTACTGCAAAATTGGTCGTAGGCCTACGGTCATCGACGATTCCACCTATATTCACATTCACATAAATTTAAAGTTGTTCTGAATCGGCTTTGTTGATTCTGGCGTTGATCCGCGGGCGTTCGCACTGTCCATACCACTGGTTGCTATATTTCATTAAAAATATTGATCTTTGGTTGGTTATCGTTCACTCTTCGATTGCGTCGGGGCCTGCAGGGTTGGCTTGGTCACTTTGGTTTACTGTTCCCCACTGAAAATCAGTTGTGTGACTGAGTGGGTAGACTTTAAATAATACGGATTTTTTTATTTATTTTTATTTATAACTAGGCCAATAGCTTTGAACATCACAGTGCAGTGTGACAGAGTGGTAGGCACTTCCGAATTCTATGCGAAAGGTCGGCGGTTCAAATCTTTGTCAGTTTTTTCTGTTACCATTCTATTTAGGGTAGGGCCTACTCTTTCGGTTGGTGTCAGTCAACTTTTTAACACTGTATTTTTCCTTTAAAAACTATTCTAGGGCCCTGTCATAATTTTACAAATTTATGAATAAAATACTGCACTTACAACACCTTTAACATTGCTATTTGAAATATAAAGGAGTTTCAAATTTCAATGCAAAAGTTGTTTCGTTTAAAATAGGCCTAGACGACGTTAGAGGTACCGGTATAATTTATTATTTTCTTGTCTTTAATGGGGGGCTTTGCCCCTGGACCCCAGCTAGTCTTACATAAGTTGGCAGCCGCACTTACAACAACTGTTTAACCTTTAGGCTTAGACCTATATGACAGTGGAGTGGGATACATATTCCCCATCACTTTTCAAAAGCTACACAGTTATATCTGCCAGTATCTCATACTTGACCTGGCTAAAAAGCTGCCATGTTTTGTTTGGAATTTGTAGATTTTTTCCCCACTAAATTCTAATGATTAGAATGATTTTTGTAATGATTTAAAAATCAAATTGTGTATGAAAACACAACAAAGATACACAAATTTCCAGTATGCCCCGGATATTTTGTTTGCCTGTAGAAGATTCAATTTGAACATGTACCAAAAAAAGGAAAAACATGTAAAATTGCAAATAAAAAAATTGAACTTAAACTCAAATTTTGATTTTTTCCCCAACTTTGATGTCGATTTGGAATCCAAAATCTGCATATTTTTCCTAAGAGATCGAGGAAAAATATATTTAAAGAAAAATCAAAACTAGGACGCTTCGCAAATGCTTTTTTTAGTCGCGTTGATGGATGAGCTTTTTTATAAGTTTTTAGTTTGTGTGGGATCTCTTTACTTTTGCAAGTGCTTTTTGAACGCATTGTAGGTGATTGTTGTCAAGTTTCTATTGTTACGGTACTTGTTAATTGTTATTATATACCTAAAAAAACTTTGATTAAAACCTTTATTTCTATGGATTCTGGCTAACTTTTCCAACTTTTTCTTTCAAAATGTTCTTCATCACCATAACCTTAATGTTCATGTAAAATATGAATTTTGTAGCCCCACCCGTTTGGTCAGAATCGGCCCAAATGTCATGAAAATATCGCACTAAAAATAAAAATAAATCTTAAAAGTAGCCTACAATATTCATGAGAAATATTTCTTCGATTGTACCCAAAAACATGGCAGGTCTAAGTTCAGAGATTTCGAAGGTTCCCTCCAATTTTCATCAAGATTGCAATGCCGTTTGCGCGGTAAAGAGCGAACAAACAGAAAAAAAAGAACCGAGCTAATTTTTGGGGGGGTTAGTGAAATTGAAGTCTTTGCTTTGCTCATCCAAAAATCACAAATTTCATATTGTTAAGGTAGAAAGCAAATTTTTGAGTCCTGGTCTTTTGTACTATAGGCCTAAAGGGTTGTTTTGTAAATCAGTTTTTATAACTGAATAGGATAGACGTTAAATAAATAAATAAAAAATAAATAAATAATAATAATAATTGACTGCCCCTAACCGAAAAAGTTAAAAGTTGATTGACCCAAACCGAACGAGTTCCCTGTTTAGGTCCATGTTTTTCTGCAAATGATTTCCACTACATTTGGCGGAACATCATGGGCCCCTAAACAATTTTTGCTGGGAAAAGTGAGTTGGGGGGGGGGGGGAGCGCCGTGGCGAGGTTTGTACACCAGTGTATAGCAACGTCAAAGTTTTTTGTAGGTAGGATAATAGTTTTACGCGATACTAAAAAGTATGAAATAAGCATGAAAAACCAATGACGAAGGACGACACAATAGGCTATTTGCATCAATTTTAGATTTGAGTTAAACATATTTCCTAGATCTCTAGATAATAAAATGTCCTGAATCCAAATATCATGTTTATTTTATGTTAAAAAAATGTTTTGACATAGATATTGTGACTTGAAGCGTAGTATTTTGGAACATACTGTGAAACGCGCTGTCATTAGTAATTCTTTTATGACGTATTTAGGCCCTACACGGGCGATGATGCGTGGCCCAGAGCTTCTCAAAACAGCGCTACCACAGCCTGTTGTATTGTTGCCGAGAGAGCCCTTGGCATTCTAAAGATATTATTTTTGCGTTATACTGCTAATATAGGGCCTCATTACGTCACACTTTTGGCGCGGAATTTAAACGTTGTTTTTGAAACGTAATTTTTTTATTATTTTTTTTATAAAATTCATCAAATGCTTCAAGTTTTGTTTTGAAACTGTTTAGGCCTATGTAAAATCATATGAGCAACTCAAAAAATATATATAAAATCTCATGCAAATAGCCTATTATTATTACGGCGCTCTTTTATCCAATCAAATCATTGGCCATGCGACTAATTTTGCACTAGTAATACGGCTGACCTTACGACTATCCACGGCCTATAAAGATACGATTTAATTATATTCGGTGTCGTCGAGGCCATACACGTACACACAATTATACGTCGAATATAGGCTAGCCTACCTAATAAAAGTGTATAATGCGATGTAAGTAGGCCCCTAGATATAAAAGTTTAAATTGTTTTAAGTTGTTCAATGTTAAATCTTTTTTTTGCAGGTCTAGAGGAATTCCATAAAATTTCTGATGGTATTGCCCAGACTGTAAGTAAGCATTCAAAGGAAGTTGAAAATTTAAAAATGAAGGCAATTGGAACACGAAATCTTCTGAAGTTTGTTACCAAGCAAAGGGAAGCAATGCAACAGGAGATTCAGGGATTAATAATCGAGAGGTCCACAGAACTGGAGAGGTTGAATGGCCAATACCAGTGTCTGCAGAGGGTGGAAATGGAGCAACAAGAAATAATGGACCAATTGGTTTTACACCATTGACACCTATTTGATAATGGCATGCACCGGCATATCTTTGTTTAGGATGTGCTATTCGTTTATGAATGCACTTCATTGTTTTCTTAATGGAGATCAGAAGTCTACATTCCAAGGTAGTTTTGATTATAGCACAACACTGATAATTAGGGTCTGGGGGTGTGCAAAAATGTCATCATTTGGGATATTTTGTTGCCATAAAATCAATGGCAGTGCCAATGCATTGGTTTTATCCCCCAAATCCGCAGTGTACATTGACGAACGCTAATTGGATGTAAATGCGGCTTTATTCATGTCATCTGTTTTCTCATGTGTTAACCAATAGAGAAATGACATATTTCTATGATCTCACTTTTTGATGTACGTAGACTACTTTTACTTTTAATAATAGGCCTATTTAAGGAATTCTAAATTAAACATAGTTTAATGTTCTATTACTTGTAATATACTAGCTCCAATGAAAGAATGCAGATGCTCTCGTCACAAGTACTAGTGGGGGGGGGGGGTTGTATGAATGCACGGTAAAAGAAATGTCGCCTTTGTGTATGAAAGAGAAATGACTGTATCTGTAGCCAACACGAGCAAGAATTAGATCACGGAGCTACTCGGTGTGCTAGGTCCATGCTGAGCTAGCAAAAATAGAATTGAGACAGCTGTTGTTGTGTTGGTAAAACAATTTCGAGCTATCTGCATTCTTTCTTTGAAACCACTACCTACAATCTATAATTGCACAGGTTTATCTCATATTTTACTCTCACCTATTTAAATATGTAAATATGTATTCTTCTTAGAAATAAACTATCTAGAGAGCTAGACCTAAGAAATAAAAAAAACTTTGTGTAAACTTACCTTTTTGTTTAGGCCTATATTTTTAATTTTTATGTATCTAGCTAGACCTATGTTTTATAGTTAAACACATCGGCAAGTCGATCAATGTATGTATATCCATGGTTATGCGTTAATTGCAAGCCTACTTACTCAACATTTTATCAGCGGTGTGGTATTAGCTTGCAATCAGCAAAACAATAGCCTATTCAAAGGATGCTCTACAACAGCCTGGCAACGATAATAGTAACTGGAACGGTAACAATTGTTGATAACCTTCATTTGCACAATAATATTCCTGTTTCCGGAGACTAAAAATCCATGTAACTGCATTGTTCACCAATATTGATCTTCCCGTTACTGGAGTAGTAGTAGTCGTATCCTTATTAGCAATTACAGTACATGCTTGTACAACCGGACATTGCCGGAACCAATCCGCTATTTATCGGGAACTATGTATTTATTGTGCATCGTAGCCTTCTCGTTACAGTTCTCCTTATTTTTTATTTTTTTAATATTAGTTTTTTTTTTCTTTCTTTGTCTTTTTCTTTCTTTTTTCCTTTTGTTTTTTTTCCTTTCTTTTCTTTTCTTTTCATTCTACACCCTTTTTTATATTTGATTCATTCATTAAATGCATATAATATTTTTTTTTTCATTTGTTACCAAAATTGTTGTGTTTAAATGCATTGTTGTTGTAATGCTACTATTTCAAATATTTATGAAAATGTAGTTTATTGTTGTTTCTGCATCTATGTAATTAGATTTATTTAGTTGTCCTCCTTTGTAAATCAGTTTTTATAACTGAATAGGATAGACGTTAAATAAATAAATAAAATAAATAAATAAAAATAGCAGTAATGTTGCTGGTCTGTTGTAGATTCACCTTTAATTGTAGTCTGTAGAGTCGCTTTCCAGTAACTATAGATTTGCTGACGTAGATCTGAGGAATGCGTGATCGGTTTATGTGCTCTTTGTCAACGGAATTCCATCCCTTGGCAGTCTATTTCCCATTACCTGATTTTTGGTGACAAGACAAGTTAATGATGTGTACAAGCCTTGGATTTGGTTGGTATTTCACATTTCTAAGCAGTCTTCTTCAAACGACTTGGTTACAAGCAGGCATTGGGAACTTGTCTGTGACCTACCTGAGTTCCGTTGACAAAAGCGCGCATAAACCGAATGCACATTCCTAAACTCTACGTCAGCAGATCCATAGTTACTGTAATGCGACTCTAGTACTCAAAGAGGCTGCATACAGGTAAAGAGTAGCCGTCTGGGTATCTCTTATCTATTGACAGTGCCAATTTGTATCCAAAATACCCTCTGTCATTTCTACATAGAATGACAGAATGCTGCTTTGTCTTACTTATATGTATCTTGACCCCATGTCCAACATTAAATCGGGTTTCATGAGCAGCACACTTAGTCTCCATTTCTTGGGCTAACTCTAACATCTTCTTTGTCGGCTAGCCAGGGCTGACACAACCACTTCTTCAACTTCTTTCTCAATCACCTTCATGCCCTTCACACATTTCCCTAACCTTACAGTTTGGATCAAACTCTAAACAATATGAACTCTTTGAGTGATTGTTTCATTAGTTTCACTTACATTTATGAAGGAAATTTGTTTCTGCCCTGGCCACAACCAAATTCTGAGTTTTCCACTTCAAGTACCTGTTCTCGATACCGGACATTTCCATGCTATGAAAAAATAATACAATTTGTCACCATGTTTCTGTGCAACATTCCCTACACAGTCACAAACTTTGACCTAGAGTTGAATTTGAAATTGTAAATTTAATATTTACCTGTTATTTATGTACCATCCATGGGTCTATTTAGTTATATAATATTATAATGCATTGTAGATATAAGGTTGAAGATTAATAAAGCCAATGAAAATGAATGAAAAAATGGTTTGTTGCTCCTTAGCCCCCTCGACACTCAAATTGAAAATACTGGTGCCATGCACGTGTTCATCTTTATCTAAATCCTCTTAAATTTAAACTCAACTAATTCAAATTTCAGTTTAATTAATATAATTGCGTATTCGACTGAGGCTGAACACCGCACCAAGTGATGTCCCTACATAGAAAGTATTAAATAAATTGCCAACGGCGAGTGCACTCGTACATACCAGTCGAATACATTTTAAAACTAGTGATAACGCCGTGGGTATAGGATAATAGGATAACAATCTATAGATGGGAAACTGTTTTTCATAGAATTTGACTAAAAGTTTGACTAGAATTGTGCCCAAAGAAAAACTTTAGTTTTTATGTTTAAGATTTGTTCATTTATCATGTCTTTCTTAAAATTTATTTACTACCAGAGTAACTAGAACATAGCAGAAAAGTGTCTGGGAACCAAGGTGTGTGATTTTTTAAAAATTTCTATATTAAAAATTATGATTTATTTGATATAAATCAACTTTTTTATTTAAATCAGATTTGAGATTTGTATTGATTTGAATCAACAATATCAGTGTTTCAAAACTTGTCAATTTGGTGAGCGGATCAAATACTTTGACAAGTGTTTCAGAAAATCTAATTCAAAATTTTTTTTTAAGGAAAACTTTGCCTAAATCAGAACTCTTGTGTTTGTTGCTCAAAATGAAGTAAAATTGCATTTGATTTGAATCAATGATTTTAGAATAGAAGAAGTGCAAGAAGAATTGGATGAGTGGAACAAGGTAACAGAAAGATCTGATATGATAATCAGTAAAGAAAAGAGCAAATTGGTAATCATGACAATGAAACACAGACCTAGAGATAACAAACTTTTGCTGAGGGGCGAAGAGTTGACAACGAAAGAAGATTTCAAGCTACAAATGCAAAAATAGATGCAGAAGTTAGAAGAATTACATTGGCGGAGGGCTTTACCAATCAGTAAGGAAGCTACTTTGGAAAGAAGAAATCCCAAGGAAATGTAAACTTCAATCTATAATAAGCTATATTTTCTACCAATACTGACATATGCCACAGTGACATGGACCTTGGGACACAAAACAGAAAGCCGGATTGTGGCAGCCGAAATGAAATTCTTGAGGAGTGTAATGGGGGTGACAAAAAACGACAGGATCAGGAGTAGTGTCATAAGGGAAAAACTAGGTGTTGAAAGTGTGCAAATAAGGTTGGAGAGAGAACGTCTACGTTGGTTTGGGCTTATGAAAAGAATGGATCCGGCTAGGATACCAAGAAGAGAGTTTGAAAAACAAGAAGGGTTTAAGAAGAAAGTGGGCAGACCGAGAGATAAGTGGGTGGAGCAGATTAAAGACGGTGTTGAGGAGAGAGGAATGGCATGGAACGAAGTGGAAGCAGAAAGACTGGGAAAATCGGGAGAGATGGAGGGAGCTTTTAAACAGACCCCTGGTAGTGGAGGAGGCGAGCGAGGAAGAAGCTGAGGATGCGGCTATGTCTGGCCTGGCTAGCCGACAACGAAGATGCTAGCCCAAGAAACGGAGTAGTGTGATACTGCTCCATCCAACCCGATTTAATGTTGGAAAAGGGGTCAAGATATTTATTTATATACATATTTATATATATATATGTATTAATATCAGGGATCCGACTTGCTTTTTTTAAAACCAAGCTGGGCTGAACCAAGCCGGGCTCCAAGCAAGCCCAAACTAAGCCAAGCTGAGCTGGGCCAAACCAAGCTGAGCTAAACCAAGCCGGGCCAAAGCAAGCCGGGCTCAAAGCAAGCCTGAACTAGCCAATCTGAGCTGGGCCAAAACCAAGCCGAGCTAAACCAAGCCGGGCTAAAGCAAGCCGGGCTCAAAGCAGGCCTGAACTAAGCCAAGCTGAGCTGGGCCAAACCAAGCTGAGCTAAACCAAGCCGGGCTAAAGCAAGCCGCACTCAATGCAAGCCTGAACTAAGCCAAGCTGAGCTGGGCCAAACGAAGCTGAGCTAAATCAAACCTAATCTGGGTTAAACCAAGGCGGGCTGAAGTAGGCCTACAAAAAAATTTAAAAAATAAAAAAAACACCCGAGCTAAATTTTTTTGGGGTTCAGTGAAATTGAAGTCTTTGCTTTGCTCATCCAAAAATCCTGTTTTTAAATTTAAAAGTTTTAAAAATTTAAAATCTTTTTATCAACTAAAATCGTGTTTTAATCTGAAAGTTTTCTCCTTCAAGGTCATTTTGATGAAAATCTGTGCGTTTTAAAGCATCACAATGCCCAAATTTGTATATCTACTAAAATCCTCTTTTTGTCAGATGGTATTAATTGCCTTTAGTATTGCGATAAAACAGTTATTCTATATTCTCCATTGAAACGTTAAAGTGCACTTTCACACTTTTTTGGGCAAAGCGGGTGGGGGGTGGGTGTTCCCCCCTCCCCCGCCCCTTGGATACGCCACTGATGTATCTATATTTGTGTTGGCTGTTGTTAATGCCATGAGTGAGGCTTGTAATTTACCCCATAAAGGGAAGATCACAGATGCGCTCGGGTCGATCCCTTGTTCACGCATTCTTACTTCTTAGTAGGCCTACCCTGCCATCATGCACCAATCAGTGTGATGCAGTGAAAGAGTTAAACTAAAATTTATGATCACCCATAAATAATGAGTAAAACGGATAGGCCTATGTGTCTGTCCTCTTTCCGCCTTTTAGAAATTCTGTTTTTCTGAAGGGTTTCTAAGGGTCAGGGTTGTTTGGCGTATTTTGTGTTAAGCCTTTGATTGTGTGCGTGCTGGTTTCGACCTTATTTTTGGCGTCCTAAAAGCTTGGAGAAAGACAGTGGCAATGTGTATTTACAACATTTCGAAACCCAAACATAACATCAATAAATAACATCCATCCATTTATTTTATTGTGCTGGATTTTGAAATTAGAAGTCTAGATTTAAATTACCAACCACAACTGCATTCTAGCCTGAAGGTTTTACAAAAGAAGGCTCTGCCCCTGCCGTATTCAACTCCCTGTGTGCTTGTCGGAGCCTGAGGGGCAACAGGGTGGGGTGGGGTGGGGGGGCTAGTATCATAAAGATGACAAGGTCAGTAACAACAGCACTAGCTCCAATAAAGTGCGGTGCCTTCTATTTTGAGTGTGCGGAACGTGTATGGCAAAGAGCAAACATACATAACCAAATTTATTACTGTGCATTCAATTCTTCAATTGTCTCTCAGTTACGTACATATTAAATTCACTTAAATAAACAAAACCGGGTAGATGCCGTCGTCACTGAAATCTCCTTCCAAGAATCAGTATCAACAAAATTTGACAATCTCCCGCTTACTGTCTGTGGTGGTTTCATCTTAATATATTACATACTTCTCATGATGAAGTAGGGATCCACTCTCCTAATTAAATATTCATATTAATAATATATCTCAATGTTGTAAAATGTAAATAAATACCCTTAAAAAGTCAGGAACTATGAATTTAAAATTTTTGAGTAAATTTTGCATTAATTATACGTGTTCTGTACATGATTAGACCTGCAGGTGCAGTTTCATTAGAGATAAGCCTCCTGTGGTTTGACGCGATTTATTAAATCAATCTTGCAAACCAAGCTAAGTTTTAGGTTTCAGTTGAGCTCCAAGTCAAAAGCAAGCCGGGCTGCTAAACCAAGCCAGCGAACTGGGCTTTAAAGCAAGCCGGGCTAAACCAAGCCAGTGAACTGGGCTCGAAAAGCGAGCTGAGCCAAACCAAGCTGGGCTTGGAAAGCAAGCCGGGCCCAACCAAGCCAGTCAACTGGGCTAAAAAAACGGGCTTTATACAATCAAGCCAAGCCGAGCCAAGCCAAGCCGGATCCCTGATTAATATATATATATTATATTATATTTCATGATCAAAAACTTATTCTAACTTAACAAAATAAAGTTTTGTTATGTTCTCTTGTTGGTATGGTAATTTCAAATTTCCTGCTCTAAGCTATTGCTGCCAAATTGATGCCATTGTTGTAATATTCCACTTGAATATGGTTGGTTCTAAAGAGCTGTGCTGTGTTATTATTTTCTAGCCAGTGGTCGCTGTGCGAGGGCTACAGTGCTGCATCACTTGCCCATGGCATTCTTAAAGTGGCTGTTACCCCCAGAAATTAATTTTTATCACATAATCTATAGCACTGCATAATACTACACTAAAATAACAAAAAATAATATCTTGTAGGCCTAACTGTAATTTTACACGTATTTTTTTTACAGTATTTGGATGAGCGTAGCGAGCGAAGCAAAGATTCCATTTCACTACACTGGAGAAAAAAATCCGGAATGTTTTTTTTTTGAAAAAAAAAATCTTTGACTTATAACACCTACATGCTTTATCTGATTGTAATGATTTTTTCACAGAACCTTAATTTTACGAATTAATATATTCGTGTGAAATTTGAGCGCAATCAAAAAATTATTTCTCACGAAAATCGCAATTTTACGTTTTTTTTATTTTTTAAATGTCTTCGACGGTTAACATCTACATGCTTTATCCGATTGTAAAGATTTTTTCACAGAACCTTAATTTTATGAATTGATATATTCGTGTGAAATTTGAGCGCAATCAAAAATTTTTTTCTCATAATAATTGCAATTTTGAGATTTTTTAATATTTTTTTTAATTTCTTCGACTTATAACACCTACGCTTTATCCGATTGTAATAATTTTTTCACAGAACCTTAATTTTATGAATTAATATATTCGTGTGAAATTTGAGCGTAATCGAATAATTATTATTATTTCTTATGAAAATCGCAATTTTACGCTTTTTTTCGTTTTAAACAATTACGCTCATCCAACAACGGACAACACGCCTGAAAAAAAAGCGTTGGCGAAGCTTCCTAGTTTTATTTATGAAGTTAAAAAATCCGCCTTTTCTTGTACGAGATCCAGAAAACTTTAGTTCTTGGTTCCACAACAACAACAACACTTTATCCGATTGTAATAATTTTTTCACAGAACCTTAATTTTATGAATTAATATATTCGTGTGAAATTTGAGCGTAATCGAAGAATTATTATTATTTCTTATGAAAGTCGCAATTTTACGCTTTCTTCCGTTTTAAACAATGACGCTCATCAACAACGGACAACACGCCTGAAAAAAAAGCGTTTGCGAAGCTTCCTAGTTTTATTTATGAAGTTAAAAAATCCGCCTTTTCTTGTACGAGATCCAGAAAACTTTAGTTCTTGGTTCCACAACAACAACAACAACAACAACAACAAATGTGAGGCAAAGATGTTATAAAATTACGAAATTGTGAATTGTGCAGTCTTTCCTTCTAACCTCTATGATGTGTTGACACGATTTGAAACCTTTGGTTTATAGGTTATGTGAGAACAACACCGTGATTAAACGGTGGTGTAGCTAGGTCTAGGCTACATATTTCTCTTCAGGTGGAGAGGCAAAGTTGTAAATTAAATGGCAACGCAGTTAGCTTTGCCTCAAAAGAGGTATTACAGACAGCGCGCACACTCGAATCCAATTGCTGACCACTGCTTTGAGTAGTAAGTAACCAACTCGAGGCAAACCTAGAGCATGCCTAGGGCTAGGCAAGGCGAGGCACAGGCCTTAGGGATAAACCCGAAGCCTAAATCTTTCGCCGTTCTAGCCCTAGGCCTTGTGCCCGTAGCCCACATAGTTTTATTCACATCTTAGTCTTTAAAAGACACTAGGTTCAACACCAAAGCTTACAATACCGGTAGGCACATTCTTTCTATCTGTGACAGGCTTCAAGTACTAGGTAGGGCCTTGGCCACCTACCTGTATAAGCCTGAGGCCAATGCCTTCTTATTATGGTAGGCTAGGGCATAGGCCGGTATAAAGGTGCGTTTACAGCGTCGTGTTTGGTGCGACTGCGTGCGATGCGGTAACCGTGAATCGCACATATTTTTTGCACGTGTTGTTTTACTGAGTAGTGCCTGAAACGGATGTGTAGGTAATTTGTGGTTGCACGGAATTGTGGGTAAACTCCAAAGCCTCGCAAGCGACAAGCAAAAAAGTTGAACCAGTTCTAGTTTGGCGTAGTTCGAGACCTTAGCAAATCGCAACCGCCACTGTCGCGGAAACCCATTTCTCTGATTGGCTGCGCTCGAGTTGCGGCGCACCAAACGCGATGCTGTAAACGAACCTTAACAAAAAAATAGGCCTAAGCCTGTAGGAACTTCTTCGGTTCACGGCCCCAAAAAACAACAAAGTTCTTGTTTTTTATGTGAATTTGAAATAGGCCTATGAAGGACTATCAACTGAAAAGGAGTTTCACCAAAAAATAGCAATGTTAAAGGTTTTCTAGGTCGTATAATAATTGTTTTACGCAAAACCTACTAAAAACTAAAAAGCACGAAAAAAACAGTTTTTGTTTTTTGGGACCCATGAAACGAAGAAGTTCCGGCCTATATGCTACTTATCCTAGACCTACTCATGAATCATTGCTCTAAGCCTTTATGTGTTAGAAACATAGGCCTAAGCTTATTGAAAATTATGAGTATAAGCGGGGGCCTCCTCGAGGCCCTTACCTCTCTTTCCTGGGTGGTGACTTAAATAACGGCCGTGAGACCATGATTGTCACCACGGGGTTGGGGTCACGGTCAATGGCTGCCAGTGAATCAGGTTGGCGCCGCGTGTCGTGTGCGTCAAGTATGGTCAAGCGTAGCGGCCAGGTAATGTGTCACTAAATTCTTACTCTTGTGCAGCAATTATTTTGTACTGTTCTGGTCTTGTTGTTAGAGCATGTGCAATGTGATTATATTTTCTTTGTTTCCAGGTATGAGCCAGCTTCCAGGTAGATATTTTCTCGTGCCTGATTTATGTCTAATAAACATGTAGGCCTACGCTATATTGTAAGCCTAAATCCTTCTATTGGTTGATCTTATAAATTGTTAGGAAATGTGTTGTTGAACGTGTTATCCTGTTGTGCCAGTGCCAGCTGGAGGTTTAAAAAAAACTATGCTACCGTAGGCCCTACCTTTAAAAATCTACTTTTAATTGAAGGCTGGGAACTTGTTTTTAACACTCGGTGTGTTGAATAACAAACTGAACACTTTATTAGGACCTATTGCAAGCATTTCAAAGAGGCATTCCCACTAAAACTGTGTAAGCCAACTAGAAAAAAATGCTCGAATTGGATAAACTCTGGGATTATCATGTCTAGTCAAACACTAGATTATATAAGCTTAAAGTCACAGTACCCACGAAATTAAATTTTAAAAAATATATGGAATACAAGCGAATGTTCCAAAAAGTAAAGTGGTCTGCCAATAAATTGCACTTTGGAAACCAAATACAACAATCAAGTAACAAGGTAAAAATGGTCTGGAAATAGTAAAAGAAGAGTCAGGAAAGATAGCCTTACTCCCCCCCCCCCCCCCAAAAAAAAAAGAAATATTAAATTGGAACAAAATGGAAAATTGATAACAATCCTTAATACCTATTTTTAATGATCAATTTATTAATGTAGTAGAAACTATTCTGCCGGTGGGTGAAAGTAGTAATGATAATCCCACGCATACAAAAACTTGTAAAAATACAGACAAACCTTAGGCCTACACACTCAAAAGTAATGAGATCTAAAAAAAGGGCCATGCTCATCTACCTTTCCACATTTGCGCATTCTTAATTCGCAAATGTACAGTGCCCCGTAACAACATCCTTGAAAAGCGTGGCAAAATAGAATTTGCAACTATTAATTTAAACGTAATAGAAAAGTTCATCCAAATTCTATTTTTCCAATTAATTTAAACGTAATAGGGCTAGTTCATGCAAATTCTATTTTGCCAAGCTTTTCAAGGATGTTGTTATGGAGCACTGTACGTTTGTTTATGAATTAAGAATGGGCAAATGTGGAAGGGTAGATGAGCTTGGCCCTTTTTAAGATCTCATTACTTTTGAGTGTGTAAGGTTTGGCTGTATTTTTACAAATTTATGTAGGCCCTATGCGGGGAATCTCATTACCTACTTAGGAAGTTCTACTGCAAAATGATTTTTGTTTTAAAATAGAATAAAATTAGAAGATAGTATTAATTGCTATGGAAATACGAATTAACTATAGGATTTATAGAAATCAATCCAGAAATTAACAAAAATCCATCCCAGCGGCAGCGGGGTATTGAACCCCGGTCTCCTGATTGCCGTTGAGTGCTTTACCCCTAACTAAGCTACCGGGGCGGTTAACTTTATAACATCTGGATTATTGGTGCATTGTAGCTGATCTGAATAGATTAGAACAGTACTGCAACGATTCTGCTGCCTTTGAACTGACCATCTAAACTCGATTTATAATGTCGTTACCTAACGCAGGTATGAGCGAGGGTTTATTTCTCAATTTCATTAATCGGGAAACACTCCCGTAGGTGTAATTGATTTCATAAAAATCATGAAGTCAATTCAGAAATTACAAAATCCATCCCAGCGGGGTATCGAACCCCGGTCTCCCGATTGCCGGTCGAGTGGCCGTCAGAATAAATTGTAGTCTAATGTAGGCCTAGGATAGGGTGATACCGGTAATAATTAAAAACAAAAACCGGGACACCTTGAAATTATTTCTATAATGGACTTGCGTGGCTATAAGGGGTCTAGTACAGCCTCAGCCGCTGGAGGGGAAAAAAATCCTGGTATTTCTGTCCTCCAGATAGCTTTTAGAGCGATGTGAGCAAGGAAGGCACAAAATGTGTGCCGTACCTACTTTTTGCAATAATTGGAAAGGAAACGTACTACCTAAACGTATTTTTAGTCTGGCTGTTTTCTTATAAAAGGAAAGTATCGATGAGGGAAAACCATGATAATTACAATTTGTCCCGGGTGGTGTCTCGGGACACTGGGAAAGGTACCTGAAAAGTAGGACTGTCCTGGGAATACTGGGATGTCTTGTCACCCTAGCCTAGGAAGGTCCTAGCATACTTACAACTAGCAAAGCTTCTTAAATCTTAGAGCCCTATGTACCATACCCGAACCCTATTAGGTAGGTAGGCCTAGTTCTAAGAAATGTTTTGGTTTATTTTTTAGTCCAAGATGTCCAAATGAAATGGATTGGTCAGTACTCTATCCAAGTTACTTTTCAAAGGACTCGTCGAGCAGTGATTCTAAAAATACTCACTCTGTTGAATTTCTCGACGTTGGCTGTGGATATGGAGGCTTGCTAGGTATGGGATTAATCAAACCTTATAGGCCTAGGCCTAGACCCTCAAATAATGAATGTTTTGAACATGTGCATTTTAAACAGTTGTTAGTCCTCGAGTTTGGTAATTATTATTAGAGATGCAAAATGCTTGAGCATTTTCTTTTTGAGAATATTCTCAAAATCAAGCATTTTCTGAGCATATTCTAAACACCTTATTCCTTTGGTACCTAGTTATTTAGTAAAACAACACTTGCCACAAGTTTTTACTGTTAATAAGGGAGGCTAGACCTCTGTAACTTACCTTCACTTCACCTGAAATTGTGAACTTGTAAATGCATAGTGTAGGCAGGTAGGTAGTCTACATTTGCTGGAAAAGTAAATTTTGAATATGGTCTCGAGGGCTCTAGAGACTATTCAAAGAAAAGGAAATTATGTTTAAGTGACGATGTGATGTGGATATTATGGGTCGTAGTCCATGATTTGCATCAAAACAAAAAGCGTAGGCCAGTTTCCAATCAGAATTACTTCAATTAGTATTTATAGTAGACTTAGATTGGAGAAGGGTTGACAGGTTGGGAAAGCAAAGAGAACATAAATCCCAGCCTGAAGGGCTGGGGGCGACAAAACTTTTCACCTGCTGATGACAACTGCAGCTAATTTAAAGTTGTTACCTTAATGATTTTATTTAGTATACACGATTACAAGGCATTTAACAGGCCTATATGACGATGAGTCTATAGACGAAGGCTATGCGGAATGCCTAATGGCAAAGTGTGTGTATGAAATTATTAGCAGGGCGGGGCAGAGGGCCTACCTATCTTCTTTTTCAAGTTCATACTCATCCGGTCTAAACTAAAAAACGGCTAAACCTTTTAAGAATGGCGGGAAATAATTTGAATTTGGATTGGTAATCACAAAGTACATAAAGAAAATGCTCAAATGTGCTCTGAGCATAATCTATCTGAGAATATTCTCGGGTTGCATCTCGAATTATTATCAAATATGGGCCAGGGCCTAGATGTAGGCTTGCATAAGGCTTCATAGACTTCCACCTACCATTAAACAAACCTTTCTTATTCCAGTGACACTAGCGCCAATGTTTCCCAAAAACCTCATCCTTGGTATGGAGATACGAGTCAAAGTTTCCGATTACGTCATGGATCGCATTGCAGCTTTAAGATCACAGCATCCTGATCAGTTTCAAAACATTGCCTGTCTACGATCCAATGCAATGAAGTATCTTCCAAATTATTTCTACAAGGGGCAGTTGCAAAAGATGTTCTTCCTATATCCAGACCCACATTTCAAAAAGGCAAAACACAAGTGGCGAATAATCAACAAAACATTATTAGCCGAGTATGCATATGTTTTGGCTGAAGAGGTATGTATAATTTCATTCAATGAAATACTTGCTCCCCACTTTATTACGAAGTCAATGTTATAGATTCTGTGAATGATGCAAGCCAATGCAGTGCACCTAGTGTGTGGAACTGGAAATAGATAGTTTCCCACCACACCACTAGTGCCACTCTGTGCCCTGAAAATACCCAGTTAACAAGTTAACAAATAGACATTTAGTCAATGTTTAAATGCAAATGTTAAGGCTCGTTTACAATCACTTAACAACACGTAAAAAATAACATAACGTACGGTAATATTATTGTGGTGTTTACAATCACATACCAAGGGTAGACACTCGGAAACGGGCTGTGATTGGCTAAATTAAGAATAAATAACGCATCGTACGGTAAAGTTGAGATTGGGTCAACTTCTTCAAATACTTTACGTGTGTTGCGTTACTTTTTAAGTGATTGTAAACAGCATCACTGTTTCGAAGGGTTTCAACTTTCTTACGTTATTTTTTAACGTGTTGTTAAGTGATTGTAAACGAGCCTTTAGCCTAAGCACGTTCAAACAACAATTTTTGTGTATGACGTAAAATAAAATATTTTTTGACATTATAGTAGGCATATTAGAAAAAGCACTTAAAAATATTATTTGGGCAGATTCATATTTACAGTTCATTGTAAATTAACAAGAAAAAAATCCAACAAAATGCTTTAAAAATAAACATTACATTTTAATGTTTAGACATGAGCGGTGAAATGTTTTATTATCCCAACCTTACCAACAAATAATAGTTTTTTTTTTTTTTTTTTTTTTTTATATATTTACGACAATTCAGAAATTAAAAAAGTCCGCCCCAACCGGGAATCGAACCACGGATCTCCCACATTCCAGGTGGACGTCTTAACCACTAGAACATTTTAATCTCTGAATTGTAGTTGCATTATACATCTGAATGGATGGAACAGTACTGCAACGAATATCTGCTGCCTTTGAACTGACCACCAAACATTAATTATAATGTCATTTACCTTTACGCAGGTATGAGCGAGGGTTTTTCACCACGGGAGTGTTTCCCGATTAACCAAATCGAGAAATAAACCCTCGCTCATACCTGCGTAAAGGTAAATGACATTATAATTAATGTTTGGTGGTCAGTTCAAAGGCAGCAGATATTCGTTGCAGTACTGTTCCATCCATTCAGATGTATAATGCAACTACAATTCAGAGATTAAAATGTACCCGTCCTGATGGTCTAGTGGTTAAGACGTCCACCTGGAATGTGGGAGATCCGTGGTTCGATTCCCGGTTGGGGCGGACTTTTTTAATTTCTGAATTGTAGTAAATAAAAACAATTACACCCACGGGAGTGTTTCCCGATTAACCAAATCGAGAAATAGTTTTATGTTGTTTTCTTTAATTTTTGCTTCCGAGCAACAAAAAGGAAGTCTCACAAACTTTTTTTATTATACGTACCACCGTATTATACGTATCGGTATGCGTAGGGCTAATAAGTTATCAATTAGGCAAAATTATCCATCTTTCCGATAGGTACCATAAGATGTGGTTTTACAATGAATATATGTTCTGAAAATGGCAACAACAAATCATTGTTTTTTTAATGCTTGATGAGTGGCCAAGTCAAGATTTATCTGGGAGGCAGTGGTAAAATTAATTCATGAATGATGGGTAGATGGCAGATGGCGTAACGGGCATTTTTACTATAAATGTGCGGGAATGATAAGATGTAAATCTTTGTGCACAATAGAAGTTACATTATTTAATTGAATAACATGTAATTTGTGTAGTGGTGATTTTAAATGAACATCTTTCTATTCCGCATACCGGTACTAAAACCAATATTGGGTACTCATGAGATTTTCCTATTGCAGGGGTTGATCATTTCTCTAGTTCTCTGGGGAGTTGATTCAAATCCAGGGCCAGACTTCCCTTAAGTACGTCCCACCACAGTTTTGTTTCCGAGTGTAGGCCTAGTGAGCTTTGTTTGTTTGATTTTAAGTGGCCACCACCACCGTCTTCTCGAAGAGTCTTAGAAGTCATAGTCATATCTTGAATAATGAATGTGTTCCTATATTTATATTTCTTTAAAAACATTTAACTGTGCTTGTCCTATTAAAAAATTACCAAAATCATTACAGTCAGTTAATAAGAAGTGTGTCTTAAATAAAATAGATTTCAAGAGTTGTGTTCCTTATGTTGATTGCTCTTTGTCTGCAGGCAAACGTTTACATTGTAACAGATGTCGAGGATCTCTTCAATTGGATGGTTCTTCATTTCGAGGAGCATCCACTCTTCGTGCAAGTAAACAAGGACAGTCAGGTTGGTAAAGAGTTTGTTTACATTGGTATAGGCTTTCTAGATAACATTTTGTAGCAAGCTCTGGAGTGTAGGTAAATACTCTTGTATGGATTCATGCCAAAAGTGAAGGTGCCATATTTACATTGTGGCTCGTTGGTCCTTTCGATTGATCTTTGCTTTTAATGCGGATGATCCTCCTCTACAAATCCCAGTTCCAGTTTTAAAATGGACTTTTAGTCACTCAAAATTATACTCATAAAGGAACTTGGTGACTGAGATGTCCGTGCAATACATCGCAAATTAAAAACAGTAGAACGTCTCTTACTATGTAGGTAGGTAGGTCTACTAGCCTATAATTATAATTATTTGTCACCTACTGAAAAAATGAGTTACTAGTTACTGAATGGACAGACAATGAATACGAAATAAAAATATTTAATTTCAAACTTTATCATTTATGGTGTTTTCCATTGGCGGCCAATTAGTGCGCACCGAAATTTCCACTTTTTTACTTCAAATCGAATACGAAAAGTGATAAAGTGTTCAAACATTCGAATAATAGAACAATTACTATCATTTAGACTATCTGCATTTAATATATTGACGCTTATTAAGATTTAAAATCTAATTTGAGATGCAAGTGTTTGAACTTTCCGATGGATGTAACACCCTAAGGGCCTAAACACACTGCAAGAAGGGGTTGAGAAATAGAGTTTCCTGCTAGTGCACATGATTTCTTAATTCAGGCTGTGTTCTGCATGGTTGAACTTCTTGTTCAAAAGGATTTGAATAGTTCGGAATTTGAATACAGGTACCTAGTAGTTTGGTTTTGAATCGATTTTGAACACTTTAGGCCTGTTTGTAAAAATTTGAATTTTCGAGTACTTGCACACCTCTAAAAATGCCATTATTTAATGTGCATGCCTATGGGTTGGCCTACACATTACTAATTACTTGCAACAAAGGTACCTAGGCCTACATAATAATTATATTTTTTCAATTAAAACAAATCTTGAATAATGGAATTTCTTAGAAGTTTTCTGTTCCGGATGTTAAATGTTGCAATAATCAGCTTTAGAGTGTTCAGCTTTCACACAAAGTTGAAAGTCTGAATGACTGAATGATTTTGAAAGGAAAGCCTTTTACCGTATTGTCCTGAATATAAGCCTAGGCCCACCCTTTTTTCATGATTTCAAGTCTCCAAAGTCCATTACCAGCTTATATATGCATGCTTATGCATATATTTATTTATATTTCAACAAGAAAAGTTAGGGGGTCAGCTTATATTCACTAGTATTCAGGTTTGGCCATTTTACTATGCTAGTCATTGATTGATGTTATTCATTATAGAAGCTGGATCCCATTGTTGAAAAACTGTATGACTCTACAGAAGAGGGGAAAAAAGTGACACGTAACAATGGTGAGAAATTCCTAACAGTTTTTAAGAGGGTCTCAGACCCCCATACAGAGAATTGCACTGTTGTACCCACCTAACTAGTTTGTATTAAAATGGAAATTTAATTTTATATGAATACTCTTGTTTATTGTCTAAGAAAAACACATCAAGCCCACTGCAACTACATATACATGCAGGGGTCGAAATTAACGCTCGCCTGAGGCTAGTGAAACTGCTCGGGCAAGTAAAAATCTCATTTCACTTTTGATTGAATTGACGTTCAAAAAAATCTTAATATTTTGCACCGATAACTTAACGAGTTTCCAGTAGTTGTGTGCTACCTAGTATGGCAAATCGTTCTAAATATATAAACAAAATAAAAATCTCTTAATTTAGGCAAATCTTATAAATATTTGGACCGGTATTGAAAATTCGTTGCCGGTCATTTTCTTTAGCCACCCACACCCACATGCTAAAGCTGGCAAATATTGTGACTTACCGTAAAACATTTACTTAGGCCTATGATTGTTTTACATCAGTGCAACCAATTTAATAGCGGGCTAGTAGAAATGCTCTCGGGCTAGAGGACTTTCAACTCCTGTATACATGTATTATAATATTGCTAAAGCTAGCATAATGCTAAGCATAATTGACCTATATTGCTAAGTGGATAATATACACTCGTTAGCACTTAGCCGGCACATTGAAATGTAAATGTTGGTGGACTTGCAGAGACAAACTCAAGAAAATACATTTGCTCAGTTTATTGCTCATAGCTGCAGAATAATCACTATTATCCCTGCTATCATCCCTGCCTGCGGCTGGGGCGAAGCCCCAGCCGCCGGAAGTGAAATTTTTTGGGGGTTGTGTTTTTTGGGGAAGGGCCTAAAACACATTTGAGAGTAATTCAGTGAAAATTTTAAAGCAATATAGTGATTGAAATAGGGAGATAATCAGATAAGGAATGTACAGAAAAGTAAGTAGCTGTATAGAACCAAAATTATTATCACTTTATTGGTAGGCACATTTCATTGATGATCAGATTATTGATATTTTTATTGCTTGATTTTGCACTTTGAAGAAGTTTCGAATTGTAAATAAGAAATAAGAAACATGTCTGCTAAAATGTCAAAGGAAAATTCTCTATTCACCAGAGAAACTATCAAGCCTAGAAGAAATATAATATGGAACGTAAAGAGAGCATTATATATCGATACCTTGGCCTAGGCATAGCATTAAGACTATGCCTTAGTTCTTATATTTGCCTTAGTTTCTAATTAATTTTGAATAATTCTATCTTGGCTGTCAAGTCTTATTTGCAAACAACCAAAGTTTGTTTTATGCTTTTGTTTTGATAAAATTTTATTTCACTTCTGACTGCCTTCTAGATATTGACTATTTTGTTGACCAAGAGTCTTTCAAAGCCTCCTAAATAATATAATACATCAAATAGTCTAGGGAATTTCCATCGATCGATAATGCAGTTCACAGGACGATATAAATAATGGCACCAAGAGTTGACCACGAGATGTCGGTGAAAGAGGTATCTTTCAGACCTCTTGATTTATATATGACCCTGACTGTACATAGTTGAAAAACTCTTTGCATTTTAGATCATAATTTATAGCTACTTTAAGTTCGGCAGAAATAAGTTCTTGGGAACAACGGTTTCTTGTATCTGTCCATTTATTGTTCACAAGAGAAAACACTCTCTCAGTATGCGCATTTGAACCCCGAATACTCATGAAGAAACAGACAATTTTTTTAAGGTTGGGTGCAGGGTGCCCGAGGTTAAGAATATCACGTTACGGCTAGAGACACTCGCTACAATGACTCACCGCGCTAATGATGCACTCGAATAACACCCACCACCAGCAGGCAGCAGCGGCAGACTGATCAGGCACCAAGGCCGGCCGAGGGGAAGGGATTGGTAACTATACGCCCGCGCGTATTGTTGAAAAAGCGCACACGGACTACTTTATTCCAAATACATGATATACTGATCAATGGGTTAGAGCATACGGGACCTGGGAAACACCCATCAAATACGGGATTTCCCGGGTAATACGGGACACCTGGCAACCCTATATGGGAGTATGAAACACATTGCACTTTTGATTGGTTTAAAAGATTTCTCTTGAAACTACTCTTCACGGAAAACACAAAACTCACTTTCTTTTTAGGAGGAGAATTGCCTTCAATTTCTTTATTCAAAACGCAAACAGAATGCAAACAATGAACACCACAAGCACAAACTTAAAGTACACAGTTCACCGTTCAAGTCGTATTTGCTGATTGGCGACTGTCCAGACAAAATAAAATGAAATTTGAAAGTCGGGGACTCCCCACGATGAGTGCTTACGCCGTACGGGCGGCGGTTTAGATCAATCAAAGAGAGCAACTCATAGCAACAGAATGGAAGAGAATGAAAACCAATTAGCAAGTTGAAACATATTATTGCGAGTAATTCTAGCCTAAATTGAAAATTGTGAGGATGAATAATAATGTTTTTAGATGATAGGGCAATGCCAAGCTGGTTCGCCTCGTTTTTCCGCCAGGATCGCACGATCGAGGAGTGACCCACAGGACTCTTTACATTTTGGTTCCTGTGGAACTTACACATGGCGGTGACCAAGTTCGCCTCGTTTTTCCGCCAGGATCGCATGATCGGGAAGTGACCACCGCCGCCAACATGTTGTTAAATTTCTATTTTATCAACGTAAAGACAACAGTGGTCACTTCCCGATCGTTCTGCGCTTTTGTGGGAGATTAGCTTGACCATTGCCCTATCATACACAAATTTAAGACGAGAATTTGAACGTACATGTGGGGGAGTACGAAGAGTTGGCCGGCCAAGAGATAGATGGCGGGACCAAATAACGCGAAGCGTCGAAGAAAGAGGGAAAACATGGGATAGGGTTAATGAAGAAAGACTCTGGGAGGACAGGAAGAAGTGGAGAGAATTATTAGAAATGCCGGTTATGGAAGAAAACGAGGAAGAAGATGAGGGGTGCTGAGCCTGGCTAGCAAGCACTAGAAGATAGCCCGAGAAACTGGTGACTCGTCACCCCCCGACCCGACGAATGTTGGAAAAGGGTGTTTGATATATATATATGTACTATGTAGTGAACATGAGTATTTTTTTTTACAAATTCTGGACAAAGTGGCGTCCGGAATGAGTCAATTCTTCCATCCGGACAAATGTGTTGAAATCCTGACTGTCCGGAGAAATTTTGGACAGTTGGCAACCTCAACCCTAGCCCTACATGTGTACATGGTATAGTGTACCCTACTCGTCATAAAGATTCTTAAAGGAGGGCTATTGAAAATTGCAGATTACCGTACTTTATGAGACGAGTGAGCGCAGCGAACGAAGTCTATCAGCACAGGCCGAGAGGAATGGCATTCACTGTGAGGATGTCTATCTGTCTGTCTGTCTGTCTATCTGTGTGTCTGTTCGATGCCATACGGACAAATGGCCAAACAGATTGGGCCAACATTTTAAACAGACATCCGTGACCAGTTGACTGAGAACTGCTAGCAAAATTAGCAATAAACCTACAAGAAATGATAAATTGAAAAATAGGCTGCAAATATGTAGGATTCAATTTAACGACAATGCTTTTGTTCATGAAAAAAATAAATATTGAATCATTTTTTTAATGTCAGGCGGTGACCAAAGTGTATCGAATCTTGCACGCCAAGGCTACCCAAAATTCCGCTCGGAGAAATATTGCAATCTTTACTCGTATTTCGTACTGGCTATATTTTCCATAGTAGGCCTATGCATTTCAAAACACATTCTTTAATTTTCCAGAAATAATAAAATAATCCAGAAATAAAAACTATCCCGACCATTGCCTTAATTTTTTTGGCTGAGTACGGTATGTTGAATTTAATGATAAAATTTCTCACTTAATAAAATAAACAAAATCATGTATAACGAAGTATAAATTGCTCTAGTATTATCAATTGAGGCGTTTTTTCCAAAAACAACCTTTGTCCAGAATTACAGATTTCGAACCCATACTATCAAAAAATTCGTATTTTCACTGGGAATAATCCTATCATAAAAGTTTTGGCAAAAACAACCTATGTCACACGTTAAAGATTGAAAAACTTTTTTTTTTTTACAAAAACAACTTATTCCATTGTTTTTTTTTTTTTTTTTTTTTTTTTTTTTTTTTTTTTTTTTTTTTTTTTTTTTTTTTACATTCAAGGCAGTGCATTTAGGTGAAAGCTGTCCAGATGTTCAATGCGGAACTATATATACATCCTAGGCCTATATTATCAAAATATTTTACAAAAACAACCTATATTGGAAAAAAAATAAAAAAAAATTACTTTTTCAAAATATTTTACAAAAACAACCTATATTGAGAGGTTTTTCGGCTTTTTTGGCGTTCTGGGAAATACTATAACAAAATGTCATAGCAGATATAAAAACTATCATCAAGATACACAGTTAAAACCAAAAATTAGAATTTCAATACATTAATTGCGGATGGTATGAAGTTTAATTGATCTCCTGCAAAATGTGTTTTTTGGACAAATGTCTTCTTCTTCTTCTTCTCATATGCCCACATTTGGCCTATGATGCCATCATGCTTGATCTAGTCAACCAATAGAGACGAGCCTCCCTTTCCTCCTTCTTCATGCCGTGGGCATTGCGTCACGCTCATTTGCCAGAGCTGGCACAGGTATATAGATGTCGTCTGTCATGTTCACCATTTCCGCATAATCTGCAGGTACTGGTTTCAAACACGCCTATTCGGTGCAGATGCTTCCCTAGAAGGTCATGTTGAGTCTTCAACCTGAACTGTGCTGTTTCTGTTCGTCTATCATATATTCTTTTGGGTTTACTTGGCTGCGTGGTGTACACCTGCCATGGTTTGTCTTGTCCCTTTTTGACCCATTCTTGTCTAATTTTCTTAGAAACTGCAGCATTTACATGGGCTTTTAACTGAGCTGTAAGTTATCGGTTTGCTCTGTTGTAGCATTTTGCTCCCTTTCTTAGCTAAGAAGTCCGCTTTATCATTGCCATATACATTGCAGTGTGATGGTAGCCATGTAGGGCTGAATGATCTTGTTTGCATTGTGCAGTCTTAGGATTTGTAATTTGCACTGCCTTACCGCAGAATCTGCCACTTCCTTGTTGACTATGGCTTGTATTGCTGCTTTTGAGTCTGTTAAAATTACAATTTTTATCACTGCGGCAGTCTTTAACTTTGTACAGGGCTTTAAGAATAGCAGTCAATTCTCCGTCAAAGCAGCTACCATTTTCCCCTGCAGGGTGAGATTCCTCAAACTCTCTGCAATATATGCCTGCCCCAGCTTGTCCCTCACCTGGGGTAGCCGATCCATCCGTGTAAATGTGTAGCCAATCCTTTTCCGGGTAGTTCTTGTGTATGTGAGTTATTGTTAGTTTTCTCAACTCCTCGTCTATGTAGGATGCCTTTGTCTTGCCCAGTCCATCCACTGTCAATTCATGTAGTACGTCTAGTATGGCAATGTTTATATTTGGTAGGGGGATGTTTTCTCTCTCTGTGTGTTTCAATTGCCCGATGAGACCTTCCTTCACCTCTTTTACTGCTGTAATGAATGTTTTTTGTGTCTTGAGATGTTCATAGGGTTCTCTGTCCCATTCAAGCCGTCTATGTCTTATCAGCTTCTCATGCAGGCAAACTGCTGAACTGTTTCTTCTGGCCTCCAGGGGTGGTATGTTAGTTTTGGCTTCCATGGCAACAATTGGGGTTGATTTAACACCTCCCGTGATTATTCTGAGAGCTTGATTTTGTATCCTGTCCAGTGCATCTGTGGCTCCTTTGGTTGGACGTTATAAGTAGAGAACTGCCATACTCTAGGAGAGGTCGCACATATGTTTTATATGTAGTTTTTAGGGTATCCTCGTTGGCCCCCCATTGTACACCAGCAACTCTCTTCATCAACCTCAGTCGCCCTCTTCCCTGCTGCACACATCTTTTCGATGTGTTCTTTTCCTGTCATTTTTTGATCCATGATCATACCAAGATAAGCGGGGTTATTTTCCTTGTTCAGTACTGTCCCTGCAAACTTCAGTTGGAAATGGGGGATGAGCTGCCTGTTGTGTGATAGTTGTATACAGTTTTTTCTTTGTTCACCCATCATTCCGTTCAGTGTTGACCATTCTTCTAGCGCCTTCAGTGCTTTATTCATCTCTTCCTCCATTTCTTCTGCATCCCCTCCACAGTACCACATAACTACATCATCTGCAAATATCTTCAGTTTCACTTTACTCCTTGCTTGTATGTATTCTGCCAGGTCATTGATTAAAATAATAAAAAGGATTGGGCTCATTACTGCTCCTTGAGGCACCCCTGCTTTTGTTTGTCTGTACCGTGATCTCTTGTTGTTGTATCTGACTCGTATAAACCGTTGACTTAAAAAGGTTTTTACCCACCTATATATGTTTTCGGTACTTTCAATTTGTGCATTTTCTGTAGCAGTTTGCCTCTCCAAACTTTGTCAAATGCCGCTCTAAAGTCGACCAATACTACCAAGGTTGAAAGTTTTTTGTTAAACCCTTCCTTTACATCCTGCATGAGATATGCTATCTGGTCGACAGTACTGCGATTATTACGGAAACCAGCCTGATGTGGTGTTAATAGCCGGTTTGATTCTAGAAATTCCTCAGTCTGAAGTTCACCATGTGCTCCATTACTTTTGCTGTCATTGTAGTTAGAGATATGGGTCTGTAACTTCTATCTTGCTGCTGTCTTTTCCCCTCTTCAGTATAGGATGACTTCTGCTTTTCTCCAGCTGTCGGGTAAATTTCCTTCCCAGGTTTTATTGCATAGGTTAAGAAGAGTGCTCTTTCCCTCCATACCCAAATTCTTCAGAAATTCTGGATATATTAGATCAATTCCAGGGATTTTTACATTTTTTGTTTTATTTAGTGCTGACTGAAGTTCCCACAGAAGAAAGGGGCCGTTATATGGTTCCAGTCTGTCGTCCTTGTATTTTTGCTTTTTTTACTCTTATATGTTTTTCTGGTTTGTATGGTTACTCTGCTTAGCCAAATATTCACAGAATGCTTCTGCTTTGTCTTTGTCTGCTGTTAGCTGCTTTTTTTGTATTCTATTGGTTCATTCTTGTTCTGTTGTTTATCTTTATTACACATGGTAGAAAAAAATTATGTGCCTTGCTCCCCTCTTTTTCTGAAGTCTATGTTCTCGGCCAAACTCGTGGAAAGGTTTTTTCTTTTGCATTCGATGACATGTCTCCTGAACATAGCTTGTGCTTTCCTTAGCTTGATCATATCCTGCATGTTCTCCGGTTCTTTCCGCTTCCTTTCTTTTGTGATCCCTTTCCTCTTTTAGTTCTTGTAGGGGTTCGTTCCAAAAGGTTTATATTTCTTCACCTTTCCCTTGGTATGAATTTTTGCGCTGCTTCTTGTAGTATTTCGTTAATCTCATTGTTCTCTTGTTCTGTGTTATCTGCCACTACTCTGTTGGTAAACCTTTCTTCAGTGAATCTCTTCTTGAATTCCTTCCACTTTGCTTTTTTAAAGTTCCAGCTTATTCTTTTATCTTGGTCCTCTCTCGAACTTTCTCTCTGGTGATGAGTAACATTTTGTGTCCTGCCCCTGTTGGAGATTCAAGATTTTCTTGTTTAATATCATCATAGATTTTGAATGGCAGAAGGCCAGGTCCGGTCTTGATTGGTGGCCTGTATATGATAAAAGGTAAATGGCGAAGGTGTGCCTTCCAAAAGAATAATGGGGTTACTATCCAGAAAGTCTTCTACTAAGTGGCCAACCCTGCTTGTTATCTTGTAATTCCACAGCTTGTTTGGTGCGTTGAAATCTCCTACTACTATAGTACCATCATCCACTTCGATACGGTCTAATATGTTGGTTTCATTGAGTGGCGGGTTATACGCTATGATATATTTGGTTTTATTTGTATTTTTCCATAATTCAAGTTGGGCTAGTTCAATTTTGTCCCCCTTCCTCCATTTCATGTAGTATCTTAAACTTAGCTGTCAAATCCTTTTTTACCCCAATAATCATGCCTGAGGAAATTTGTCTGGCTCGTGGGAGGTTATAGATATTAAATCCTAATACTTCTGCCTTCTCCAAGTTGTCCTTATCTGTTATGGCACCTGCTTCGGTTATTGCGAATGCGTCTATGTCAGTGTCATGTAAAACTTTTTTAATCTCTATGTATTTATCTTGGGATATTCCACCCGCGTTCCAGAATAGAAATTTGACATTGCCCTCAGAAGGACAGGTTCCATTTTTGTCTCTATTGGTTGTGATAGGCATCTTGTCTCCGATCGTTTAGTTTTAAACCAGGGGCACGTGTATGGAGCAGTAGTATTTGCAGTATCAGTGCAGATTTACTCTCATACGACGCGATCGGAGGTCACCCCCCAAATGACAAATGTTGTTTTTGGAAAAAACGCCTCAATTGCTATCCTACTCATTCTACCATTTTCTAATAAAAGAAAATTCCGGTCTCCCACATTCTGGGTATTAAGGCTTTTTAGCCAACTGTCACTATAGACTTGGAAAACGCCATAGTCGTTGTTAGACGAGTGAGCATGAGCAAGTCATGTGTTGAGTACCAGTACATTTAAGTTGATTGATATAAAAGAGTTTTGAGTTTAATTGGAATGCCTATAAGGGCGCGTCAACTGTAAGGTCATAATGTGCCACTCTAGCCTATGATTGGCTAGGGAGGAAAAACCCATTCTGAATCCAGCCTTAGGTAGGGGGAGGAAATGAAATGTTACCGGGTAACACATGTCTCGCTCTCTCTTCTAACCACTTTTGGCGTTTTCCTAGTATTGACAATCACAACGGGCAGTGGTGTAAAGTAGACTTATACGGAAATGATCAAGATTTAATATTTGTTGTGATTTATTTATGGTACTGGTATGTAGATAAAAGTAACATACATAGTTCCTACTTAAGAAAATATATGCTAAGATTTCTACCACCCAAATGGTGTTTTTATCCTTGATATGGGCCTACTGCTTGTGCTGGGTTGGTGTTCTCCTTCATATATGCCTGAAACCCAAAACAGTAATATAGTTCTGTTCAATACTTACTGGGTAAATCCTTGTTTATTCAAACTCAGCTAATTTAAATTTCTATTCAATTTAAACTAGTAATGGAGTCCATACAGATTTAATTTAGGGTATATGACTAATGTAATGTGCCATAATGTTAAATTTAGTTTTGTTAAATTAAATTAAATTTAAATTTAAAAAAAAAAATTGATGTCAAAAAAACTTTGATGTGATGTCAAATTTTTTGGTTTGATATCGATTATTACAAATTTATAATTGAATCCCAACCCTACCAATGTTACTTACAGTTTGGGTTTCTGCATCCATTGTATACTACTACATATTATCTAATTGTCGACTAGCTAATATTGTTTACATTATTTTAAGTTTAGCTTCAGATATACAGTACATATACGTATTTATTTACTCGATTATAGGCCACCCTCGAGTAATGGCCGCACCCCTAATTTGACCACTCTAATTTTCCAGAGTGGGATGCAATTACTTTTGACAAATAGCTCCGCACATCGGCCGCACCCCACCTTTAAAACTTGATATTTTAAAATATACCCGAGGCATATTCGCATAAATACAGTACCGGTAGTTGATATGATACATGATCAATGATCATCTATAAATATTTAAAGGCTATTATTTATACTAATAAAAAAAAATCATATTGTTGAAAAGGACAAGGCCCAAGTTAGATTGTTATAAATTCCTACCTTCTTCTTTGTACATTGGTGTCTCCTTTAACTGTTGATTTTCTTCTTTATTAACCGAATCAAAGTCGAATTTTTCCTGCATTAGTTGGTAAGTTAGACCAGAGATTATGTTAGAAGTGATATGGTGAGGTGCTGTGTTATATGTTCTTATTTTCAGTTTCTCTTGCTCGCTATCATTTATTCTAAACTGGCTGTAGTACGGTGTATGCTCTTTCTGTAGCTCCCCAAGGTTCCTCTCAAACCATTTTCTATTAATAGTATCCCTGAAACATTACAATGTTAAGAAGTTGAATTAATTCCTAGATCAACCCTCCAAGAATCACATTGAGAGCAACTTGCAAGCCAGAAATCTTACTCTCATGGGTAAGTCTAGGGAAAATTTAGTCCGTTAGTATTTTTGAACATCTAACAATACGTGATAATGCATTTTATTTTAAGCTTGGATCATCCTGTCTGTAGAGACCCCTCACTGTGATTCATCAGGTTTTTATATTTTGGATTATTTTTATGGGTGATGAATGAGTGAAAACGTCCTCTTTGAAGAAAGAAAAGTTTACTCGCAACCTATCTAAAGTGAATTTCAACTTGTGAGCTAGCGAGTAGAATTTTGGAGCATTGGCCTAGATGATGTGACATGTGCTTTATATCTTTAGTGTCGTTTAGCATTACAACTGAAGCTTTGTTATAGATGTATCTAGAAACTTTCTCAAAGTGGTAAACCTGATAATAAATTAAGGACTGTAAGTTTAAACTTTAAATTTGGTTTAAGTCTTTATTAATACTAACGAGTGTCAAACCAGTCCATAATTAAATTACCTATTGGTAACATACAAGTAATGGATATGTAACATCAGACCTCAATTTAACCACATAAATAAAATTATTTTATAAGTTAAGTTATGATTTATGACCTAGTTTTCTACTTTTGTATTAAATTTTGTTACTTCCAACTTCTAGTGAAAACAAAACCGGTTTCCTGCCATATTAGTACTCTAGCATATTATTATGTACAAAGGTGTACTGGTTAAAATTTCCTAAACTAGAGCGTATGGGGGAAGGAGTTGTATTAGAAAAACAGCCTACAAATAATGATTAAATGTTGGATGTCCTTGTTTTTTTTTTTTTTTTTTAACCCTTGTACATGCACGTTGGAGAAGCTTTGGCAGATTTTCTTAAACAGGTATACAACATACATATGTAGATAGATATACATTCTTTAAATTGGAGAAGGGTTGACAGGTTGGGAAAGCAAAGAGAACATAATAAATCCCAGCCTGGAGGGCTGGGAGCAAAAAACTTTTCACCTGCTGATGACAACTGCAGCTAATTTAAAGTTGTTACCTTAATCCACGACGCGTTTCGTCCTTCTGGGACTCATCAGGCAGATGGTGGCCACTAAAAATCAGCTAACTACATGCAAACAAAACTCACAACACATAACCAAACCTGTGATAGGGCCACGCAAGAAGCAAATTCTGCATGCATGTTGTCATCATCAGCAAGGTTACTTCACACACCATTCATACTGAGCCACACCATCAGCACAACCATTAAAGGGGCTTCCCTCCCAACTCTAGTGCTCGGGAGACAAAACATCCATGACTCACCCTGGATTTGAACTAAGACCCTTGGCAACAAGAGAAAAGCTGCCCCTTCTGTTGTTGCACGGCCAGGGTGCCTCTTCATTCTTACTTAGAGAAAGGGTTAGAGATAGGAAGGGTGGAAAGTCACATAGCACAACCAGTGAGGGCTTCCCTCCTAGACTCTGGTGCTTCGGCGACAAAACAACCATGTCTTAACCTGGATTTGAACCAAGACCCGTGGCAACGAGCACCAGAGTCTAGGAAGGAAGCCCCTCACTGGTTGTGCTGTTATGTGACTTTCCACCCTTCCTATCTCTAACCCTTTCTCTAAGTAAGAATGAAGAGGCACCCTGGCCGTGCAACAACAGAAGGGGCAGCTTTTCTCTTGTTGCCAAGGGTCTTGGTTCAAATCCAGGGTAAGTCATGGATGTTTTGTCTCCCGAGCACTAGAGTTGGGAGGGAAGCCCCCTTACTGGTTGTGCTGATGGTGTGGCTCAGTATGAATGGTGTGTGAAGTAACCTTGCTGATGATGACAACATGCATGCAGAATTTGCTTCTTGCGTGGCCCTACCACAGGTTTGGTTATGTGTTGTGAGTTTTGTTTGCATGTAGTTAGCTGATTTTTAGTGGCCACCATCTGCCTGATGAGTCCCAGAAGAACGAAACGCGTCGTGGATTAAGGTAACAACTTTAAATTAGCTGCAGTTGTCATTAGCAGGTGAAAAGTTTTTCGCTCCCAGCCCTCCCGGCTGGGATTTATGTTCTCTTTGCTTTCCCAACCTGTCAACCCTTCTCCAATCTAACTAGCCGATAGGCATTTTTCACACTAAATGCATTCTTTAAAGGTTAAAATTACCAAATAGCATTCTCTAGAGATGCTATGATGAAGTTCTTCTGTTCTCCACTGACAGTTTGGTATGTTGTTGGATTTGCTTGGTTCAAGCATAGCCGTGCATCTGGCCTTTGCTTCAGTTGGTATTTTAGAGGAAACTTAATGTCTGGATCAGTTGGGTTGTAAATATGGCATGCCACGGCCACTGCTAAACCATTGGTTCTGGTTTTTGGATAGATTTTTATATCTGGTGTCTGTAATTCATAATAATAATAATAAATAAAATAATAATAATAATAATAATAATAATAATAATAATAATAATAATATTAATAATATAATAATAATAATAATAAAAATAACAATAATAATCTGTTCAACTCAAATTGGACAAACCATGTATTTAAACTACTTTGCGGCACCACTTCAAAAGATGGACTGCATGGAAACGGTTTGTGAACGGTGGCACAACAATGTATCTGCCATTAGGAACACTGCCAAATTAACTTATGGCTTAACAGATAAACCGAGTGTCTCGTACCTTCTGTAGAAAATTCTGTTTGCTACTGTTGGTGGCCACCCCTCAAGTAGACTAGAGTGTATAATTAATAATTACGCTTTTTAGACATTTTTTCTTTTGGACTGTGGTGAAAATTGTCAGAAACATCCAGACCTCTCTAGAAATTAAATGCCAATCCCTGGGGTCTACCCTATTCAGTATTATTAGTTTTAGGGCGCTTTAACAACAAAGATTATTTGCGTACCCTATTCAGTTATAAAAACTGATTTACAAAGTAATATAATAATAATCATCTTATTTCTGTTGCCAATCATAACAAATTTTGATTATTTTCCTCTTCCGCACCGCATGTTGCCGTAATTGATAAATTGGCATTTTGTATGCATGCTCCTGTATGGGTTCTTGTACCGGCTTGTAATTTACATTTACACTAATCCACTTTTGTATCTGTTTGGCTGTTGCCCATTGTTTGATAATGCTTTGTGCTATTATCTTGATAACATAACAAGCATACTGATTATGGATGCAAAACGTTGTGAACGCAAGATTAATTTGTTCTGAAGAGGCATTCGGAAACATATTGCTTAATTTGTGGGACACTGTATTGTATGTGCGACCTACCAGTTCTGAGTAGCCACCCTTGGTAATGATGAATTCTCCTTCCATCTGCTTAGCCATAGCTTGATAGTACATCTGTGATTTCTCGTGCTCGTGCTTGTCGTCTACGTTGACTGCCTGCAAGTGAACCCTGGCAGAGGTTAAACATGGCTCACTGTGTGACTCCACGATTACTACGCACATGTGGGTTTCTCTCGGTTTCAAGATGCCTGTAGCGGGCTTCACCGTAGCTTGCAAGACATTTTCTAGGCTGTACCTGACAACATATAGACTCGATCACTACTTATATAACCACTGTTCCTCCAAATAAATTTTACTATACTGTTCAATATTCAAGTGCTTGGATACAGTTTTGTGATTTCTTAATGCAACTTCATACATGCTGAATTTTCACTACTACAGTCATCATGCTGATAAGTAGAGAAAACTTGCACCAAAATGAATATAATTTATTAAAACTTGAATGTGGGCCTATGTATTTTATTATTATTAAATATTAATTATTAATTTCAATTTAACACACACTGAATGTACCCTATTATTAGGGCATACCCACTTTTATTTCCATTTTGAATTTGTAACCAAATATGAAAAATATAAAACCTACAGTTTTCAACAAGCACTCTGACTAGAAAGCTAATCACCAGGTACAAATATATACATATATTAATAGGACAGTGTGCAGTACTCATTCCATATGTATTCGAAGCTTTGGTTCGTTTGGTTTTTCAGGAATAAAATTCTTTCAGCTTTACTGTTTGTAGGAAAAGGCTTTATAATAATGTTGTCCGACGAAAGCAAAATCGGGACTTCTGGCATATCCTTATCATTGTGTGAAGGAACTCGGCCGTGCAAGAATCCAACAGGACTGTTGTAATACACAACACCGTCACCACTGATTGCCAGGTTACTGTTTGTCACTGTGTTTCCTAAGTTGATCGGCAACTGTACCTGGAAATAAATAACTCGATTGATTATTCTCTCTCTCTCTCTCTCTCTCTCTCGTATTTTAAGCAATTGTATTTATGAGTTTCAATATATATGTTACATGTTACATTATAGTTAATAATATAGATATTATTTTATTAGGTTTACACAATAATACTCCATTGATGTAGCAAATGACATATTAGACAATGTTACATAACATAATTCAAATTAGACTTACTATGTAAGAATTATTACAAAATAAGAGTAAAAGTAGAACTATTTTTCTGGTTATCATTAGGGTGATCGAATCCCAAAGGTTTAAGACCCCAGCCCTGGATTAACGCTAGTTTGAAGAGTGATAGCAAATACATTCGTATGATAGCTTCACTATCAAGCTATTTTCCTTAAGATATTTGGTAATAGACCCCTCTTACCTCATATTTCTTGAACTCTATCGGTTTAAATTTAAAATATATCGCCTGAGTGCTCTTTGATTTCACAATTCCTGTCGATTCAGACATTTAAGAACTTCAACGCGATATTCATCTAACATGAGTTTTCTCAGTGGCAATGTATCAATAAAATACTTTGCATCTTTGTGACTGTTATGTACAACCAGAATGTCTGTGTGGCTGGATAGAGTCCCCAACGAACACGCTCGACAACTCTAATGTCGGCAAGTACATGGATAACACTGCCTTGCATTCTGGATACGCCACGATGTGAGCATTTATGATAATCTGTCGGTTGTTGGGAAGCTCCATAATGTGTAACAATTCCCATGAGCCTTCTAATTCGTACTTGGCAACTATTTCCAGTACTAGTCGCTCTTTAGGCTAAAACACAAAAATACACAAATTTATTATAGAGGTATAGTTATTATTTACTACAATTCAGAAATTAAAAAAGTTGGGGCGGACTTTTTTAATTTCTGAATTGTAGTAAATACTAAATAATCTAGGGCGACGGTCGTTCGCCCGCAGCCAAGCGCACGCGTCTGCTAGAAGGCGATGACTAACTCGACCCTGTTTACTCCTACCCGAGTTGGGGGGTTTTCAGCTATCTGCACACAACGTCCCGAAAGATTTACAATCTTTAAACTCGGTATATGACCTGATATGTGGTCCATGACATACCAAAAAAAAAATCAACCCGATCCGATAACCCGTTCTGTGTTAAAAAAGTGCGTAAATATCGACGATAATCGTCCGGCTGGCTGGTTGGTTGGTTGGTTGGTTGGTTGGTTGGTTAGAGGAATAATTGTTGGATTCTGCCAGAGAGGAATAAGAGCCTACAGAGAAAACCGTACATCTTAGAACTAATAGGATCTTTGCTTAGAACTATGAAACTTGGACCACACTTAGATGTACCTCAGACTCACAAACTTCCGCCGAGAGACAAGCAATATTCCACCCCCAACACCCCCTAAATCATCCCCTAAAATTAAAATAATTCATAGCTCTAACCCAAAATTGAATTTTTAGTCAAATTAGTTATTAAAATTATGTTCTTATGTGTTTTAACCCAATCGGTCTATTCTCATTATATAAACCACATTTTTTCAACCCCCATCCCTAATAGTTTATATTATTTTTACCTTGATTTCCAGCATTCACCACAAAGGCACCTAATGAGTTATCATCATGGAATTTGACATGATGTTACATAATAATATGAAAAATAATCCGCCGAGAGGCAATTGAGCGAAATTTACCCCCAACACCCCCTAAAACTGGAATAATTCATAGCTCTAGACTAAAGTTGATGTTTTATTCAAATTAGTTATTAAAATTATGTTTTAATGTGTTTTAACCCAATCGGCCTATTCACATTTCCTAAACCACATTTTTTCAACCCCCATCCCTTATAGTTTATATTATTTCAACCTTGATTTCCAGCATTCACCATGAAGGCACCTAATGAGTTATCAGCATGAAATTTGGCATGATGGTACGGTACATACTAATATGAAAAATCATTCGCCGAGAGGCAAGCGATATTCCACCCCAACACCCCCTAAATCATCCCCTAAAATTGGAATAATCGATAACTCTAAACCAAAATTGAATTTTTATTCAAGTTATTAAATTATGTTTTAATGTGCTTTAACCCAATCGGCCTATTCTCATTTCCTTTCTCACATTTTTTCAACCCCCATCCCTAATAGTTTATATTATTTTTACCTTGATTTCCAGCATTCACCATGAAGGCACCTAATGAGTTATCAGCATGAAATTTGGCATGATGCTACATACTAATATGAAAAATCATTCGCCGAAAGGCAAGCGATATTCCACCCCCAACACCCCCTAAATAATCCCCTAAAATTGGAATAATTCATAGTTCTAACCTAAAATTGAATTTTTATTTAAATTAGTTATTAAAATTATGTTTTAATGTGTTTTAACCCAATTGGCATATTTTCATTATATAAACCACATTTTGTCAACCCCCATCCCTAATAGTTTATATTATTTTTATCTTGATTTCCAGCATTCACCACGAAGGCACCTAATGAGTTATAATCATGAAATTTGTCATCATGATACATAATAATATGAAAAATAATCCGCCGAGAGGCAAGCGATATTCCACCCTCAACACCCCCTTAAATTGGAATAATTCATAGGTCTAATCTAAAATTGATGTTTTATTCAAATTAGGTGGTTATTAAAATTATGTTTTAATGTGTTTTAACCCAATCGGCCTATTCCCATTTCCGAAACCACATTTTTTCAACCCCCATCCCTTATAGTTTATATTATTTTTACCTTGATTTCCAGCATTCACCATGAAAGCACCTAATGAGTTATCAGCATGGAATTTTACATGGATGTTACATACTAATATGAAAAATAATTCGTCGCGATGTAAGCGATATTCCACCCCCAACATCCCCTAAATCATCCCCTAAAATTGGAATAATTCATAGCTCTAACCCAAAATTGTATTTTTATTCAAATTAGTAAATTATGTTTTAATTTGTTTTAACCCAATAAGCCTATTCTCATTTCCTAAACAACACTTTTTCAACCCCCATCCCTAATAGTTTATATTATTTTTACCTTGATTTCCTTTCCAGCATTCACCATAAAGGTACCGAATGAGTTATCAGCATGAAATTTGGCATGGTGGTACATAATAATATGAAACATAATAATCCGCCAGGAGACAAGCGATATTTCACCCCCACTGTTCCCTACCACTCTTTACTTTGGGAAAAACGTTATGTTGTATTTATTACAATTTTTAATATTTTAATTGCTGATTAAAATTATGCGTCAATGTGTTATAGTCCGGTCAACAAATCATTCACACAAAAACCCAAGACGCCATTAACCATATTAAATTTAATAAAAAACATTGAATATTGCCAACTAGGCCTACAGATTGTAAACAAAAAAAAAGATGGTAGCTTTTGTTTCTAGACAATCTGTTTTAAAGGCACTGTATCCACCTTTACACGTATTTCACATATTTTAAGCCTTGATATGAAACAAACAACAAAAAGATGTGATATCCCCCAAAATACAAAAATTTGTAAAAAAACGGCAGCCAAGCTCTCCTTCCAAAGTCTTCGGCTGTGAATGCTGTGAGATATAGAAGTTGAGCCAAGCATTTCATTCTTTCTCCCTAGTTTCGCATTGAAAAGAAGTAAGATCATTTCGCCTGTTGATGAGCGCAAAGCCAACCATTTTCGTGGTAAAAAAAGTTAAAATTTTAAACTCAAAATCATAAAAAAAATTACTTGGCTATTGATTTTGGTACGAAGACTCTAAAAAGTCAATGGCCAAGTAATTTTTTTATGATTTTGAGTTTAAAATTTTAACTTTTTTTACCACGAAAATGGTTGGCTTTGCGCTCTTCAACAGGCGAAATGATCTTACTTCTTTTCAATGCGAAACTAGGGAGAAAGAATGAAATGCTTGGCTCAACTTCTATATCTCACAGCATTCACAGCCGAAGACTTTGGAAGGAGAGCTTGGCTGCCGTTTTTTACAAATTTTTGTATTTTTAACAATTACACCTACGGGAGTGTTTCCCGACTAAACAAATCGAGGAAAGAAGTTATAGTTGTTGCACTACCATGCTGGCCAACATCTTTAATACTGAATAACGTTTCCATGTCCCGTCCGTAACGGTGTGCCTACGTATATAAAAAAATATTCTTAGGGTATGTGTAAACGGTGATTTAGGAGCCGTCCTAACAATGAAGCACAAACATAATAAAAACATACTTGTTAGCTATACCGATCTCTGGTTGGCCATCATTGGTGTGTCGATCCCTGCTAGTTTCCGAGCCCATATTATACTAAAAGTAATCGAGAACACAAAATATAGCTACTTGCTTATAAATGGTCGGGTACGTACATGCGTTTTGCCATCCCCATATTATTATATTTTAACAACCAACCGTGTGATTTTAAATAATATTTACTTGGTATGTGCTTTTTCTGGCAATGTATGGAAATAATTGATATTAATTGTTTTCATTATGTATTTATTGTATATTGTATATTGTTGTTTTATTCAAGTTTTGAGCTCTTTTGCTCGGTTACAGAATATTGAGTTTAGTATTTCCCATTATTAATTATTATTATTATTATTATTATTATTATTATTATTATTATTATTATTATTATTATTATTATTATTATTATTATTTTACTACCAACAGTAGACTACACCATTGATTAAAGAAGAGCCTTCTTTAATCAATGACTACACAAACTTATTTTTACAAATTACTTCAAAGTTACTTAGATTATTTATTACAAATTCAATACATAGACGTTTTAACCTATTATTACAAATTATTCTCTGTTTGAACTCGGAAACGTTTGTTGGTAGAGGGTTGAATACACTTTCATCAAGCTCGTTCCAACTTTTAATTGTCGACCCCACAAATGAGTGTTTTCAACATCCGTGTTATACCTATGTAAAAATAATTTTTGACCACTTTGCACACTTTAGTGCCAAGTAATCTACTAAATCATTATGCACCAACCTCTAGTGTTCCATGCATCGGTCGTATCGTGACGAGTGACCTATGTGGACAGTGGGAACCTACAACCGTCTGAGTCTGGCCTAATGTTCTTCGCACAACTTGACAAGAGCAGTTCTTCTGGCTTCGGATCTTCCACTCGGTGGTAAAGAAACAGTTGTTCTTCAAATAAATGTAGACAGTCACAGGATGAGTTCCTACCGGGGCTTCTGGGAAGTTAACTGTCACGTGTGCTTTGGTGTCGGAGACACCGGAACGCAGAGCCTCGTTCAATCTAGAACAGAATTACAATATTTCACTTTTTTAGAATTCTAAGCTCTGCAATAGAGACAGGAAGGTAGTATTTTTGAAGAATGGTAGTATAAAGTTGAACTTATCAAGTGTACATATTTATAACATAGTGCATTTTTATCAAAATATTTCAAGAAATAAAAAATATAGTAAAAATGTTGAGTAAAATGCATTTTTCTCTGCTGTAAGAATGCACTAAAGTGCAATAATATGCTGCATACATAACTTATTTTGTTTATTGGTGTTCCATGGAAATCAAAAAGATAAATTATTATTATGAAAGGTCGTATTAGTGTATGCATGTGGTGCAAATATTGCATAGTTATACATTTTCTAATTTAAAAATACATTTGAATTGATATTCACAATGTGCTATTGTTTTAAGGCTGTGTGTCGTCTGTTCTACACTCAAAACACATTCCAGGTTATATTATATTTTTTCTGGACATTAATCAACTGGAACACATTTTTAAGATTTAGCATTATCTTGAGAATTTTCTGCTCTTTCTTGTGATATAAATGTTTTTTGTGTAAAACATATAATTTTCTTTTGTTACTTTTAAATCTTTGAATACGCGTTTTCTTTAAATGAGAATGTAGGCCTACACATATTACATGATAAATAAAACATAATAATAATATATTTATAAATAATAATAATAATAATAATAATAAAATAATAATGAACATACAGTAATAAAAAATACATATGTACACATACAATTGCACATATGTGTAAGAATTGATAAATGACCAGAAAAAACTAATATGTACCGTGGAATGTGTTTTGGCCATAGAACGGGCGACACTCGGCCTTAAGAGCATTATCAAACCAGCTTTATAGTTTTGCAATTCTCAAATTTAGCATTTTGGAGTGTTTTGAAACCTAAAAATTTGCTATTTGTAGCAAATAGATACATTAATGACATTTATATTTGGTTGTCAACTTAATAAGTTGTCTTTTTTCGTCATTTGGACACATATTTTTATTTATCTTTATCTATTCGACTATCCCGTCAATTGCTGCTTGAACAACTTTAAGACATTAATTAGCATTTTTGATTTACAGATGCAATCGTCTGCAAAAGTCTTGATTTCCATATTGACATCTAAACCCTCTCATATTCACTTTCCAGACCTTACTTTTTATTGTACGTATTACTATTACCCTATATCCATATCAGTACATCAGCGTTTACTTACTCCTTAATGTGCATCATTCTCCAGAGGCAGACTTTGGTGATGAGCGGCCCTGCGCCTTCGAATTTGAGGTCTTGGATCGTCATGGTCGATGTCATTCCCTCGTAGCTTATCATCAAGACGTGCACCCACGCCTCGTTGGTGAACGTGTGTCCGTCTCGTGTGGTGTGGTAGCTGACAACAAACTGATTGAAGAGAAGACACGAGGGGAAGATGGTAACGGCTATCTCCAAGCTAGAGTCTGCTGCCACGGTGCCCGAAGTGGGGGCTAGTTCCAAGCCACCCCCACGAGGGTTCGTCGTACCACTACGACGGGCCCACATCAGCTGGAAATGCACGGGGCAGGTGCCGAAATTGAATAGATGGAAACGTTTTGTTTGTGGTTGACCGAGGAGTACCATCCCGTAGTCGATGTGTTTGGGAAGAGCTACCAGCGTGAGCGCCTCGCACTGTGCCCGTACTGTGATGTCGGTAGAGACGGGAGAGCCCATGGGAGAGGAGGTGCTACCGTCCAGGGCAACACTCTCCAGGGTGATGTGCATTGTCTGGAATCCGATCTCCTCCGACAAGTATTGTATCTTGTGAACCACTGACTCGTTGGGAGCGATAGTGCCTTCTTGTGGTAATATCGTGATCGGGTTCGAATCTCCGGCTAATTCGTATCGGAATCTGGAATGAAATGTATGGACATGGTTCATCTGCATTATGCACGGTTTGATCATTTCATTGGGGTTTCAAGCATGTACTTAGTCTCTTTGGTATGATTCAATACAAAATTAAGTGAGGTTTGTTCGGGGGTAAATAATGGTATATTATAGACTCTTTAATTCTAAAGAATGTTGTCATAATAATTAGAAAATAGAACAAAACTTATGAATAATAAACATTATTACTTTGTTAATTAATTTTGTTTGAAATGTTCATGGGAAACCTGCCCAGGGTTAATTTCATGCCCCTTTTCAGATAACTAACCAAGTATAGGATATGAGAGTAGGGTTAGTTGGGAGGTGTGAATCAATCCCTAGCATTCGCCTTATTGACTGGGAAACCATGGAATGCTTTCAGTCATGATTGCCTGTGTTTGGAATCTATCCGCGGACCTCTCGAATCAGTCTTACACGTTCGTATAAGCTTACAAGTGCGTCGAAGTACTCAAACAATTAACACATACCTTATACTGTGTCTTGTAATATTCTTGACAGGAACCTTGACTGTCCGTTCCGCCCCGCGGTAAGTTGACGGGATGAAGACCGTGTTATCGTGTCCAACCACTACAACTGGGTACTCGGCGTAGCCCCTGAAGTCGACGGCCACCTCGTGTTTCGGAGTTCCGTTGAACTGCACCCTCCACCTCTCTGCGTAGGCCTTCTCTCCCGTGGGGTCTGGGGTGAGCTCGGCCACCACTATCTGAGACGCGCCCTGGATTAGCCCCTGCATCGGGTGCAGCTTCAGTTGTCTGGAACCACGGAGTATTAGGGCGCTTTACCCGTTAGGTAATATTAGAAATAGATAGTTGTGGGTACTTCGTACGTGACAGGATGGGAAGGACACGGTTGAGATGGTTTGGACATACGAGTATGTGTACACATCCATGGGTTGAAAAAATATAACGATGACACATTAATGATGGAAGAGAGGATGCCCATGTATGAAATAATGACTGAAGAAGGATGAAGACGAAGAGATGCAAAGATACCATAGCACTCGTGGCAGCAGACAGAGGCAAGAGGAAAGAGCTGGGAGAATGTGGATAGATACAATTGTGGGAAAGAAAGATGTGTAAAAATTTGGTTACAAAACCCAACTGACCCTGCCAAGGGAATCGACGATTGATGATGATGAGTGATGAATACCCGCCCCTGTCCCTGGTTTATTCACACCTTGCTAGGTACTTACGTGAACTCTGGTGGAATAAATCTGAACGTGATCGGCAGGTGCCCGTACCGCTCTATGAGGAAGGTGGCGCATACCGGCAGGTGCGGCACGCAGGGCGGCAGGGTGACGGTAGGTGGACACACGCGGTACTGCGGCATCCAGCCGTAGCCCCCTGCCGGGAAACTGTGCCCCATCATGCGCACCGAGACGGGCACGGGCAAGTACGCGAGCACGTGCTCCCAGCCCTCCCTGATGGCTGTGTCCTCGCTCAGACCCGCGTGCCAGTAACCACGACCACCGAGCTCGATAGCGAAGAGTTGGTCTCGCTTCTTCGGGTTGAAGGATGCTTGGAAGGTGACTGACTGGCCACTAGGGATGGTAGCACTTGTTGGCTGGATGCGGAATATGTCTTCCTTGTCTAGATAGAAATGGGCGTCGTGTTTGGATTATTCGTTGCAAGGGCAAAATTGGTGAGTCGTGCCCAACCAGTTTGTCGCTTTTTCCTATTTCTAATACCGATCTCTGGTTGACCATCACCCATCATTCGCTCGTTGATGATGTCTGTACTGACGTACTGACAGCGTTGCCTCGCCCCCCACTGAAAATCGGTTCCGTTATTATAATTAATATGATTTTAAATAATATTTTAAATTTAATACACAATCTTTTTAACAAGATGGCGTAGGAAGTGTTAAATGTAAATTATTGCAAACAACCCCATTAGTACAAATAATAATTCAATGTTTAGGGAGTGAAGCTCACCTACATTCACCACTTGTATCGTTCAACGCTTATATGTCCGTGTGTCTGTCTGTTATGTCTACTGTCTGTCCGTCCTCCAACAGTGAACACGACTTGCTAACCCTTTCGTTCCCTGTGTAGTCATATGGCAACGGAAAGTTCAACATTTTTTTGCGTGTAAATTTTGGTTTTTGAGTTTAACCACAATTTTTTAAATTTCTTTTTGTAAATATAAAATATATAGATTTTTTCCCCAATTCAATGGGACAAAATTAACAGTGCCTTTTTGAGAGAAGATTGAAAATACAAAGGTGCTAAAAAGGCTAAAAACAGAAAAATGTTGGTTTGTCCCGGAAAAATAATAAATCTCCAGTAGGCCTACTGGTGTTATTTGAGATCACAAAATCTAAAATATGCAAAAAAATTCAGAAAAAATCTTGTTTTAGAAATGTAGGCCTACTTCAAATTAAAATTTTAACCAAAAATAAGATTTTATTCAAAATCTAAAAATTCCCAAAAGTTAAAAAATTGCTTAAATCAAGATTTAAAAAAAAAAAGTACCAAAATTCTAAGGAAAAAATGGAATTTTAATTGAATTATTACAACTACCTAATTAAGACGAAATTAATTCGGGAATGAAAGGGCTAACAAAACAACAAGATCTCCGATTGACTTGCTTTTGTAACATTGACCTTTAACAAGTTAAATACAAAATGTTTTTGGTGAGCCTGGGGACATGACTGGCCCAACCCGGCACCTCCACCAAAATTAGTAATAATGTTACAACTTTGTATAACGCTTTAGCTTCGCTCACTATTTTGTTTTCATAAATAGATTATCATTGAAGAACAGATTGGTATGATGAATGATAGAAATGTGCTTTCAGTATATTATTCGAGATAGTAAAGGGGGGTTGGAATGATTCCCCTTCTGACCGAGATAAGATTTAAGATTTGATAAGATTTATTTACAGGACACACACAGTAATACAATGCAAGTAAAACAAAGAAAATCAAAAAGATGTAGCTAATGCATAACGTGTGAGACTCCGATTGGGAAAGTCACTGGTTCGATTCCTGTTCAGGAAATTCGTACTAAAAGTTTTTTCCAATGGTTTTCTTCGAATGCTTGGATTGCCACGGACATTCTCTGCACAATACCCTACTACTCCAAAATACCTACCATCAAATCGTCTGATGGGCACGTTTCACACGAGAAATTTCAAAGTTTCCAATCTTTTTCGGTAATCCGTTTATTGCGACAGAACCGAGTGTTAAAATTACAAAACTATTTGTCGGTCTATGCACAGGAAATAAATATCGACGTTTATGTTTAATAGTTAATGTTGTCTAACCAAGACATCTAGACTAGTTCTTTCTCTTAGAGTTACTAGGAAAACGCTTTAGTCCCGCCGCGTTGATGGATGAGCGTTTTTGTAAGTTTTTAGTTTTTGTAGGTCCACTTTTCCTTTGCAAGTGCTTTTTGAATGCATTGTAGGTGATTGTTGTCAAGTTTCTATTGTTACTTGTTAATTGTTATTATAAACCTCAAAAAAACTCATATTAAAACCTTTATTTCTAGGATTCTGGCCAACTTTTTCAACTTTTTCTTTCAAAAAGCAATACATAACCATTACCTTAATGTCCATGTGAAATATGAACGTTGTAGCCCCACCCGTTTGGTCAGAATCGGCCCAAATGTCACGAAAATATCGCACTAAAAATCGTAAAAAAAAATCGTGAAAGTACGATATTCATGAGAAATATTTCTTCGATTGTACCCAAAAACGTGGCGGTTCTAAGTTTAAAGATTTCGAAGGTCTCCAGAAAATTTCATCGCAATTGGAGTATCGGTTTTACCGGAATCGTGTTAACAAACACACAAAAAAACAAACAGAAAAAAAAACAAAAAAAATCGTAAAATTGCGATTTTCATGAGAAATAATTTTTCGATTGCGCTCAAAAAGGTGGCAGTTCTAAGTTCAAAGATTTCAAAGGTCTCCAGAAAATTTCATTGCAATTGGAGTATCGGTTTAGCCGGAATCGTGTTAACAAACACACAAAAATACAAACAAAAACAAAAAGAAAAACGAAAAAAATCGTAAAATTGCGATTTTCAAGAGAAATATTTTTTTTATCAATTTTTCGTACGGTGCAGTTCTAAGTTCAGAGATTTCGAAGGTCTCCATAAAATTTCATCGCAATCGGAGTATCGGTTCAGCCGGAATCGTGTTAACAAACAGACAAAAATAAAAAAAAAAATGAAAAAAAAACATTCCGGATTTTTTTCTCCAGTGTAGTGAAATGGAATCTTCGCTTCGCTCGCTACGCTCATCCAAATACTGACCTTCGTCCCACTTCAGAAGGACGTCATCCCTCGAACGGTTCGTGACGAGTATGTTGCTGTTTTGTCCCTCCTCGACGTCGGCGCACCCGAAGTCGAGGCACGCCTGACTGAGGACCAGCGTCGGTGGCTGAGTCTCGGGAGTCAAATCACTCTCGAAGATAGAATCTTTCCTCGCGTTGGAAGCGTAATCGAGTAGTTTTACAGTTGTATCCTTGTGATCACACTTTGTGGATACACCGTCCAGCTGGATCGAGACAGGACTCTGAAAAGTGCCGTTTATTAACCCTCTCAGACCCCACACATCCCCGAACGAGGACATCAAGTTTCAAAATTTAAATGCGGGTAAACAATAGGGTTTTTCAATTTACCCCTATTTTTTTATTTTTTTTTTTTTTTTTTTTTTTTTGGGGGGGGGGGATAAAAAATATATATTTCCCCCCCCCCCATTCCAATGGTACGAATGGTACCTTTTTTAGAGACGAATGAAAATAGTCATCTGCAAAAAACAGCTAAAACATTTTTTTTGGGGTTTTCCCGGAAATGTGATATATCTCTTGTATTGCAGGTATTTGAGATGTTACACAAAATCCAAAATATGTAACATAAATTTAATGCAAAAAATGTAGCTTTAATTCAAAATCCAAAATTTTCCAAAATTCCTTAAAAATCATGACAAAAAATATGAAAAAAATATTAAAAATCTTAGAAAAAAATGCCATAGGCCTACACAAATTGTTTGATAAAAATTACAACATTGACACGGATTTAATTCGGGTCTGAAAGGGTTTTAACCGTACAAATAATCATTATTATGGCGTGTTAATGTTTTTTTAAGAGTAAAGCAACACCTTATACTTACCTGGTGGTGAATTAAAATCACCATATCTTTCTGATAAATTCCTGGCCGTTGCGGTGTAAACGTGAGCCCAACGAAGATGTACGTTTCAGGGCCAATCGTTCCAGAAATATTATCTGGTTTGAAAACACATTGATTTGAATCGATATCGATTTGATATTGTGCCTCCATTTTGGATGTATTTATAAGCTCAACTCTTTTTCGGAGACTGGGTGTTGTAGGCGTAGATATGAATAAAAGTTTCCTCGACGATGGAACCACTTTAGGACCTGCACGAAATGATACAATAGTTATTTGTATCGTTTGCGGAAAGAGAATATATTATCTAATCGTTAGCATACGCGGCGCCAATTCGAAAAGCGATCGGTCCTGTTCCAGTTATCACCGCAATCTTGACTCAGTTTTGGACCAAGGCTTTCCTCAGTCAAACAGAATGCTGGGATTGAGTCCTATGGCATAATTCTCGGAGAACCTGTTCCAACGACCCTCACACATACGTCCTATACCCTACTCCAATAAGCTATTATCCTCAGATTGCCTTTTTTTTTTTTACCAACAACTTGAATTTGGAAGCGTTGAATACATATTTTGTGTTGTCGAGACACCAACTAGTGGGCTGCTGTGTCCCTTTGGTCGAGAAGAGGGCTGTCTAAATAACAATTTTACATTTAACTTGGTAAATATCGTACATTTTATTTCAATCATTGGGTAATTACGCAGGCTACTATTTACAAGCCTAATAGTACCCTAATAGGACCTATATAGTTACCTAAAGCTTTTCCTCGTGCGTGTATTTTCAAGTACTCGCCCGATGAATCTGAAATGGTGAAGTAGTCCACATTCGTATAAAATGGAACTTCTGGAGCAAATTGTAGTTTCACGATACAGCTTTCACCCGGATTCAACACAGGTGATTTAGGCTCCACATCGAATACATAATCAAGCGGATTTGTTTTGGGATCCCGGGTTGTTACGTATTGTTGCTTTTCCTATTAGGCAGATAAAATATCTATGAGTATGGTTATATAGGTACTCGATGGTAATATTTCAGTTTACTGTCATGATACCTAAGTAGTTCATACATTGCAGCCTGATTGCAGCTTCTGCGTGCAACGTGTTGTATACGTTTTTATTCAGTTATATACAGTGGCATGTTACTCTTACCTTGGACTGGTTTATTAATGTCAATCTCTTGATTGAGAACTTTCCAGTCGGAATTGACCGAAAATCATAAACACCAATTTTACGTTTGCTGGAAGTCATAATATTTTGTTTGAGTTGTACGATTATCAGGAGTTGTAAATTGTAAATAAATACACCAACTGACTTTTAACCATAATCAAGTTGCATGTTATTAATTTTGTTTATTTTGTTGTCACTTGTCACACAAGTTTGATGGCCAAAAAATCGATTCAAAATAACCGCCATAGCACGTTAAGCAGGCTGTGTGTACAAGTGCATGAAGTAAATACGTCGGTGGGCAGTGACTCATGACAACAACTATGGCGGTTCTAATTTGACAAATTCCTCTATACTTGTGAAATGTCACTTTTCAAAGCAAGAGATTTGTGGTCCACAAAATGTGGGGATGAAGAAACCTTCGATTTCAATAGTATAATAGTTACAAACATAAGTGGATATTCAGATATTCTTATCGTTGGCAGTCACAGTGGTTATTTACGTGTGTTTCAACCAACAACGGATCAACATGACAGAAACCAAGTTGCTGAAGAATTTAATCCAGCAGATCTCATGCTTGAAATGCATCTTTCGTGCCCAATACTTCAGGTTGCAGCTGGGAAACTAGTATCGTTAGTATCATAATATTATGTCATCTAGGTCTAGCTTGAGCCTAGGCATATCTGGTAATGTTCTCCCTACCATTTCTTGTTCTTGCCTAGCCACAAGGTCATTGCATTGAGTATATTGAGCCAAGTATTGTTCTGCCAACTATGCTCAGCATTACTTTATAGGAACTAAAAATGACTTGTGCTAAGGGTCCACTTCACCACTTCACACACTTTTCCATAATTTATAGTTTACATGCAGGTTTGAACTTTGCAACGTTTGGCTTCAAACTGATGTAAACGCTTCGAATCTGTTGGATCTGTTGCAATCAATTTGTTTGTAGTAAGAGTTGACTTGAATGTTTTGCAAACTGTCATGATACACTGGCTCAACCATAACGCTCTTTTGCATTGAGGTAAGTTGCTAAAAGCAAGTAAACTATCTTGGTATTCTAATTGTGTCTAACGTACGGCAATGTTTTGGTCTCAATAAGTTTATAGCCTACTTATGTTACGCAATAAAATTATAGATTTTCTTTAGAAAACAGTGGATTTGTTTAAACATTGGCTGTCTACGGAAAAGTGAACAATAATAGTTTGAGATCGTTTTCAGATCTATATCACGTAAACGCATCATCGTTTTGACTTGACTCAAGTCAAAACTTTTTCAAAACTGCATGTAAACGTAGTACCTACCTAAATACTACAAATTAGAAATAAGTTAATATTTAGTACGTATAGTGAGTAATTAATAGTAAACACTCTCGAATTACACGAATAATGTCAAATAATTTACATTATTGAACATGAACGTCGTCTCACTCTGATCAACGCGCCATTTTGGATTTTGGCTATGTCATTGTCATTTACTTAGTAGGTGTACCAACCTTTTTGCGATATTGTGGTTATTGTAATAAGTAATTTATAAATATGTTATTGTTATGTTAAGTAAACAATTAAATAGTCGAATAGCACGGGGGTTTGGGGGCCTGGAGCCCCCGACGGGGTCCAGGGGCGGAGCCCCGGGGGGCTGACCCCCCAGAACAGAATGAGGTACAAACATCCAAACACGACAGGGACCGCAGGACAAACAAAAACGGACAGAATTAAACATAAGTTTGGTGTGTTTTGGTTGGTACGTCGGAGAATGGAGAGACTTTGCTAAAATGGCCGCCGTGATCAACTAATAACAGTGAAATTAGTCTGTGAGTAATATTGTGTTCACCTATGTAATTGTTAATTTTGCAAAGTGGTAATTGATAATAAATTGTTGATATTGAATTTTTACACATTTATTTCTAATTTGTAGTTGTTTTCCATTGATTTTATTCGGAAAAAAGTGTGGTAGAAAGTTGGACCCGCTTCGCGACAAGAGTTCCAAAAAATAAACCTAGGCTACAATAGGCTAAACCTAGCCTATATGGGAGACTGTATGACGGAAGCGGTGCAGTTCAACGAATTCACAGTCTGCCACTTCATTCACGCATGAAATTATTTTGTTGTGCAAATAAATAAGGCTGTGAGACGGCTAAATCCCATGCGCAAGGCGAGCGCTAGACTGCCTACTGTCATCAGACCATGGAGTTATAAATAGTACTGGCGTACTGGAGGCGCAGGTGTGTGGTCGGCGGTGTACAAGTTAGCACTTCAAAATTGGCAGACATTTTATTGTTTACTTTGGTAACCAAGGTAACCTAGGGCCTACACAGTTCATGGTAGCAAAGTTTAGCTGCTAGTAGGGGTTTTAACAATCAAAATGGCGAGCTCAAGAACACGATTTCTTTTTACTGCCTTTTCATAACAACATCCTGAAACTTTTTTATTATTAAAACAATTAAAGATACCTTCTGTTCTTAAATTATTATTAAGATTATCAGAAAAAAAGTGTTCTAAACAGTGGTAGGCCTAAGTGAACGTGATCGCTCACAGTGCCCTCTTTCTGTCATACGTTCTCCCATAGATAAAAACACCCTTCTTCTGTAGGCCTAATTGTTTTCTCTTTCTCTTAAAAATTCAGGGCCATAATAATGTGGCATACCGTAGACTACACAGTTTCTTGTTGACTTTAACCTTGATCCATTTCTTATTTTTATTTCAGAGGATCTCGAGGTTTACACTTCTGCCTGCTACTCTCTCGTAGTGTTGCAGTGTATAGTTTGGTCACCAAAGCTGGTGCTACTGAACATGGAGATCAAAATCGCCTTTCATTGATTTACGAGCACCAGTTACATCGTTCTGCATTTTGTATGGTTGTTGGGCCGTTTGGTGGTGCTCAAGGCCGTGACTTTATATGTGTACAATCCTTGGATGGCACTCTGGCATTTTATGAACAGGAAACATTTGCTTTCATTCGTTTCTTGCCGTCCTTTCTTTTACCTGGTCCTCTTGCTTATCATCCAAACACAGACTCTTTTATCACGGCATCATCATCCTGGCACATTGAAAGCTACAGATACCAAGCTTTAGCAGACGCCAAGGACTCTAATGATAAACAAGAAACAGTAACCAGCAAGAAAATATTAGCAGATTGGACCTACAATTTGGGAGAGCCTGCATTAGACATACAGATTTTAATTGCCACTGAGATCTCATGCATAATGGTTTTAGGAGAGAGAAATCTGTTTTGCCTGATGGGAAGTGGCACACTGAAATTTATGAAGAGACTAGAGTACAAACCCTACTGCTTTCATTCGTATTTTAATGGTGAGTGAGTCCATGCCCAAAATTGTAGATAATCTGAGCCCTGGGGGTGGTGCTCAAATGTCCAAATATGCTCACCATCTTTATTCTTTTTACAGTTAAAAAAATTGAAATGACTTAGACTATTTATTTTAAAAAAGAGGAAGGTGTATTGCAATCAATGAACTTAAAATGAGGTGTAAAATTAAATAGCCTAAGTAATAACCCATAGCCTACTGGGTGCACAGTGTCTATGGAGGAATGTTTTTTTAAGCAACCACAGGGACAGAACTAGATAAAGCAGCGGCTTAGCAAATGGGTGGAGTGGAGTAAATCTATGCATTCTTCGTTAGAAATTATTTTATTTGTATGTAACCATATCAGGCATAGGCCTAATAGATTATGAATAAGTCCACTAAGTAGCCTACCTATGTGTAGGCATACAAGGGCCTACCTACCTAGTTTTTTAGCCTCTTTTAGAGATTTTTGTAGAGCAAGAGAGTGTTATTTCATATCATTGTATTTTTACAAGCCACTTGAAGAGTTTTTGTTAGGCCTACACATGATTTAGAACTTTTTTTTCTCCAGAAAGTGATGATCGACTGATGACTCTGATTGCCACCGACACCAACACGCTGCTAGTCTATGAACACACGACGCTACGTTGGTCATCTCAGCTTCCGTTCACTCCTGTGTCAGTCAAACAAGGGAACTTCGAGCTGCGTGGTGTGCTAGTGTTGTTGTCGGACGTAGGGCAACTTCAGTGCTGTTATCTGGGAACTGAACCATCACTGTTCCTTGCTCCTCCACTTGATACGCATGCTATTGATTATGAAACCTCTGCTGAGGAACTAGCAGAACTTCAGAAGGCAATCAAGCACTATAGTAAAGCTAATAGTAAGTTATCCGACCTGTCATTTATTTGTAGCAAGGCCATTATGTAAGGAAGACCTATTTAAAGCAGTATTAAGTTACTTAAGCTAAGGTATTAAAAAATATGACATATATTTTGTAGTGATCCCAAGTTTTCATTTCTTGAACATTTGTTGTTTTTGTTTAAATATTTTGTGATAGATTATCAATCACAATCTTGAATCTATAGTCCATTTTATGATCAACTGAGAGTAGCTGTTTTGGCGTTGCTTCCAAATGCAGAACAGTTTGGCTAGCCCCAACTTTCTTTGTGTCGTCTTAATAGGGGTTGCAGCTAGTTCAAGTCCTTGTGTTATTGTTGTCTGTTCGCCCATCCACAACTAATAAAATATTAAAATTAAAATTAAAAAGAATTGAATTCATATTCATTCACAAAAGTACAACAAGTGGAACACATTTACGTATATATGACACCAACGCACGTGCGTTCGAACTTCGAATCCCGCGTAAAAGACCTTTTCATTTCGTCATTGTCTCAATAATGACAATTTTTATTATTGATAACTAATGTTTAACAGTAAAAGGCGGAATTCACAAACAGATACCAACAATCTTATGGTTATATTATCAAAAAACTTTTGCCACGGTAACATTGGTTATAATTTGCATTGAATGTGTGAGTGTGTGTGGGGAGGGGGGGGGAGGTATCTTGGAAGAAACGTGGTCAAAACATGATAGATTGCGAACAAATGTTTTGTCACCATCTTATCATAATTTGGACGGTTCCTTTTCTATTGTGGAAAATAGTAACCAGCAACATATTATTGTTTTTATACCAAATCGAAAGAAGTAAAAAGAAAACACAGCCTGTACCGGGACTCAAACCCGGAACCATCGGCATAGGAAACATGAATAAACCAACTTAACAAACCCGTCACAATACTGAGATGACCCGTATTCATGACCGTCCTTTATCCGTCGATGCGCCTTTTTGCTTCGTTATTGTCTTCCTCTTGTGCATGTTATTTCCATTATCAAGCAAGTTACTATAAACTGGAAGCATAGACGATAAAAGTTCTTTATTTAATTCACGGAGCTAAAAAGCCTATTATACAACCGAAAGTTGTGAACATCATGACCACCCTGACAGTGGCTTGCTTTTATATGAATTTATGTTTAATTTCTCTGCTTCCGATGCAAAATATCGTGGGTTGGTGTCGGTGGTGCCGACAGGGCTTAACATTAAAAACGCTTTGACATGTATTTATGTATCAATATGTATACAGGATCGGTATATCTGTAGCTGTGTTTTTTATGTACATGTTGTGTTGTTACTGTATACTTTTATCTTTATTTTTATATTATTGTTAGACGACACAATCTACAATGATTTGTATTTTGTATAACTTATGTATTAACAATGGTGACTGTCCAGAAACAAATTAAAATTCATTCGTTCCTCTTTAAATTAAAAGACCTGACCCCACTGAAAATCAGTTGCGAGAATAGCACCGAGAAATACTCATAGAGCAGACTCTAAATTCGAATTTATTTATTTAAGTTAATAAAAAAGAAGGCCAAGAGAAAAATGGGAAAGATTAATTCAAGAAGACGTTGGAAAACGGAATGAAGTGTGGGAGCATGTGGCAAGAGTAAAGCTGTGGGAGGACAGAAGAGAGTGGAGTAAATTGGTGGAGAAGAAGGAGTTGGATGATGTGGAAGAAACACTGAGTCTGGCAAGCTTAGTATCTACAGTTTCATGCCCTTGATAATGGTGGAAAACCACCACTCAACCCGACATAGTTGGAACTGAGTTATGATGATTATTATTATAAGTTAATTTAATATTCGATATCGATAGGTCATTTGCCACTACTCCGCGAGCCATATGCAGACTTGCGCTAAAGCGTACAAGCCACTATCAAACAACTATAAAAGTTATACACGGACTGCTACAACATGCATTTTCAGAAATATATTATTAAACGATAGTTTTACGAAATGATATGGTAATTTAGGAATATCATTAATGCAGGTCAAGAACGCACCCCATTTTAAATTATATATTTCATTGCCTCCCCTTTTCCACTGAACACCACATCTCAGAACCTAACCACCCCCCATTCAACATTTACGAGCTACTCTAGGGGATGTCCAACATCGGCTGGGGAAAGGAACCGGCTTTCGTAGCCTGAGGCACTCTCAGTTCGCTGTGGAATGCACTATAGTGTCTAGTTATCAATTAATCAATAGTATGCACTGTTTGTTCCGTAGGTTCTTTACTAGCAAAGACGGCCTCAGATCGAGAGCTAAGCATATCGGTGGAGGTGAGCCCACATTTAGAACCATGTGCCTTTAAAACTACTCGAGATGATGATCGTGAAACCTCGTCAAGCGAAGAACCGTTACCTATGTGTCGAGTAGTGGTGAAGCTGTTGCCACACGCACCACTTAACAAAGTCCAAGTGTCTATTGCGGTGGAACTTCCTTTGGAAGCTAATCAAGTCTCGCACACTATCACTAGTCTTTGTAAGTATAGGAAGATGTTCAACTGGTCTTCAATCATGTACTAGTATTTTCTCAGTTGCATTTAGATTATTAGTGCTATAAGAAACACAGTATCTGGTGCTATATTGGAAAATTGCATGATTGGTTTAAAATGGTTTTCTAATTTTCTGTACAACTATCTATGTACGCGTAGAATGTTACCGCTTCCCTCCCTAATCAATTTCTTTAATAAATTTTGACTTAATCTATCTTCCTACCATATGGTATCATTAACATACTTACTCCTACATATTAACACACAACACAATTTGAATTTTGTGTAAACCCTAGCACCCTAGTACTACCTGGGTAAGGTAGTAGTTTTGTAAGTTTTAAACCTATAGGCTACATTTTCTCATACCATGTTGATGCCTGCATTTTAAACATGGTAGGCCCTACCTAGGGTTACCATAAGTGTCTCAGCAAAAAAGAGGACATTTCGTTCACAGACATTCGCGAACTACAAGGGGTCTGGGGCGGAGCCCCAGCCGCCGGAGGCGAATTTTTTTTTGGACATTTTTACCGTCAGGATAGCGTTTAGAGCGATCTGAACAAGGGTCAAGGAAGGACAGTTGTGCCGACGCCTTTTATATTGAGGGGTTATTTTTTAAATGAACACTATTTTTTATGACGAAACTAAGACAAGTGGCCTAGGCCTACAACACTTCCTTACGTACGCCGTATGACGTGGACACAAGGCACGAAACGTATGAAATGGTAACTAAATCACGTGACAGTACACTGCTTGCTGCACAGCCTGGCGTGTTGTGACACGCTCGGACATGATCGGCTGCTCGTATTCGGCGATTTACGGTCGGTGGATGGTAATGGGATGGTAAGTGAGGGGGCGGAAGGGTGCGCATGCGCCTCTGCATGGAATTGGGTGAAATAACCGGACATTTGCATTATTTTGAAAAAGCCGCCCGGACGCCCGGACAGACATCAAAAAAGAGGACATGTCCGGCTTTAACCGGACGTATGGTAACCCTAGCCCTACCTAAATAAGTGTAAAAGGTTTTAGCCATGGCAAATTGCATACAAAATATCAACTTGTAAGGAGAAAATATCTTAGTTCTCAGAATACCAATACTTAACATCGTGATCACTAGTCTCAGTGCTAATGCCTCCACTTGGTTTAAAAAATTCTACTAGGCTACATTTTAAGCACTTCTACCTACAGGGCTGCCTTGCCATCAGAACAACAGCTGATACACTATGTTTTTTTTACTTTCTTCACATGCCAAGTTCTGACCTCGATGTGAATTGCTAAATACTAAATAGTAAATATAAATAATGTCTAACATGTCTTCTTGTTGCATAGACATTTAAAATGAAAATAAAAACAGTGGAATGGTGGCAAAGCGCGGATACTAGTTTAAGCGCCCAGCTTCTGTTTTTGCGCCGGGTAAACAGTTTATATAACACCGGTATCAAATCTCACACTAGGTAACGTAACATAACGACTTATGTCTCGCAATGGATCTTTCAGGCTTATTTTTTGCAGCTAAGTGCGGTTATCAACATAAAAGTACTTTATTAACATTCATTCAAAATTGGGTAATGATAAATTACCAACCGTTCAGCAGAAATCATCAACACCTAAATGCACGTATTTGAGTTGGGCCAAGCTCAGCGTCCCCTCTTAATGACTTGACTTGTAACTTTTATTTAAAGAAGTGCCAGTCTTTGAAGCTGATCAGATGAAGAAACAAGTGTTGCCAACTTTGGTCACATTTTGTTCATTCCAGCTAGCCTACATAAAAATACTTGAATTCAAATGGTTGTAAAAGATACACTAGGCTTATAAAGTTATGGAAAAAACAAAACAGTTTCAGATTCTGTGAAATATTGTGGTATGACACATATAAATTATAATATAATATTTCATTTTTACTCATGAATCATGATGCTCTTTTTGAAATGGATAAGCCCCATAACTAAATAATACATGATTTAGACCTACATCAAAGTTGAAATTAAATTTATTAAGGGGTTAACCAAACAAAATACACTGAGTAGTTATGATTTTGCTAGCTTAACTTAAGCAATTAAACACTACCTAAATTATGTTACCTTGTTACCTGTTGCTTCAACATGCAATGTTTTTGTATTGTCTTAAATTTATGCAACAAATTCATGCTTCATAGGAAAGAAAACTCTTATCATAATAGTAATAGACACCATTATTAGTGGTGAAGTCAGAGCTGACTCCAAACAAACTTGACCAATCAGAGCCCGTCCCTTGCCGGCCTTGACCAATCAGTCAATCACATAGCCGTATCGACGATTTGCGGTCAGGCAGTGGTTTATAATGGATCAGTGACGTTACTAGTGTCTATTAATCAACCTATTACTAATCAGCTGTTTGATATCGTAGGTAACGTTACACAAGTGCTTTTCTTTGTGTACCACGTGGATGAGAAGTGCGATGTCTCGACTATGGAAGTGAAAGTCGTGACATCCTACATGACGGTCAGCGGGATTCCGCGGGTTGTTCAGACTCTTGGACACCTTCCATTGAACTTGATCGCAGGATTCGCTCAGCCAGAGAAAGAAGCTGAGTTCAAAGTGACCATTAACGTCAATCAACCTTGCATTGCTCTGTCTCAACTGTTTCCAGGTTTGTAAGATTGCATTAGGGCCTATGTTACAATAAATAAAGCAAAAATAATTTTTTTACCACCAGCAATGTGATAGTAAATTTGTATTCATAGCCTCATTGAAATAAATAATAACAAAATTAAGCTTAAAGTATATATTATTTTGTAATTCCTAATTTTCATTCTCATACTCATAACAAAGGGTATCTGATAAACCAAGTGGCCCGCTGAAGAGAAGCGGCGACTAAAATAGACTTGAATAACTACAAAAGTACAAACAAAGTTTAGTATTTACATTTTCAAACTCGTCACTATTTTCTAGTTATTTAGAACTCAGATTATTTATTTATCTATTATAAAATGTTGGTCACAAAATAAACATTACCCTCTGAATATTCTTTATTTTAGTGAATTACCCTGCAGTAGAACCCTTCTAAATGAAAATACCATTGCTTGCTTATGTTGCATAGTATGACACTAAAATTGTGAAAATGCAACAATGTGATGTTCATGAATAATAAATCTTTAAATGAGGAATGCAAATATCTCTTGACTAAACCACCGTTTAATGTGTTACAGAGTTTGTGAAGGAGGGTGACCTATCTACCGGCAGCACCTCAACTGGCTTTCGCTACTTGTGCCACCATCATTGCTCAGTAACAATCCTAATAGCCAAGACATCGCAGCGCTATCGACTCCAGTCAAACAACTTGCCGTCTTTGTGTCTCTTTACTACCGAACTTGTGAACAGACTGAACAAGTATTTTCACAAAGACAAGGAATTTGCATGCTCGTATACATCCTCTCTCCAAGTGCATGAGCTTCTCAACTACGTTGACTCGCACTTTGCGTTACGCGAGGAGTCCAGGAAGATCCAAGAGGAACTGGGCCTGAGGGCCAGTCAATTCCGCGTGATACAACGTCGGCTATTGACTAAGTTCAAAGACAAGACTCCCAGGCCTCTTGCCAATTTGGACATGTTGCTCAAGGACACACACACACAAATTCTTGCATTTGCCAAAGAGCTTGAAAAGAACCAAGAGGCTTTATCAAGAGCTCGCTGTCAATTAAGCTGCGTCATAAGATTAATATTTTTGCAACTCAAACTTATGAATGTTGCTTCTAGTCTGGAATATTCACAACTAGCTGCTGCTGCATCCTCTGCAATACATGACACTGAGCAACAGGTATTTACTATTTTTTTTCAAACTATTACAGCAGTGCCGGTTTAACTTGCTTGTAATAAACATTATTTAACTTAAGGATAGTAGTAGTAGGTTGGCTACTCTAGAACTGACTATTCTAGTGTTTAATGGCAACATAAATGAATAAACCGGACTAGAGATCTATCAAATTTGTCAGTTGGATTCTATCCCCTCTTGATACTTCATCTATTTGTATTCTTTCAACAAAGGCCACATAACCTTTTTACCATAAGGTATTTAGACTATTTTCTACTCCTCGCATAGTAGTAATACTAATCATACTGCCACAACTGCCTGGTGTTTGTTATTTTTAGGCATCGTGTCTTAAATAAAAGTGTAGCACATTGCAAACCTACTCCTGGATTTTCTTGATCAATCAATGTCTAGTTCAAAGATTCCAAATGTAGCGTTTATAACAAGCTAGGGTTTCTATAAACTGGTAAATAATATAATGGCATTCTTATTTATTTATTTATTTATTTATTTTATATGTTTTATAGCCCGGTACAAATATATATAAAATAAAATGTTGAAGAAGACGTTGGAAAAAGAGATGAAATGTTGGAGCATGTGGCAAGAGTAAAGCTGTGGGAGGACAGAAGAGAGTGGAGTAAATTGGTGGAGAGGAAGGAGTTAGATGATGAGGAAGAAACACAGTCTTGCAAGCATAGTATCTACAGATTCATGCCCTAGATCATGGTGGAAAACCACTACTCAACCCGACATAGCTGGAACTGAGCTTTGATGATTATTATTATTTATTTATGTATTTATTTAGGGCCTATTTATTTATTTAGGTATTTATTTATTTATTTATTTATTTATTTATTAATTAATTATTTATTTAGGCCTATTTCTTTCTTTATTTAGCTTTCTTTATTCACAACCAATATATCCTACAGGTTCTAGTTCAAAGAAGACAAATTAATTTTATATCTTAGTGAGTACCATACACTGTACTTATTGAAAATTATTACAATCTTTTCCAGGGATGGGAAGAAGTAACGGAAGCAGGCCTTTCTTACCTGTTACGAACAGTGCTAATTAAGAGTTCAAAAGATCAACAAAACTCTAGACCTATAACATTAGACCCTCTAAAAGAATCAACACGACTGAAAAAGCATATTAGCGCAGCTTTTGACCGCATCAGTAAAAGCTCTCACGTGAAGAAACCATCGGGTAACATCTCTTCCATCCCGGAGATGGTAGAAGAAGATTCTCCTCTACCCGTGGGCTCGCAGTACGGAGAGCGCTTGGTGTCAGCCTCAACTTCAGGACGACGGAGACCGAGTGCCTCGCTGTCTGGGAGAACAAAGCTCACCCTTGATGGTAAGCTTACTTTACATAAAACTAGTTTGTCACAATTTAATTCATTATTGGGCCACTGTAAAATTAGTTTTTTCTTTTCAGTTTTGTAGCATTATAATTTAAGCAGGCATGGGCATGTGAGCAGGCCTACTCAAAATAAGGAGAAAGGCTATATAATCGTAAGAATGGTGAAGAAGAATACAAGAAATAAAACCTTTTGGTGGTGGTGTCGGGTTCGAAAATATCTCCGGTTTCGTTTTGTGTGAGAATAGACCCGCGTTTGCCTAACCCCCAAGGTCATCACTTATCACTCATCCTTGTTGAATGTCATTTCAATGTCATCAACAACAAAGTGCATGTCAATCAGAGGTTACCTTTGGTTTGTAACCTGGTGTTAATTTCAAACACAAATACGTATCAATAATTATTCAATTCCTCTTATGTGAGTGTTTCCGACGAACCAAATTGAGAAATACAAAAAGCCCTATCACTTTCACTTTGTGACTTTTTGTTTCACTGTTTACAAAATTATGCAATTTTATCTAAAGTTAGTATCTCTTCAAAATATTTATGTTCACTATGTACAAGGAGCAAGATAGCTGTTATTTCATGTGTGTGGTGTTGATGTGAAGTTTATTAGATACACACTTGTATTGTAAGGTGCCATTTCCATGCTTACATCTTCTTCTGTACAGTTGAAACTCGGTGTACTGCACATTGTATTGCACACTAGCTACTAAGCACATCAGCTTACAAAGGTGTTTTTAAATCTTTGTGTGTTTTTGCTCTTTACTGACAATATTTTCAGGGTGCCTTTGGAATCTCTTAGCTGAGAATGCCTAGTTAGTGAGTGGAACCAAAATAATGTTTCTGATGAAAATAAAATTGAAACTTTTTAATATTTAAAAATACTTATGTGTCTCTCCTCTCTCTACCGGACTATTGTCTACACAATTTTTAAGCAATTTCAGAGTATCTATAAAATTAGACCAAAAATGTGTTTTTATACAATCAATGAAATATTTCTTGTAAACAATTTGTGCTTGTGAAGTAGAATATTGGATTTGATTAGACTTACTGTATTTATGCGAGTATAGGCCTCGGGTATATTTGAAATTGTCAAGTTCAAAAAGTGGGGTGCGGCCATTATGTGAAGTCATTTATCAATAGTATAATTTATATCCAAATCTTTAAAATCTGAGTATTCAAAATAAGGGTGCGGTTTTTACTCGATGGCGGCCTATAAGCGAGTAAATATGGTAGAATGTTTTTAAAATACAGTAAAAGGTGTTGGCTATTTCTCATGAAAAACACAAAGGGTTACACTTTCGAAATATCAAAAAAGTTGATGGCTTCTGGCTTCTTTTATAAATGTTTGTATATGCCTATTGTTGGTTGCTACTACCATATAGAAAACCAGTCTTGTGGAGGAATGCGTTCCTAGTAACGCGTTCCTTTTTCATGAGCTTTAATAGGAAAGCATTCCTTTTCTTACATCAGTAACTTGTAATGTGAAAAGTTACTATTTCGTGGGAACTTGGAATGAATTTAATGTTTCTTTATTTATAAGTTCCTTTCGCCGTCGTAATCCCGCCGAATTAAAGTACCCTATATCATAAACTACAGATAAAAAAATATCTTGGTATTTCCCGAGGTTATCAAAATGTTCATCCCCTTATCAGATTCCGAGTGGTGGATGCGGACAGATTCCTTGGGAAATTATTTGTCAGTATTTTTTATTTTTCACTTAACTAAAATAAACGTAACAATAATTTTAAGTCAATGATTTTAAGAGGAACGTGAAAGGAACTAAGTTTCTTTTGAGGAATGTCTCAGTAGTCAGTAGGCCTACCATTTTGTGAAAAGGAACGGGAACTTTGATTAGTTCCTTTTTAGGTAGAAGCAACTTAACTTTTCAAAGTTCCTTTTTGGGGGGAACATGCCCAAGATTAGAAAACACACTACCGGTGCTTGGTTCTACTAATTTTATGCTAACAGTACCTGAACAAAATTAAAGTATAAAGAGGGCTAAAGAACACCCGCTGTAAAGCCCTAGTACAAGAAGCAGTGTGCAGTTGGCTAATGCGTGTGATTGAACAAGATAAACATACTCAACAACACTGCACTCTTCTGTACCATTTAAACAGCACTGCACTTAGTTACTACTTACTATGCACGTTGTACAAAAAAGTAGTTAGCTTGTTTTCAAGTGTGTTAAAAATTAAGAAATTCTTATGCGTTATCATTTGTATTGAAAGCGTGTAGTGCAAGATACTCATGCAGAAGCACTGCGTGCACAGAATAACTGGCCATTTTACGTCGGCAAGCTTGAGTTTTTTCCTCAAGTTTGTGATGTTGTAACAAGAAAACAACGTGAATTGTCACCGACTCATTTAAACAGCACTGAATCCACCTGCACCACACAAACTGCACTATTCTCTGCCTGAGCACTGGGTTTGTATGTATTTATCTTTACCATTACGCATTATCTGTGTGAATGGATACTATGCTAATATTAAAATTAACTGACTTGATAGTAAAGCTCTAGTGTTTGTAACTAATTAAGAGTTGATAAAATAGTTATGCATGTATTGAATTCCTAATTTTTATATATGTATGTTGGTGAGTAGAATGCAAGGAAACATCTAAATTTTTTTTAAAGCAAATATGTACTTTCAGTTCATTAGAGTTGTTTGAAATACTGGTATCAATTTTGTACATTGATAATAGAGTCATAAAAAATATTGAGCTAGAAGCCTGGGCCTATATTTATGAAAAGGCGTAATTCTTTAGTCATTATGAATGGTGTAGGAATAGGGGCCATCGCAAGTTGTGCACTCGCATTCGGACCTTGAGGCATTTAACTACCAGCTACACCTCGGGTAATTAATTATGCCAATTATCTGAGTGGTAGCAGAGGCACGTTTACGTTATTTGGGGCCCCAGGCGCGGAGGAATTATGGAGCCCATACTACATGTATGAATGGGGGGGTTTGGGGGGGGGGGGGGGTAGCTCCCCAGCAAATGCGGGCCCCGGGATTTTTTTCCGATTCTTAAGTGTGTTTGGAGCATCATTTAACAAGTTTTAGGCACTCTTAAATATCAATTTTGTCCCAAGAAAAGTGCCTATTTTATCCAAGTACAGTATACTTAAAAGCCATAAGACCATGGCTATTGCTTGAATATTAAAACAAAATAACATTGATTATTTCTACTAGGCGTTTTCGTTGCTCTCCTTTATAAGAATACAATGCATTTACATTTTATCAAAGCGATTTGGTTGAAAATTATAATAATTAGCTACTAAATTAAATGCCAAGAAGTTATTCATGACAGCCGCATGAATGGATTTCCCAGTGTGCCCCTATGTCGATGAGGCAGTCCAAATTACAAATTATTTAAACTTATTGGCCTATTCCATTAATTTAAATTCTGCCCATAAAAAATTCTGCCTATAAGATATCCTATACTACATTAAAAAAAATAAAATAAATTTTATTTAGGGTACCCACCATAGATCGACGTGGGGACAATAAAGCGCCAAGCCAACCCTGCAGGCCACGCAATCGAATTGAGCGATAACAACCAAAACTAGTATATTTTAATGGAAATATAGAAACATCAGTGGTATGGCAGTGCGAATACACGGGTTTCAATTTCCTTAGAATCACATAATTTTCATTATAGTAACAGATGTGGTACACCGTACCGCGTGCGTACATCTAGGTATTTTACCTTGCTTCACATGTAGTTTTAAAAATATTATTTATTTTCGGTCAAGTTACAATTCAGGTGATTCACTTTTTAATAATTTTTTTTTAAAACACAATTATTGTTCTCAGTTTCCTTCATAGATGATACATTTCACGAGAAGGTATTGGTTTTACTCTGTTTTATAAGCTTGTCGCATTTTTAAAAGATAATAAAGAATAACAATTTGTGGGTTATATGGGTGAAGTTATTGAAGCTATAAGGTTTTGAATATTTGTACAAAATATGGAGATTGGGCGTGCTCTCATCATGAGGTTGGCTGAACTTGAAGTTGTTGTTATATAATAATATTATTTCTCAAATATTAGAGTTCTGACATGAAGAACAGTTCCCTATGTAATAATATTAATAAATTGATAGATCCCACCTTGGAAATCAGTTCTGGTTACTACTCGGTTGAAAATAGTACCAATATATATATTATTTATAATATATTTTAATATATATTTATGATGTAGACCTACTTTAAAGATTCTTTGTTCCATGCTCGTTTTTGAGTTTTGGATTCGAACATGCCTTTAATTTTATAAGCATGCTACTGTTTTACGTATTCTATAAATGTCCCGCTCCCTCAAGTTTTTGTATACCGGTACCCTACTTGTTCTTTAGACTTGACCATCCTTGGTGTTGAAGCCGGTACTGTTGGGTTTGTGCCCATGCAAACCGTTTTGCTACTGAGGGGCATAGGTTCGACTCCTACATAATGCATGGATTTGCCAGGTTTTATTACATACATAATATACTATCCTTTGAATAAGGCTAGGGCAGTGCAAAGTTATAACTAATTGCTCACCACTTTGTTGAGCTATTCTGTCCTACTGACGCCTAGTAGCTAGGTGTGGCATTGGTAATATGCCGACATAGAAAGGCATTTGTTCAACAGTTTTATCAACTCTTGGTTTAAAATAAATACATACATGTAATAATAAATGTATTTGACAACACTTTTTCTTGGATTGTATAGGCTTCTAGTACCAATCTACTATAACAATGAAACAAATTAACTGAACTGAGGACAAATCACAGGTTTTCAACAAACTAAAACATCGTTAATTTATAGGAATGGAAATGTCATGGCCATAAAAACTACCGTACAGTTCAAATTTGTGGGTCTTAAATTTTACCTGTTGAATCGTTTCCATAGTCACGACTTTTTCAATCCTATCCTATGGTATACAATTTCAATGTTTTGCTTTGTTTATGTCCAATACAACTTGTGTCTCGTTCTCCGTAGATTGGTGCTAGGAGCTAACTACAGTAGGCTGTAAATGTGTATTGATGTTGGCTGGTGGGTCTGATGTGTTTGATGGTGCAGGTGGATCAGCCGACGCTCTCGTCTTCTCGCCGTCCTCCGAAGAGGTGCAGCTCTAGACAAGACATTTCACCCACACTTCATGTACTCGAGAGTCGAACTGATCGTTCTTGTCAATACTATAACTTAGATTTTAGAATAAAGAAATGCAATATTTAAGGTGTGGTTTTGGTGAACATGAGTTCACGGCAGATGAAATTTCAAACAGCATTTGCTTATTTTGATACATTTGTAAGTGAACTTGAAAACTCCCGTCAGGGCAACGAGAATACCTATGTTTTTACTTGAAACGCCTAGACGAACAAAGAACAAATAGAGTTTGATGATTTACAATCATCCTGGAGAGTCATCGAAGAAGTGGAATCCTCAAGTGACGTGTGTGTTACTGACAGCACAAGAGGAAAGTGACACCGATAAAATGAATGTCTGGTATCGACGTTTAGTGTCAACCGAAAGTATTTCCGAAGTGGTCTCCTGTGGGGAATTGTAGTCCGACTCCAACAGAAGCCTGCATCTTTAGTCGGACATGAAAGAATTCATTCTGTACTCTGAAACAATAGGCGCTTTCAGCAACCTTCTGTGTATATGCAATGAACACATGAGTTTTCACTACTTGTTTTTTCAGTATCATCCAACAATCTATTGTTTAATTCCCAAGATAAACATTCTAAACGCATGTTACCGTGTGTCAGTCTCTCTAACATGTACAAGTCTATTGTTATGTGACCATCATAACTTAAAATAATCACTGCCGATGATCAGCACAATAAATCAATGTGGCTATTATCATTCATCAATAAAGTAATAGCATTTGCACTGTCTTTAAAACCTGTGCGTATCTTTCCCCGTTGATTTACGGAGTCTACTTTACTGACATAGAAATCCAATTGTTTAATAATATATTTATTTGTCTATGCTACGAGCAGCGCCCAAGGGCTCGTCAATCGTGTCTTGGCTCTCCAATTAACAATGAATGCATTCCATACAACAACTGGAATTTGAAATTCAGAGAACCTGTTGCCGTAATTCTTCGTCTTGTTTTAAAAGCTTGGTCCGGTTATAAATACGTTTCGATTTAAACTTGATGATTTATGTACCCTCGAATAAAGTTGAGTTCGCGTGTGGAGAGACTGACCTGTTGCGCGCACGCACGGCCTCTGTCTTGTGACAGCTGGGACAGCGCTCGGGAGCAAATATTGCCGGGAGAAGTTATTGAGGTATGCATATTATCGTGGATAACATCGACATCGCAATCGCAGCCAGGTTGATGTGGGTTCGAGCCCTAGTAAGGCAGACTGGAGTGGATGGAGTGTCAGTGGGCTGACTCGTGCAGCGATTCTGGTTCACCTTGTTATCAGTTTGTCGAGTCGAGAGTATGCAAATATGTGATGGAGACTCAACGTCGGAATGTTACGGCGTCTCTTGGCCGACATCGGGTATAGGTGTCGGTTTCCCCTTGTCTCAATTTCCTTACTGTTCGAGTGTTTTCTATCAAAATAAGCTTCAAGTAAACCCCGGTTAGATTGTTGATGTGTCGAAAAAACGTCATGACTGGTCTTATTCGGGAATTTAAACATGAAGTTCTCTGTTAAATCTACTTTATGGACTCGGTGTAAAATTTGGCTCAGAGTATTCGTTTGTCGATTGTAAAAGTCGAGAATAGAGGCAAAACCCATTTCGCAAACATAAGCTATAGTAAGTATCGTCACGGCCTCCCCTTACCGACTGACCGCTCCGACGGCGGCGACGACGACGACGACGACGACATGGGAGACCTCGCCTCCCCGCACCTCATGCGAAGTGCGGCGCAATATGACATTAATTTAATGGTGAATATAATCACATAATATATCACCTATAGCGGCATTGACAAGAGTAAACTGCATAAATGGATTATAACTACAAACCACTATGGGATTGGGATAAAGGTCAAAATCGTTTTTTTCTATAACTATAGGTCCCTCCAAAACGTTTTGTTATAAGACGTATCCTCGTGATATTCTTCGGTCTACTAGCGGACCTAGGAGCAGATCTGTTCAGAGTAATATTAGTCATACTTTGACATCTCATAGGTACTCTTTAGACAATAGACATAAATAATTCTTAGGGGACGAATCTCCCCTAAAGACATCACTTTCTGTCCGTCCGTCTTTGCGTGTGTCATGTTTCATATTTATATTTTGTACTTTACGATGATCAGTGCATGGTACAGACATGGCTTCTACATTTATAGAGGGTGTATTTTATATTCTACATTTCTAGCCTATTCTAAATGAATGACATACGTTTTGTTTGTTGGCATTGTTCTTCCACAAGGATGACACGTAATGTTTTTGGTGACCCTGGTGGTTTGGGGGGAAGTTGCTACCCCCTCCCTGAAAGTTATAGAGTTCATGTGCACATTAACATTGATTAAAGAATCAATGACAGCACCTACACCCAATGACATAATATAAGCTAAGCGCTAGACACACAGTATAGCCGTGGGGAGCATAACAATTTGAACCTGTCTTGAGTAGGGAAAAACCCACCGCCGTCTAAATGTATCGTACCCTTAAATTTAACAGCCTTTGTGTTAACAAGCGGTGTAAAATCAAAACCGCAAGATGGCGATTTCTCGTTATTATTGAAGAAAAACAGTCTTTCTTCCTCAAATCTCTCAGTTACTCCGATTTCCGAACAAAACAATTCAAGTTGGTGGACTATCATACTATTGTCTATCTGCATTAGGCTTTTAGTAATCAAAACTAGTTATTTGTGCGGAATATGTGTCTGAACAAGGTCGTGCAGGTCTAGGGTTGCCTAGGAGAGGCCTAGGGCTTGTCAAACGTGTAATGTTAGCATTAATTGAATGTAGTTCTATAGCCTAATGGAACTAAAGGCTTACACTGTTGTATTATAAATAATTTTCTTTATCTGGGCCTAGGCCCGGGACGGTTTCTGGTTTGTTTTATGAAAGTAATGACAATTTTTCTCGTTTCACACATAGAAGCAAAATTTAAAATGTCCGCCATTTGTTTACGTATTTGTTTATCCCCGCGACGTTCAAATAATCCACTGCATCTTAGTTCATTCAACTAGATGAAGTATCTATGTTGCAGTGAATTGATTTTTCCCTACTCGAGAGGCTTCAAATTGTTACGCTAGCGCTCGTTTGGAAGGATAGGAGACTGAGCGTCTAGCGCTTTGCTACGCAAAGCTTATGTACGTCATTGCCTACACCATATTGAATGCGTGAACAAGCGACGAACGTTTTTCCGCATCTCTCTTAATACCCGGCACCTCCACCAACAACAATATCTAAACTGTGGAACGAAACGTATTACTTTTGTTTTTGCATTCTCTACGAGCTGTTGATTAAGTAGCTACTCTTCCCTTAGATATACTCGCCCATCTTTGCTGTATGCAGTTATTTTTGTAATTTGGGCAACAAAGCGTGGTTTTTTTTTAAATTTATTTATGGGTTTCACAGAATCATAATAACATTATACAGTTAACATATAAAATGCTTGATGCCCTGCGTGTGTGAGTGTTTATTTTAGTTTCAATTGCTGTAAGTCAGTGGTAGTTGTGGGAAGTAGGTGTGTGGACGGCTTTGCATTCGCTTACTATTCGAAATGTCATCAAGTTTAATTATAACAGTAATGAGTAAATTCGATGTAGTATCTCCCAGAGATAGAGATGTACAATTACTGGTTACATTGAAAACGGTCGAAATTTAGTACTATAAGTCTGCATACCTCCACGACAGGATTCTGCGGGAAGCAGACATAATTTTAGGTAACTAGTCAAGTTTAAAAGATGTACGCCTCGCTTAGGTAATTTTAATTAAATATATTGCAATCAAATTAAACATGCAATGCATAAGATAGTATTTTCAAGGTAAAGTAATTTTGAACTGTGCTGGGTTCCAAACGCAAGTATAAATTTAGTATGTACACTGTACAGTAAAGATCGCAATTGAAAAGTATTTAAGAATAAATACACTAAACACAATGAACGATGGATGAAACATGTACCGTGACCGGTAATATTACCGATTCACATCACTACCCATGGGAGGGCACACCTCATCTTAGTTTCTACTTGAGAAGAGACATTGTGAAGTTTACTTTAAAGCTTGTATGGTGGTTGATAATGTTATCCAGTGAATCTCCTGAAAGTGTCGCCCTATTATGATATCAAAACGTATTTTCTGAAATCTAAATTGTGTTGTCGATGGTTGTGTGTGGCTTCTGCTATTTCGATGACGGTGAATCGTTCTTATACTTTTCCCAAACTGTCTGCTACAATACCACCTATGTTTTCTCAACTTCATTTTGAATCTTTTGTAAAATTCTTCCAAATCTTGATATTTTTGTAGAAAAATTGTACCTTTTTAGTACAGATGTCGCCATGTTTTACCCGGGTCAAAACCCAACATATATTTGCATAACTTTTGATGAAATGTGGAAAGTACATTTACCAGAGAGTTTTAAAGAGTTTTAATGAAAGTGGAAGGTAAATCACAATCTTGGTAATCGGGGTGCTAGACTTGTGCTCAACAAGTTGTTAGATGGCAGGTCTGTCTGTCTGTCTGTCTGTAGCTGAAGAGTACGGAGCGTTGTGTAAAACCTCGTCTGGGCTCGGGCGCCGCACGTTGATCGGCTGGAAATTACTCATATTTTCTTGGCACGCGCAGTTTCCACTTGCACACAGTAGCACGAGCACGAGGAAACGCATACAAAGCATGTGGATGCGTGCGTGCACTCATTATGCAGCTCCCCGGCCGGCATGGGCTGCTGCAGCTCTGACGTAGCTGTCGTGGGAGGGGGGGGGGGAAGGCGTCAGGCGTCTCGACGCCGACCCAATAGTACAAACATGGTCCCATTCATCCGGGCGTTTCTGTACTTGGCGGGATGTGATTCAAAGTTCAAACATATCTTTCAACTCCATTTACTGCTCGGCAAGTGACGTGGAAATAAATCAACTTATTTGATTTCATAAATATCACAAAAACCGTATAAAATATGGTTAATATTCTTGAGCTTAAAACACATTATTTTCCTTGTACGTAACGTTTTTTAACAAATGAGATTGATTATGTGATCAGAAAGCAGCATCTGATTCCTATCTGTATTCTCCGATGACCGTGAGCAAACAGTTACACAACACTGCAACATGTAAATGCCTTACACATAGATTGCTGTAGCCGATTACAACTCTTTTTATTTGTTTTCCAGAGCGAGGCGTGTTTCATATAGCTATATTCTATTTAAACGATTTAAGAATAAAATAATAATACTTTACCAGTGTTTAGAGGATGAACGATTTATCCAATAAATAACTTAATTACATGCACGTACAAGGAAATGTTGGGTATATGTTCGTGTTCGCACCGGTTTCGACCGACTTTTTATTGTATAATGAAAGTAATAATACGCCTAATAACAACAACAACAACAATCATGTGATAACGTCAAGGGCAGCGCCGGCATCGTGATCTCTCCTCCCACGTTCGCAGGCTACAGTTTGCTCAATGGGATCTTTTCGAGTGGATGGGGTAAATCCATATCACACCCGGAATCTGGCGCATGCGACGAACTTTCATTCAAGAGATTCTCTACCAAGAAAGTTTGGCCATTCCTTTTTTCAAGTGTTTGCTTTATCTTTTGCAACTTGCCTTGCTACGTCTAGATCAGATTAGTAGGCTATATATTTTTGGCAACCTATATGAAAAACAAACGCGTTTTGTTTGGAAGAACTTCGTAATGTGTACGATAAAAAGTGGGTAGGGCCCAAAGTGAGGGAATTGCGTAACATCTTCTGTTCTCGCAATGGTAATATATGATTGTATATATCTTACTGAAAGTAAAACAGATCAAAGTTTAGCGAAAAACGTCATACAACTAAATGCGAAAAGATACTCAACCGGCTATTGAAATAAAACTGGAATAATATTGAATAAATCCATGATTGGTGATTATAAATATAGCTATACTAGCAGTTACATCGTCAATACTTGACCGATCATACCGATCTAATTCAGTGGAGGTTTCTCAAGCGTGTATAAATCACATGTTTACGTTATAAAAAAATAGTGTCAAAAGTAATAAACATTATTCTCGTTTTCATAAAAATGTCAGTAATAAAGCTGAGTGACATAATTTTGTTAACAGTCTAAACTCTTCAACTGTTATTGATTAGACTCAGCACGGGGGCATCACCGACTAATAATTAGGGAGCGAAGTTTCGTTTCATGCATGCTTGTCTGTCCGTCCGTTCGTCTGTGCGAGTCTCACGTCTCACGATAAAAACCGAACATGATCGCTGAGCAACATGCGTCTTTGTTGACAACGACCTTCAATAAGAGATGAGCCTAGGGGTCAGGGGACCTGGTTAAAAATTAGAATAAGAATTTCTACCCGGCACCTCCACCAAAATTAAATTTTTCCAACCCTGGACGGACAAACGTTGAATAATAACGGTAAGCTTCGCTCCCTTTTTTGGGTTCTTCCATCTCCGAGCTTGTGCTCACAAATTAAACGACTGGCATCGAACAAAACTTTTCTTAATTTTAAATTTTGCTGTATTCGTTCAATTTCCGTTTATGTTTAAAGAAATTAGATCATTTTCTAATTTAAAAGTATTGATATACTCCAAGAACAGTGTTCAATAAAAAATTATTCTAATGATTGTTTTTCACATGTACCAGAATCTCCCAAAATTATTTGAAAATCGTTATTCCGTTAAAAGTTTGTATCTAAAGAAACTTACAAAATTCGATGTTGGGTTTATTCATTATACTAAATGCCGGCTGACAAATACAGTTTGTCAAAGCACTAAATTCAATATTGTCATGCACTTGTGAAATGTGTGCTAAAGTGGCGCGGTGACCGTTGTCCGCAAGAGGAAGTGTTGTCAACCCACGCGAGTCGTAACTTATATCTCGTGCTAATCACTCGGATCAGTACATAGACCCGTGTGCGTGCGTGCGTTCATCCCATCTCATCATCGTGTATATCAATCCTCCATTAGCATTAGCGCCCTCGCATCAATATCAGACGTAAAGCCCCAATATCAATCACAAGCGTGCGATACTGGCAAACTACGTCAGCACATGTGTCGCCATGGCAACTCGTGTCAAGAACTTTTTATCAAGTCAAGTCGATGTACATAGGTTGTGATTGTGACTTTTAACACCGCTCATATACCGCTCAAATGAGATCTGGGATATTGTATGAAAACTTGCATATTATTAAAAAAAAATTGTTTTAATGTTGTAATGTCACTTGAGAATTTTAATATCATTTGAATACATTTGTGTAATGCGTATTTGAGGTATTCTAAAGTCTAAACTGAAGTACGGGAGTATCGGTGACTTCATATTTTTAAGAATGTTTAAAAAATATGAAGCAAAGAAAGACTAACCATTTGCTCACGCAAAACCAAACGAATGGTAGACCTATCTGGATCTGAAGATCATCTTCAGGTTGAGCCTACTTCAAACTTAATGCGATCATCATTATTCAATATAACCCACTTTGTACAGGGAGTTTTATGTGGGCTTTTGATTGAAAGCTCACGCTTTTTTCGGCCGTGGCAAAATTTCTCAACCCTGGTTACATTTGAGTGTGAAGACATCTGTACGTTCTGTTGTCATTGGCGTGAATTGTTATGCGTGAATTCGTTCTGCCTGGGACCATCTTGAGATAATTCCCTAGTGAGAATGTTTAATCATAGGTTTATGTAGCATACGCCATTAATTACAGGTTATGTTGTCGAGTTCGTTTTTGCGAAATGTACGTCTGTTCATTTGCGGCGACATTTTTGACGATAAACTAAGTCACAAACAAACCGTGCTGCACTCTGCTTATAATCGCTTGGTCGCGCCTTGAAATGCAAACACCTAATATGGCAAAGTTATACCCCTTCCCTCCCTCCCCACACCCCTCCACACGCACGCTCGTAGAACGCATTTTCTATTGACCACGTAGAATGTGACTAAACAAGTGTGCAGATTTATATGTTTTCATCAAATTGATTACACTTGTGGTGCTTTACCTTAGCTAATGACCCCGATAACGAGAATGATTATTACTAGAAACTTGTTTCTATTGCAAGCTAATGACAGTATTTAGGCATTACCTATTCCCCTCACGTGTTGTTGGAAATTTAACTATTATAGCTTGTAAGCTGGGCATGTTAGTAGTTCAGTAATTTATCAAGCGCCTACTAAGTGACCACTCATTGCAATCAGCTATGGAATTCTGTACGGATAGAATGCATTCCTTTTAATTGTCGTTCGAACAATTCGATCGATACGTAGAACATATCTTGCGATTCTTAATTAAAGATTTATTCCACCGGTCTAGCTGTTTAATGGCGTTCGAGTGGTCGTCGTAAACTAGGCGGTGGTCAGGTGTGCGAGAGAGTTGCCCCCCCCCCCCCCCGTATGTGTGTCTGTCCGTCTGTCTATGTCTATCCGTGAGAGGACACAAGCCGCAATGTACTCGCCACCACTGCGAAAACAATCTTCGATGTGTAATTGCAATCATGGGTTGTATCATAAGTTCAGTATGGTAGGGTTGAACTTGAGCATGTTGTCCACAACACTAAAATATAAAATGGTGCATTACACTACGCCTGCCCTACGACCCACTATCTGGGTTTATATCCATCTAGCATGATCGCTTATATTACGATAGAAAACAAATTATTTCCGTTGATAATATTGTTTGCACACTCGTTTCTATACCGTTAAATAAGACAATTTGGTGGGGTGTATGCTGCCGTCATTTTGATTTCGTGGTGGCCTTACAGAGAGAAAACTTTTTTCATTTTTGTGTATTTTTTCTATTAAATAAAATTATTAGAGATACGTGAAAATAGCGTTTTGGGAATAGATGCTACAAAGCGCTATTTTTTCACATCAAACTAAGGTTTTCCAGTCCTTTTTTATGTTATTTTACATATTATTACCTATAATTTGTTTATACACAATTTTATTCAGTTGACATTAATTCAACTTTGATGACATAATTTCAAAATAAAAATACAAACAAACTTCATAGACAAGATTTTGAAATTGGCCAAAAAATAGATGCTACAAGATGCTATAAAATGGCACTTGAAAATGCTATATACACGTACCTCTAAAAATGAACCATCGCTCTATATTTATGTATGATACTTTAGTAAGGTGTCTGTAGACTTGAGAACATGGAAATAATGTTTGAGACGTAGGAAGATGTTGGCTACCTGAGAATTGTATTTGTAATAATTAAATTGCAACTACAAATCGTATCAATGTATAGACAGTTGTACCAAAAACCCAACAGTGGCGAGAACTCGAGGTATGTCTGTAAGATGGAAATGCCCGGAGGCGACCTAGCCTATTCGCGAAATGATATCCGTAACGGGACAAATTCGTGAAGGTGTTAGTTGTATGCTAATCACTGATTTCATACCACGTTTGCCGCTCAAATAAATTCCAATCAAGGTCCTGGGCTTAGTTTCCGACTAGGACATGTAGCTATTGTAACTTCTATAAATAACTCCACCACTGATTTCAACACTATACAAATGTAAACTGTTACTTTATCGTAATTACACGATAGTAATTAAACGAGGGAGCGGAGCGACTGAGTGTCTCCATTCAACTCAAACGGCTCTCATTCTGTGATTCTGTCTGTCTGTACGTCGAAAATCAGCCGAACCGCTGAACAGATTACGCTGAAATTTTAAACAGACATCCGGCACGAGTTTACTGAGAACTGTTAACAAAATCAGCTAGATCCATTGCGATTTAATCCCTGATTTTTGGATGAGCGTAGCGAGCGTAGCGAGCGAAGCGAAGATTCCATTTCACTACACTGGAGAAAAAAATCCGGAATGTTTTTTTTTTTTTTTTTTTCCTTTTTTTTTTTTGTATTTTTGTCTGTTTGTCCACACGATTCCGGCTAAACCGATAATCCGATTGCGATGAAATTTTATTGAGGCCTTCGAAATCTCTAAACTTAGAACTGCCACGTTTTTGAGCGCAATCGGAAAATTTTTTCTCATGAAAATCGCAATTTTACGATTTTTTTCAATTTTTAAAAGATTTCTTCGACTTATAACACCTACATGCTTTATCCGATTTTAATGATTTTTGCACAGAACTTTTATTTTATGAATTTAGATATTTTTGTGAAATTTGAGCGCAATTGAAAAAATATTTATCATAAAAATCGAAATTTTACAGGTTTTTTCTTTTTTTAAACAACTCTTTGACTTATAACACCTACATGCTTTATCCGATCGTAATCATTTTTTCGCAGAACCTTTATTTTATGAATTTTTATATTAGTGTAAAATTTGAGCGCAATCAAGAAATTAATTGATATGAAAATCGCAATTTTACGATTTTTTTAACAATTACGATTAATTAAAAAAAAAAAAAAAAAAAAGTTAATTTTTAATTTAATTTAATTTAATTTAAAAAAATTTCAACTAAGTAATGATTTTGCCACAGAACAACAGAAAATTCGCATAACACATGGCAGCTCAATGCACCAATTACGCTCATCCAACAACGCGGCGGGACTTAAGCGTTTTCCTAGTTTAAAATATCGATAGCATTTGTTTAGTAGCAGCTAGCGGGACGAACTCTACGTGTCTCCCATGGCATAGTGGTAAGCATAGAGCCTACCGCACACGGAGGGTTGGGGTTCGATACCCGTTAGTTTTGAACTTTTTTATATTTTTACACCTACATATTATTTTTGAGGGATGTGAAATAAAAATTAGGTGATTTTGTTTTATCTTGGAAATTTGTTAATGTTTCACTCTAATACGTTTTGAACACGATTCGCATTTTCAATGTTCAATTTAAACTAGGAAAACGCCAAAGTCGATGTTAAACGAGTGTGTGAGCCAAGTGTTGAGTACCTGGGAACATCGCCTTTTCTCCCATATACCTAAGGCACGATCTAGCCCAGTATGGGGAATGATACCGGGTACTATACACATGGCTCACTCACTCGTTTAACAATGACTTTGTGTTTCCCTAGTATTATATCTACATGAATAATTGTACACTCATATGGGAGAATATAATATATTCACTCATTTACATATTCCAATAATTATATAACAACCTCGGATGGACGGGACCAGCTGTTAGATAAAGTAAAGTAAGTTGGCTTCGTTGCATCTTCGCGCCATTCGGAGAATATGTTTCTACAGCATTCAGTAATGTAATTCCTTATAATATCATTTACTTGCATATAGCACACAGTCACACAAAAAAGTTAAGTGAGATTGCTTCTCTAGCTAACTTTTGAACTAAACTTGGTGCATAAACGAGTTCGCTACTGTAGAAAATAGATGTACATCCAAGCACCATCGTAGCTATTACATGCACCCACGTGTTCTGTTGATACGGGCTCAGAGTTTACGGCTCAGTTCTCGTCGACAGCCGCGAGGACCACATAAGCTTACGGCCTCGCCGCCCCGCACCGTCACTTTCCTGTGTCAATCACTCTCGATACGCGCTTTTACATGCACCCACGTGTTCTGTAGATACGGGCTCAGAGTTCACGGCTCAGTTCTCGTCGACAGCCGCGAGGACCACATAATCTTACGGCCTCGCCGCCCCGCACCGTCACTTTCCTGTGTCAATCACTCTCGATACGCGCTTTTACCCCCGTCATCTGCATTCAAGTCGTCTTGGACTCGTTTGTTTTGGCCTGAGCTGTGGTGTTATCAAGCCACCTGGCACACATAGCTCCTGTGTGTGAGTCTACAATAGTAGTAAAGACAACAGGGAATGTTCATTAAGTCCAAATATTGATGTGGGTCTACGAAAGGGATAGAAAATCACTTAAAAACACCATTACTGCAATTAAAACCAATTTAAAGTAAATAATTTAAATTCGATTGAAGCACAATGTGTCTTGTATTTTATTTCCCGCGCAAACAGCACGTGACGTCAAGATTTGGGCCTAGAGCTTTGTTGACCAATTCACAAAGCTGTTTAATGTCTTTGGATCAATAAATTAACTACCACCTTCTAGATTACACAATTAATATCACTGTTTGGCATTACCTTATTGGTCGATTCGTAATAATAGCTAATAGTGCGGTAGTGGCTTGTTTTTCCCGCCATTATTATTGGTGTATCTTTCAGTGTACTTTTATAAATGAAAATCTTATCTTAATTAAAAAAATATATTTTAACGTATTCGGAATGAAGTCCTTAATGTAGTGGAGTGGAGTTAATTGAAAAAGTTTCAACTCACTATTAGCTTTTGTGTGTACTTGTTCTAATAGCACTGCACTTGTCGGGTGAGGATATGGGCGTCTATGCTCCGTGGGGGTTCGGACTTATCCGCAATGTGACTATTATTCTATAAACCCAACGAAGAAGTCGGGAATATCTTCGCGTAGACTACAGTGTTGTTAAATATTCCACTCACAAGCCTTGATAATGTTATGTTCTAATGCAATAAGTGCGCGGGATTTATGATAGTTTAGTGTTTTGAATTATTACGACTACCAGCAACCGTTGATGCTGAAATCATTATTGTTGCCATAAGTGTTGTCATCAATAGATCAATTTATTGTTTTAGTGCTTACACAAATTTATACATACACCATTGCAATGCTTGATTGTGTAGGTGATTTGATCCACAGCAGTACTTTCAACTTATAATGTTTCTATAATTGATATAAATCATGTTGTCACATAACAATAACATGTTGCATGTTACAGGCAACCTACCGTTTAAAGGTGAAATTGTGTCCCTTCAAAGATGTACTGCTTGATTGTCATGTCATACCTACGTGATTAGTGATACTGATCAACCGCAAAACGTTGATATTATCAACAAACTCGAAATTAATGTCAATATGTTTGTTTATTCATATAAAATTTAAAAAAAAATTAAACTCCCCTAACATTAAACCGAGTAGTCTAATAATGTTATTGAGTTTTTAACGTGGTTTTACGGGACTTGATATCAACTACGATGCGTTTAGAGACTTATGTTGACATACATAGCTATAACTCTGGTGACTCGTGAATACACGCAAATGTATATAACGATTGAAAAAAATCGTCTATCGGCTCGTGGGTCAGTGCCAGAGTCTTCAATCCCAGCTCTGAAAACTTGAAGCACTTTCTTTAGGCTTTCCCCACTCGTTCATTCATGAGTTTCATAATATAGCGAACGCAAAATACTGAGCCCTAGGACATGCATTGCCACCTATATAAAATGCGCCCCGTTGTATTAGCTAAGAGACACACGCCAGGGAATCCGATACATAATACACTGTACAGTAGACATTCTGGCTAAATTATATACATTATTGGTCACGAATGCACTTATGATTTATATTATTTCTCGAACAATGTTATAACCTTTTTATTCCGATGACTCTGTTGCTACACTCAGTCAGCAAAACATCATCGTTCCTCGAATAAAAATAAGCTGAGTAGGTCCACATTTGTGTATATCAAACGGGGAACGTTCATTGTCCTAATGCCTACGTCATAACTGCCAGTCTGTCTGTGCCGGACTCGGACTCGGATAGACCACCCATCATGATCCTGCACCACTATCGCCGAGGTAAATGTCCCGATGGTGAAATGATCTTAAATCAAAATGACCAAATGATCGACCTTAGCACACTGGATTTTTATTACGATCGTAAAATGTTATCTTCAGCTGTTATAGTTCTATGATATGAACTAAAAATATATTCCGCATTCTAGTCCGATAGGTTATCACTGGTGGCTTTCTGTCACGTGCCGTACATAAAACTAAACGCCAACTATAGAACTGAACTTACAAAAATACTCTGATCATTCATTCATTAGTTTAGTTCAACAGACAGCCTTGCGTTATTACTTGCAACTTTTAATTCCTTGTGATAAAACTCGGACTGCACTTGAGTGACAATCTTCAGGGCTGACTTGTTCAATGACTTCAGCTGATGGGATGGTCACTGATATCGTTCTAGCATCCATAATGCATGAGAGTACCGTCTCGTTGCATACAGTAATTGCTAATGCAACTGTTGAATCTTTCGTGTGGGGTCATCAAAGTCCAACTAGCGTAGTTTGACCCGTCAGGAGCTAGAGGTGACTGTGAGCAATGGTCGTCCCTACTTGCCAGCCATCTTCTTCACCTAGTTGCTCAGCACGAAACGTGGATGCTCGGTTTTAGCAAACACCCTCCTAGTCGCCTGTGGCTGGATCTGACCAGCACGGGCATTCCACTTTCCCTTCACATATCACCCTTGAGATAGCCCTCGTCTCAGCGCAAGAGAATACATAATATGAGATGTAACCAATACCCATTTATCAATTAAAACATGTGGGGGCAAGGTGCTCTTGACGGAAAGCCGTGAGATGAAGGGATGAACTATATGTCAATGTTCCACCTCAAATCTCTAATCAAAGTTTGTTTAGTTCAATCTTTAAATTATTTTATCCAACACTGACAGGGTGATGAAGTTATACACATCTCCGCAGCAGAACCAACGTGGTGCTAGCCTTGCTTCAGCATCACATACAAATTCAAGATGTGCATGGGCTCAAGTCACTCTGCTCACTGGACCTAATAGTTTGGCGCATGGTTGTGGAAAACAAATTAATGCTGCATCCCCGAAAAGGTTGCAGGAAGAGTAAGTTCCATAGTGATCATGGTATTATACATTTTACATCTACGTTAACAAATACTACAATAACTGGTATAGGGCCTACAATGCCCACGTTTTATTTGATAATATGTAACATAATAGTGCATACAACTCATAAATCATATTACACAATACCCGTACAAACATGAGCATTTCCATGTAACATATGTAACCCAAGTAACATAAAAATAAACAATGTACATGTAGATTTAACTGGTGTGTTGTGACATCTATTGTGTTATCGTGTACCAAATATATCAAAAGCACCTGCATTGAAATTTAGAATTATGAACTGAGGCACTACATTCACAAATAAACGTTTTTTGTTTTTGTTCATAATTGATAGCGTTTGAACCTTGCTACACGAATGGATTGTTTGGTCACTAATTCACTTTATACGTGGTCAAGTGGGGTGATTGTGCAGGTATTGATCTCAAAGTGGTATGGTTTGTGTTTTGTGTTCCTTGTGCTACACCCATCACACGAAACACGTGGGTGTAGACTGTAGTATGTTATAAGTGTTGCTGGCACCGTAAACCAGCTCTCTGTACATACAGCGTGTAAGCCGCCACGATCAATACGCCAAGTATAATTGCATATAATAATAATTGTCGTGACTAGGCTACTTAAGCCCCCAGAGCACGCCACGAGATTGGCTAGGATAGGAGTAAACTTGCCTTTATTCGTTTATCTTCGCTTCAGAGGGAAATTACTAAAGCAAATGTGATTGCTGCTTTCAAACTTTTTACATCGATCAGCGCCAACTTAAAATCGTGGGCTTATACCGGAAAAAACACAAAACGAACTGTAGGACAAACTATGCCGTTAAAAGTTATAGCTACGTAGAAAAAGTTTCAGACTATTTTGGAGCTTATAAATTCGTTTTCGACGATAGTCCGTAACATTATTTTGGTAACGGAATAAAATATAAACTATTTAAGAAAGAAAAACTTTAAGAAATTGCAGTTCTTTGAATGTACCCCGTGATTCTGTACGTAATTTACATAAATTGTTACAACAACATACTTAAATAGATTGAAACGTGATATTATTCTTCGTTTCGCTGAATTTAGGTATGTAACTTAAAACAGAATGAGAAAAATAGTTATGTTCTTTGTAGTCATTCAACACTTAGCAAATGATCTAGGTGCCCGTTAGGGCGCCGCAGCCAAGCCGCGGTGCGCTACACACTCAAGCACCTTATACACCAAGCAGAGTTGGGGTGATTTCGAGGTGTTACCCAGCCGTCATGTAACGTGATGTGAACTTGAAAACTATCACAATCGAGGGGATTTAGGTACCTGACAACACATGCCAAATTTTATTGGGGTACGACCATTCCTTCTTGGTGAAAAAATGGCTTGAAACATGCTCAAAATCACTTTAAGGATCTAGGTGCCCGTTAGGGCGCCGCAGCCAAGCCGCGGTGCGCTACACACTCAAGCACCTTATACACCAAGCAGAGTTGGGGTGATTTCGAGGTGTTACCCAGCCGTCATGTAACGTGATGTGAACTTGAAAACTATCACAATCGAGGGGATTTAGGTACCTGACAACACATGCCAAATTTTATTGGGGTACGACCATTCCTTCTTGGTGAAAAAATGGCTTGAAACATGCTCAAAATCACTTTAAGGATGTTAGCTACTACTACTGCTACTACTGCTACTTACATCTAATACGTCGGCCCGCGATTCTGACCAGACGGGTGGACTACAATGTTCATATTTTACATGGACATTAAGGTTATAGTATTATAGTCTCTTTTGAAAAAAAAAGTTGAAAAAGTTTGTTGGAAGGCTTCCAAATAAAGGTTTTAAAATAAGCCTTAAACACTTGGCATATAATCAACAAGTAACCATAGTTACTTGACACTTGTTGACGGTATAAGCAGAGTTAGGCGGGAAAGTGCGATACGTAAACAAATGGCGGACATTTAAAATTTTTCTTCTTTGTGTGGAACGAGAAAAGGTGTCATTATACTCTCATAAAACAAATCAGAAACCGTCCCTGGCCTAGGCCCAGATGTAGAAAATTATTTATAATACAACAGTGTAGGTCTAAAGTTCCATTAGGCTATAGGACTAGATAAATAAATACTTACACTACATGTTTGACAAGCCCTAGGCCTTTCTTAGCCAACCCTAGGCCAGCACAACCTTGTTTTGACACTTCCCGCACAAATAACTAGTTTTGATTACTACAAGCCTAATGCAGATAAACAATGGTATGATAGTCCTAGGCTATTCCAAAATTTACGGCAATAATAAGCTTTTTCTTTACTTTTATACTCACGCAATCTCCTGTCACTTTTAATAAAAATGTAAAACAAAAGATGGTGAAAATTTTCAATATTCTTCTGATTATCTAATGATTTACATGGCTGTGGGTCAAGGCCGTCTAGATATATCGCTTCCCTCGTGTGGGTGCAGTGAAATAGGTGTAAAATTACATTAGTTGTGCGTTTGTTGTTACATGGGAAAGTTTTAATAGGATGTGAGTTGCCTAGACTTAACCAGTCCTTATACCGTCGTTATACCATGGTTATACCACCTATACCCAGGATGTACATGAATCCGGGCCTAGATATTTTACATCCTATTGTTATTGCTAATACCATAAAAATTAAATCAACTTTGATAAAAATATTATATTTTAACAAATAATTTTGTAATGGAACTTGAAAAAGTAATAAGATCACACACATAACAAAAACTTGTAGAAATACAGCCAAACCTTACACACTCAAAAGGAATGAGATCTAAAAAAAGGGCCAAGCTCATCTACCCTTCCACATTTGCGCATTCTTAATTCATAAACGTACATGTGTCCCATAACAGCATCCTCGAAAAGCTTGGCAAAATAGAATTTGCATGTTTACGTTTAAATTAATTACAAAAAAAGAACTTGGATAAACTACTACGTTAAATTAATAATCGCAAATTCTATTTTGCCAAGCTTTTCGAGGATGCTGTTATGGGACACTGTACGTTTATGAATTAAGAATGCGCAAATGTGGAAGGGTAGATGAGCTTGGCCCTTTTTTTAGATCTCATTCCTTTTGAGTGTGTAAGGTTTGGCTGTATTTCTACAAGTTTTTGTTATGTGTGTTACTGCCTACTACTGCCTACTACTGCTCACATCTAATACGTCGGCCCGCGATTCTGACCAGACGGGTGGGACTACAATGTTCATATTTTACATGGACATTAAGGTTATAGTATTATAGTCTCTTTTGAAAAAAAAAGTTGAAAAAGTTTGTTGGAAGGCTTCCAAATAAAGGTTTTAAAATAAGCCTTATACAATCAACAAGTAACCATAGTTACTTGACACTTGTTGACGGTATAAGCAGAGTACGGCGGGAAAGTGCGATACGTAAACAAATGGCGGACATTTTAAATTTTGCTTCTATGTGTGAAATGAGAAAAGTTGTCATTATACTCTCATAAAACAAATCAGAAACCGTCCCTGACCTAGGCCCAGATGTAGAAAATTATTTATAATACAACAGTGTAGGTCTAAAGTTCCATTAGGCTATAGGACTAGATAAAATTATTACTTACATTACATGTTTGGCAAGCCTAGCCAACCCTAGGCCAGCACAACATAGTTCTGTCACACAATACACACAAACACAATGTCGAAGCAAGGTGTCAAAATAATATGCGCTTGCTCATCTGTTTGTTTACATAATTGCAACAATCAAATCATTTCACGCAACTCGTCTTTCGATTGGCCCGCGTTTATGAAGGCACTGCCATCTAGAATAAATATAGAACTTTTTCGAGCTCTTTGCTATACGCATATCTTTTTAAAGTGTCAAACGAAAACGACTTCGGGTTCAAATTGCGTTTTTCAACAGTCATCTCCCACGAACTCAAGAATTGGGGTCCAGTCCTTATACCGTCGTTATACCATGGTCATACCACCTATACCCAGGATGTACATGAATCCGGGTCTAGATATTTTACATCCTATATTGTTATTGCTAATACCATAGAAATTAAATCAACTTTGATAAAATTATTATATTTTAACATATAATTTTGCAATGGAACTTGAAAAAGTAATGAGATCACACACATAACAAAAACTTGTAGAAATACAGCCAAACCTTACACACTCAAAAGAAATGAGATCTAAAAAAAGGGCCAAGCTCATCTACCCTTCCACATTTGCGCATTCTTAATTCATAAACGTACAGTGTCCCATAACAGCATCCTCGAAAAGCTTGGCAAAATAAAATTTGCATGTTATTACGTTTTAATTAATTAGAAAAAAGAACTTGGATGAACTATTTCGTTAAATTTATAATCGCAAATTCTATTTTGCCAAGCTTTTCGAGGATGCTGTTATGGGACACTGTACGTTTATGAATTAAGAATGCGCAAATGTGGAAGGGTAGATGAGCTTGGCCCTTTTTTAAAACTCATTTCTTTTGAGTGTGTAAGGTTTGGCTGTATTTCTACAAGTTTTTGTTATGTGTGTTTAAATATACGCATAACAATCGAGAACATTTCATATCTGGCAATAACGATTAATTTGTATGATCATCTAATTATTTCTTGACCGAAGAATCAAAACACCCTCATAATTTTGCCACCAGCTACAAAACCAGATAAGAGATAGATCAAGCCTCCACTGTCATAGAACATTACCAAGTACCCAAGAAACTTAAAATACATTGCGCTAAGCAACTTATTTTTTATTATTATTGCTCTTTCATTGTCTTCGATTTTCTATAGTCATTTAGAGAATAATATTGTGTATAAAAAATAAATTATACTGCTTGTATTCTTCTGTAACTGACATCCATGCTTCAAATACCTGAATGTGTCTATGTCAATGCCATGCAATACAAGACGTCTGAGGACTCAACAATTATTGTGACTCACAGTTCTCGTTTACGTCTTCAAACGGGTAAAACGACAAATAATATTTTTTCTTTTGTTCGTCATTATTTTAATTATTTAACTGTATAAAATAGAACAATACAATTAGCGCCCTTTTAGGTGTAATTATTGCTGTTGATTTAAAAAAAAGATATACTAGAGCTTGACTTGAGATTCAAAATTATCCAATTCAATATTTGCCCAAGTCATAGCTAACATAAAATATTAAGCTAAGTTGCTTGAATGGTGAGGCGTTTAATTTGATTACCTTATTGCGTGGAATAGTCTGGCAGTCTATAAATACATGCGCGTGTGCTCTTGAATTTGATTTGCATTTATGGACTGAAGCCAACATTTTTTTGTCTTACCGAACCAAACTATATCCAAAATATAAACACAGCTTAAATTGGGTGTTGTCACCTTTACCTACCCACTAGAAATTTGCTTAAAATGTGCTTTATAGCTTCAGTCACGACACGCTACATTATTTTGTTGGTATGTGGACTGGAAATTACCGAAGAGCACATTTTCCTTTGTATGTGTAGACAGAAGTACAGTGACACGGGCTTAATGACTTTTATTCGCAGCTACAGGGACAAGGGGCTTTGAATTAGCAGATGCTGTTGACGGGAGTGCATGTATTCAGGGCCGGTAGCTGTGGAGTCTTATGTTCGAATTTGCCTAATGAGCGAAGATATTCGCGGAATCAAAATGGTTGCTTTTGGAGATCACACCTGCATGCTACATGTTCCAAAATAACACAACATCGTCGACAAATAGACTATAAACATTATACAAAAAGCTTTGTCGTACTAAGTATCCAGAAGCTAATTAAAATTGAATCGTATAAGGTAATCCGCGTTTCGTGTAAAGCGTTATAGCAAATACCTGCATTTAATTTCTCATAAAAGAAGAACTCAATGTAAAAATTAGGGATACTTCTGTGGTAATACGCCTGTATATCAAAACTGATAAAAGATTTCGTTAGGGTCCAATCAAAATGTGCGTACAAAATAAATGTGTGCGCACTGATTTTCTGGCCTGTAGATAATGTTCTCAGTGTTCTCTCGTCACGTGCGTTTATTACTCTGGCCTATCGCGTAGATGTTGGCTTATGCCTGGACCCTGGACGTAAATGACCTCCTCTATTGGCAAGTGGTTTTCTTTCCGTTCCCGGAAAACGGAACTTTCCCTACAGGAAGGTATTTTCAAAAGTGTACGTCCTGCCTCTAATCAACAGGCAATCACTAGAAACTAATCGCTTATCTGAATATGACGATACCCGAAAACTAAGTAATGCGCAACAGTTTTAATCCGTGGCCTTGTTAACATGAAGTTAAGCTAATGTTGATTGTGCCTTACTGTAGAAAGCTCTATTTCCATCGTTTCGGTGATCTTCGTTGCATTATTTCAAGATGCACGGCAGGGCGAGCACGCACATGGCATGTGGTGTATATAGTCGCCACTAGACATACAAGACGTGCCTCAGCCTCAGCTTTCAACAGATTCCAGGAATACTTGCATTGCATACAAGAGTTTGCTGTATAATGCAGCGACTACAAGTTTTTACGATTAATCCAGTTTATGCCAAAGCGTACAGTGCGTTTTTGTGCGAAAACATCTTTCGCCTTATGGTTGAGCGTCATACGACCTACAGCGAACTAAAATTGTTGTTATAAATGATATTATGGTAATCAGATGATAATGGCCATACTGCTCAGCCGAAAACTTACGTCGAATTTGAATAAAATTACTTAAGCGTAATCTAATGCGCGACGCCTCAACGCAACCGCCATATCGCAGTATCATACATTATGAGCTTTTTTCACTTAATGGATGTTAATAATTACTAGTTGTTTTTTTGAGTGGGGCGTATAACTCGTCGAGTACAAGCAGCTAACACAATCGAGATGACGACGGCCGAGTTACAAATGATGGTGACAAAGAAGTGAGAAACTTTGAACCGGCACGTAGCCTTCACGTGGTGAAATTTACTAAGAGATCAACGACATCAGGTGTTATATGAAAGATCGAAAATCGTTTACTAGTCCAGGGTTCCTATAGTTTTTTATTTTAATATTTATAATTTATAGGGACAAAGACACTGTCGTGTATGTGTGGCTATGATAATTTCTGCTCCCTCCATCAAATTCTAATTAATAAAAATCAATGAAAATTTGGGAATATAAAATAAATATATTGGAGTAAATGCCGACCAGTTCATGGTAAGAAGAACATTGCTTGCTACCGATATCTTGCCTCTGGACATATTTCCATCGAACTGTCAACTTCTGACTTCTCCAAGAAGAACAAATAAGTTTACATGTAATTCGTGTTTATCCGCGTAAAAAGTTATGGTAAAGACCGGCGTTAATTTCTCATGAGAGAAGAACTCCCGAGTTAAAGTGACGGATATTTCTGTAGTAATACCTTTGAGTATATAACCATGCTAAGGATGGTTATATACTCAATGGTAATACTAAAGCTTAATTAAACCAATCTTTTTAACATGAAAGTAAATCCATATTTCCACCCAGCTGGCAACCTTTAACATGTATCATCGTATCATGTTCGTTCGTGCAGGAGAAATAACAAACAAGTTCATACCAGTGATGAATTCATAATACGTTAATAACTACCTAGGGACTAACATATTAATGAAACTTTTAGAGCAGGTGAGGTTAATAATGTACTGCTTCAACCGTTCAACCCGTTGGACGACTGAATAGTTGTCAAAATATTGTTACATAGTTTACTTTATTTACAAGTGCAGTGTATAGTCCAAACATTATTAGGCCTACCTAGGGACTGTTATAACAAATGTATATAGTATACTCACTTTTCGATTGATCAACAACTATTTCTGCAAAAAATCCACGAATGATGACTGAATTACAATACAACAACAAAATATTTTTCAGCAACATTATGGGATGTACGTTTCCTTGTAACGTGTCATTGTATTAAATTTATTTGACACAGCTTTCCAAGAGAAAATTAAAATTTCGTCGGTGGATCTTTTCTACACTTCCATACTAAGGTAGAACGGTTTCTGTAGTTATTACTTTCGTACTAAGACGTTATTCGCCCGCAGATACGAAACTCAATTGCTATCAAACTTTGTTGCTGAAATCCATTTAGCCGTACATTCAGATTAGAAATAAAGGTGTCGAAGAGAAGACCAATAAAATTGTATAGAAAATCACCGGTTAATATAAATATTGAGGTTAGAAAGCTGTGCCAAATAATTTTAATTTCATGGCTTATTAATGCAATGTGATGTCCCGTCCAAAATCTGTTGCTGCTATAACAAGACACTTGCCCCTCTTTCATTTAGCCAACTTTTAGCAATCTTGAGTGGACCAGCCTGCGAACATGTGCCCTTGTGGTCGTTAATGCGATACCCGTGTACTGTTTCTTATATTGGAAAGCTTTTCGAATGAAACAACTCTAATACAATATTTATCTTCGACTAGATTTTAATATAGTGACGTTGCAAATAAATCAAATACTTTTAGAGTTTGTGCTGGTTTATGGATTCTTGCTACGCGCCATCTGTTCTCAAGTGAAATAATGATTTCCGCCGGGATAACGTATTGGATTTGCTATTGCTGCTATGGCAAGAAATATTCCAATCCCTAGTTCTTTGTCTTTATTCTCTTCAATAGATTTAATAGTTCTTCTCTTGCAAAAAATAATAACCGCTTATGCGGCCTTGGCTTGCAATTCGCGCCTTGTATTGTAGCAGGTTGAACAGGAATCATATGAAACTCTTTTAGTTTTAATGTAATCGAAGATTCTTGCCAGAATAAGATTCCGTGAATTTGGTAATAATTCACTCGAGTCTGAGCTCAAGCACCAATGCCGAGAAAACATGTCGGACGGTGGAAACTTTATGCGATAGGCTCAAGAAACATTTCGTTTCGATTGGCTTCGCTGCGTTAAGAAATTTCAAACCCAATTTCTTAAATATATTTCCCCATTTGTCGTTTTCAATAACTTGAAACGTCTTATTTTTTTTTTATAACGGTTACCAAAACGAGTAAATTTCTTACAACTTTTATGTTGAATTTTTCATGAAGATCGCGAAAAACATTCTCCAATTCAGTATAGACGAGATTACTACGTACTTTATTAACATTTCATTGCTTATAGTTATGGTGCAAGTTGACTTGCGTCTGGGCAGTTTCGCCGTTAACAAATTACTGTTTACTGTTTACCGTCACAGAAAATTAATAGCTTATATGCTGTGCATGCTTTTTATCTTTACTGCATGTTCAATATAAAATGTAAACGGTTTTCCGCGATGTTTTTATTTTATGAACTTTCATGCTCGATACAAGGAAACTGTAAATTTGAGCTTATTCCAACATAAAAATTATACGTATAAAAATACGGCAGGACGAAGTTCGCAATCACAATCAAATTATAGCTCGGGATCGCAACGATTTTAGCCGAAAAAGTGCGTCTTTCTTTCGAATTATGTCTACATTTTCCATCGATCACGATGCGTATTCAGGGTGTCTATCTTCCCCAATTAGGATAGCCGGGAAACTCTCCTGTATGGTGGAAATAAATTTAAATTAAATGTTAAAAATTGGTCCCGTTAGGTCACACAAAAAACGTTAACATCGCCATAAAATGTACAGTTTTGTGGGACTTTGAGGATCCTACAGATTATTCTGGGAGTCTAATGGGAAAAAAGGATTGTGCGAGAAATAAGAATTTAATTCTCTATTGGGAGATAAAACAGAACCAAAAATGTTGATTTCCTACATGTTTTTCGAAAATTACGAAAGATTGCGTTCGAGAAGTTTAGCATTCGCACCCAAGCCTGAAGAGTTGAAAAGTGTATTTGTAGTATATTTGACCACAAATACAAAAAATTGTAAAAAAAAAAAAAACGGCAGCCAAGCTCTCCTTCAAATTCTTCGGCTGTGAATGCTGTGAGATATTCTTTCTCCATAGTTTTGCATTGAAAAGAAGTTAGATCATTTCGTCTGTTGACAAGCGCCAAGCAAACCATTTTCGTGGTAAAAAAAGTAAACATTTTAAGCTCAAAATCGTAAAAAAAAAAAAAAAAAAAAATTGCTAGGCTATTGAATTTGGTTCATTACGAGAACTCTAATGATAGTGGAAATTAAATTGTGTACTATGTAATGACTTAATTATTTTTTTCAATCTGTACAATATGGAAACATTGTACAAATTAATCATACATGCAAGATTTGGAACTTATTGGTAATATAATTTAATGTCGCAATGTCACTTAAAAAATAAAACAGCCCTATACGTAAACCTTGCAGCAGCAATGCATGTTGTGGTTATATACAGGGAATTTCAAGAAGAAAGAACATTCTATGCTCGTAGAAAAACGTGCAAGTACTATTCGTTCAAACATGTGGTATTATGAATGAATGGTCCCTCAGTTCCTTCAGCCAAGAAGGAAAACAACGTGTCCTCCTGTGCATATCACAGCACGAAGACGTTGTCTACCTGGAAGAATCTGAATTAGCCTACATACATCGCGCTTTAATAATTATGTGAAACACATCTGCATAACTTCCCATGAACACATTTGCGGTGTGTTGTCGAGAATAGTAACCTAGAGATGATTCATTATACGGGTTAGCTTTTTTCACACGGATGTAAATGTGTCAACTCTGATTCATTTGCGGTCTCCCTGAATGTGAGGATGCGTCACCAAGGACATTCGTCTCTGGTGGTATCGGCTGACCGGGACTTGGGTTTGAGTCCAGGCCAGGCCATTAGACCAGATTGTGGGTGAAAACAAGTCGACGCGACGACAAACAAGCCAGTAAGTTACGGCGCTGCGAGCGTCCACCTTATTCGTCCGCCCACGCGACAAACGACGCCGTTTCGAAGACGAGTGGACACTTGGCCGAGCGAACTCACTCCCGGGGGAATGGGTTTTGTTTGAACTGCTTTTCTCGGATGACTTCTTTGTGTCATCGTTGTGTCAGGGAACTATTATTGGACGTCGAATCACAATAAATTGTTTAAAACGGGGGATAAAATCTCAACTATAAATAAGACTCTCTTGCCGACTCTGCGGCAACACAACCAGCGCACAGGCAAACCCCGTGAATCCTGACTGCTGATGACGATGTCTCCATCGCCATGTGTTGTTTCACGAAGAAGCGACTCTGCACCGGTGTGTGTATTCTGTATAATAACGTATTGGAATTAACTTACACGGTAACCTTGGGAGGCTTCTATTTGTTTTTGTGCCGGTTTGTTTGGATAAAAAGTACTCGTAGCTGCATCTACATACGCTCGATCTTGATAACGGACCAACAATAATTAAGATGTTAAGTTGCAGATTTATACGAGGAAGGTCCGCGTAGGTCCATAGACCTCATGCAAACGCTGGGAACGACAGACCGGATGGGTCCTACTAACGCCACCGGAAATCCGGGAATCACATCGCAATGGTCCGCGCAGTACTTACCAAGACTCGCAAATAAATACCTTCGAAAACCCACCGAGTGTAAGATTATTGAGGAGCTGTGGCCGTAGACTCTGCGTAGACTCTCTCTCTCTCTGACATTCCACGCATTCTTCGCTCGCTCTCTTACCTTGACAGTAACCAAACCCAAACAATGGTTTAATTATCAAGAATTTTGATTATTAATGCAGCCTATACCAGTGCCTGGTTAGTTGCCTTGCGGAGCCCACTCGCTCAGCCGGGGACGCCTGTTGCTGCACGGCGCTACATTCATGTGCAGGGCGGATCACTCTTGCCCTTGCCCGGCCATACAACTAGGATCAGCGAGACGATCAAGGAGGTTTTGTTTAACTTATCTTTTCGAAAATTTTCTTGATGGACAACGGTATAGACCAAGCCAACATAAATCACGCAAAGAAAACTTACTTTCGATAAAACACATCAAATTACCTTTGTTTCATTGAATTGAATGGTGGCATTGTCTACAAGTACAGGACTATAGTATACCCAAGAAAAAAAACGAGCAATGCTACTTAATCAACATTGAATATATCGTCGAAGAATATACAAAAACCAAATGTGTTTTAAAATCTCGTTGTTGGTGGAGGTGCCGGGTAAAACGAGGGATGCAAGAATAAATTATTATTCCTCGCTTGTTCCTGCCTTCACTAAAGAAATATTCAAACTTTCTGGAGGACTATAGATCCGCTTGCATGCCTAACCCCCAGAGTTCCAAAACTCATTCTATATCTTCCTTGTTGTTCGACAATGGTTGAGTAGTCTGATGAACAGGGATAGGCGGGCGGGCGGAAAAGTGAGGCGTATATGGAAGCTTCGCTCCCTATTAGTCCTAGTATATGTTATGTAGTATGTGTCTGCAAAACCAATCATGTATAGGTGTCTTATCGCTATTTCAACGTTCTAAAAGTAAACGTCTTTATATAGGTTTGTTACGAAGAAATTAAATTAATTTATATGGAATTGTTTTTACTGAAAATTTAGAATAATTGATGGTTATAAGTACTAGAAAATTATTGATGAAACGTCAAGCATGATATTATATTTGTTAGCGACTGTGAGAATATTACTTTTTCTGTAAATATCTCCATATGTCGGAACGTATGATTTGTTGTGTTGTCCTTGAAGAGCCAATGATTAAGTGGTAGGCCGTCTCGAATATGATTTTCAAGATTGTTTATGGGCTTGGAGAATCGTGAAATAAATATCGTCTAAACGAAAGAGCGACTGGTTGTTCAGGTATTTATCGAAACTAAAACAAAGCAGACCGAAGTTCACATTCTACATTCTCATTCGCCTTGCTCTGTCTTGCTCTGAGGCGAACTCGTTGCCACAAGTAGACGTGCTGCACGATACCATCGTAATGTTCTATTCCTCACCCTTCACCAATCACCCCTGGAGTACACCAGACGTGTTTGGCTGCTTGAACCACACAATCAATCAGAGCAAGTGACTGAAACATAGATTGCGCGCGAGTGCTATCCAACTCAATCACAGTACACGTATTGTTTGTTGTACCTGTAAGTGGTATTACTGTTATTAACGTCAGATGGATGAATTAAGCAAACATATTGTTACTCGGAACATTATCAAACCAAGAAGGACGTCACAACGTAGGCATATAAAGCGTTATCATTAGGATGATATAGTATAAAATCGTAAGCCACGGTGTACAGTGTTAACACGGTGTGTGTGTTCAGAGATGAAATCACGGCCAATGTTTACCTCTTCAAAGTTTTTACTTCATTACTCCATTCAGGCGTACGTCATCAATTACGTCAATAAGAGAGGGGGGGGGGGGGTCTGTAGCGCAGAGGCACCCCCTCATTCCGCATGGATGCTTGTGGTTGCGATGGGTAGGGATTTCCATTTTAATCTACATACAATATGCACAGTGATTATGCTATTTTAAAATTTACTTTTCCATTAATATTTACTTTGAATTTATTATTGGACTTCCCCAAAACATTTATGAGTGTAATTATGAAAAAGCAATTTCATTTAATAACTTTGGCAGGCCAGTACTAATTCTGATATGCCCAAGAGATAGGTGGTAACAACCACATACTTAACTAATTCTTGTTGGAATGTCGATTGTATTATATAGATGATTACTTTATATTCACACAAATCCCTTAACCTAAAAAGTAATCAAAACCAAGTATCTTTCAAGTGATGGTCACTACCTGGCACACGAGTTGACTGAATGGGCAGACGCAACATGATACAGATATCGAGTGCGTCGTTAGGAAAATAATAACACGTGCTCCACTCCAAACTAAACATGATACATAAAAACATGATTTATTTTGATTTGATTTATTCGAACAGTATGGTTACATACAGAAAACAGTTTCAATCGATACAACGAATACAAATCAACAACATACATTATAAATTTAAACCAACAAAACAGGATAAATCATTAAACATTATTTCTAACGGCTTGGGAAAGGGTGAAAAATTATTAGGCTAGATGATAATGAGTTATACTTTTAACTTTCTCTTTCTTACTATGCTCCTTTTTAAATTTATTTATTTAAAAAAAAGTTGTAACCGTACCATGTGATAAGTCAAAAACAAAATGCTTTTTACACGTTACATCCAGCACAAGCCACCATCTCTACTTTATGTAGATTTGTCGGGTGGTGCGTGCGATTTAGACCGATTTTATTTTTACTAATTTGTCGGCAAGATCTCAAGGCGTTTTCGAGGTATTGCAACTAAAACGCCATTAAAATTAATGTACCTCACTGATAATCACTGAACCTATAATTACCCAACAATATAATAAAATAAATAAAAAATAAAATAAAAATAAAATAAATATTCACTCTAAACATACGTACTGTATACACCACGCGTGAGACGTAGGCTCACTTCTTTGGATGTAATGGTTTTAGTTTTATTTTGTTCTTCTCAAGCTTGGACACTTGTTCAATATATTTTGATTTATAGTTGTTCATAAAGAGCGCATTGAGTGCTTTGGAAACACCGCCATGTGTCAAAAACAGTGTTATGGTCACCCACCATCCGTGAGTGCAACTGCACATTACTATCGCATGATAAATGCTAGAGGAGTTTCTTTTGGAAGATTGCCAACTTTTATATCTGTACCATTGGACATTAGGAATTAATCTTGAGTTAAGTAAGATAAGGGTTTAAAAATATTGTATGTAATGGGTGGGCCTGCCATATCTATTTGAGAGCACGTCGACGGACCGGGATGCCGGTAAATGGTTTGATTTGTGGACGGGCTAGCTCTGTTCAGGGCGGTGGCCGGACCTAGTGCGTAGGAGTAGCCAGGATTGCGGGGGTTTACACTTGTGATTTATGCCGTATGGGATTTTTTAAGTAGGGGATTTAGAGAAAGGATTTTTAATAAAGCAGTTGCAAAAGGTGCGCGCTAAAGTGAGACAAACGGACGCTGCACGTCAGACCTCTTTGAATTTATCGACGAAACTATTTTGATTCTGTTTTGTTTTTCTATCGTGCTCGTGATTGATGATTCAAGAGATGTAATGGGGTTTCAATCAGGGCGTTCAATTATCAGTCACACAATATGGATACGTCGAACAGTATACCAGCATTCGAGAGTCTTTGAGAACGGAATATAGAGACGCCCTCTGGAAATACAGTAAATATAATTCTACATTGCGTTTGATTTAGTTACTCTGTACCAAATAGTTTGGCACACGTACATGAATGTTATTACAAAGTATGCATGAAAGTCGGATCGTTATCAGTCTCACATACTAGAGACAATATAAGCTTACAATCCAATAGGATTATGTCACGAAAGCAATCAACATTAGTATTACGATATACCTACATGACTTTCAATGAACAGCTTCTGAATAAAAAAATTAAAACCTGGGTGCCTTTTCCACCATCAAATTGCAACTGTTGCATCTGTGACTGATAACCCGCCCCATTTTGTTGTTGTTGCATCTACCTATATTCTGCCACCTTGGCTATTCGACCGCGTTTTTCTATTTTCCAAAATATGCTACCGAGTAAAAATATAGTGAATGGCTTTGAAACCTGGTTCATTTAGAAAATCAAAACTATTATTTTCAATTTTTTCTCATCCGGTACACGGCCAATATCGCCACTAACTAAACTAATTTCAAACTTAAATTCGCCAAGGCACACAATTCAACGTAGTGTTGTGTTTTTGTGACATTAATTTTCAACTTGTTTTCTATAGGCTGACTGAGAGGATTTTTTTTAACAATTGTCTTGCGAATTTTTTTGTTTGGCGGTAATATGTACCGATTTGTACCGCCAAACGAAAAAATTCGCAGGAAAGTCAATTGTTAAAAAAAATTGTTCCTCTCAGACAGCCTATAGAAAACAAGTTGAAAATTACTGTCACCAAAAACGCAACACCCTCTACGTTGAATGGTGTCCCTTGGCGAATTGAAGTTCGAAATTATTTTGAGGTGGCGATATTGGCCGTGTACCGGATTAGTTTTTTTTTTCTTTCTAAAAGTGCCAGGTTTCAAAGCCATTCACTATATTTTGACTTGATAGCATATTTTTGAAAATAGAAAAACGAAGAGAAAAGCAGTAATTGAATATTGAAATGTTATCGAAGGAGAAAAGCAGTAATTGAATATTGAAATGTTATCGAAGCGTTGGCATTGTGGGCTGAATATTGGCCAACGTAACGCGAATGATACCCATGTACATACTAATTAATATTCAAATTAATTATGCGACTGCAAAAAATTCGATTCAATAATCTATTGCACATTTTTACTATCAGTTGTTGAGTCTCCATCGCAAGAATACTTTGAAACTTTGAAGTTCGACTTCGTCAAACTTTACCATGGCTCACGTTCAATGAGATCATAATTTTACTTTGAGTTTATCATGAGTCCAAATACAAACGGACAAGCTCATCATACTTTTTTTATTCTATACTTGTTTATGTCATGTTGCTTGTTCGCTTGTGTTATTTAATTTACATTTTAGTTCAACCAACTTGTGAATGGGACACATTTGGCAGTTAGCACATAGCTATTCGCTCGACCAATTATGCATCCGACGTATATGAAACTTTGCAAAGTTCTCAATAAAGTATACATGGACAGCCCTGCGGTCATATATTTTCAAAATTTTGTCTTAATCAGCCAGAAAAAATCACGAATATAGTCATTTTAGTAGTTTTTATCAAAATCAAAATTCGTGTAAACTAATTAATTGTTTATAAATTATTTAAATACAAAATTTAGATGTGTATATTAGTCACTCAACGGTGTTACTGCATAGCCCTACATTTCCACATTTGTGACTTGTTGAAAATTTCAAACACCTGTGGTGTCAGTCGGCCGAGCGAACAGCAATTTGCCTAAAACTCATGTCCTACTCTCTTTAACCGATACCTATTACTAGGAAAACGCTTAAGTCCCGCCGCGTTGTTGGATGAGCGTAATTGGTGCATTGAGTTGCCAAGTGTTATGTGGATTTTCTGTTGTTCTGTGAAAAAATCATTACTTAGTTGAAGATTTTTTTAAATTAATTTAAATTTAATAAAAAATAAACTTTAATTTTTAATTTTTTTAATTAATCGTAATTTTAAAAAAGAAAAAAATCGTAAAATTTCGATTTTCATAAGAAATAATTATTCGATTGTGCTCAAATTTCACACGAATATATTAATTTATAAAATTAAGTTTCTGTGAAAAAATCATTACAATAGGATAAAGCATGTAGGTGTTATAAGTCGAAGAAATTTTTAAAAAATCGAAAAAAATCGTAAAATTGCGATTTTCATAAGAAATAATTTTCCGATAGCGCTCAAAAACGTGGCAGTTCTAAGTTCAGAGATTTAGAAGGCCTCCATAAAATTTCATCGCAATCGGAGTACCGGTTTAGCCGGAATCGTGTGGACAAACAGACAAAAATACAGAAAGAAAGAAAAAAAAAAAAAAAACATTCCGGATTTTTTTCTCCAGTGTAGTAGAATGGAATCTTCGCTTCGCTCATCCAAAAACACATCTCAAACATTGACAACCATTTATTCCAATTGACTGCATCATTACTAAATTTCATTATTGATCTTTTATCTAATCTTGTATATAAATAAATATATATATATATTGACGATGACAGATATTATGTAATCTATTGTGACATTCATGGATTAATGTGAATTGGAAATCTATACTAGTTTGTTGAGCAAAAACGGTAATAAATTTCCCCACATAAACTCAGTGTTTCAATACAGTTTTAAACGTAAATAAATCCTTAAAAACTCCAACAACTTTGGGAGCTTCAGTATCGAATACGAAAGTGATACCACAAAAGTCGGTGGCACTTTCGCGTCCCACTAAATCGAACATAATGGAATTCAATACCCCCATCGCTTATCTCCAAAGCCGTCCAAGAAGCTTCTAACGCCAGCCGAACATGCCATATTGTCACGATTTTTAACCCACCTACATTTTTGGAAAATTGCCAATGAGATGGACATCTGCCCGCGCAACTGACACCTAGTATAGATACAAATATATCATAATCCTAGTAATTGATAAAATAAAATCTGCTTTATTTGCGATCCAGTTTCTGACTTTTTTTAAATTCTAATTATATTTGCTCAAAGAAGTTTGAACTTTCTGACCCCAAATTTACAAAAGTTATTATATGGTTAATTTACAGTCGAGATAGCATCGATTAAACTATAAATACAATTGCAGTGTTAATGGTATTGAATGCGAGAGCTCCGATACTTAGAGCTAGAGGTTCTGGATTCGTTGCCCAGTCGGGGCAAACATCTATTAGGGAAAATATTACTTTGCAGAACTAAATATCATTGCAGGTTGCTAAAGCAGAAGCTTTGTGATATGAAAAGGTATACATGTCAACTTAAGTTTCCATACTAGTATAAGTCTATAGTTAGAAAAAAGCGGACTATGCAACAAGTTATAAGTTATTGCCTGATGTCATGATTGTATTGGACTTGAAAATTCCAAATATCAATGACAATGAGCTACTAGGCCAAGGTTTCTCAACTAAAGTGATCGCCATGGACCAAGACCACAACAATTAAAAATGTCCAAAAAGTGCTTCGTTCTTTTGCAACTGGAATATCTCAAGTCCACACTGTTGTTGGTTGACCATACCTACCTCAGATACATGTTCGGCAATCACACTCGCATATACTTAATAAATATGCAGTTTAAAATGTTGAGAAGACAAGAAATGTCGAAGGCCGCCAAATCGGATTACGCTTCGGGCGAAGTGGGCTTATACAGTAGGCGACACGAAACAAGTAGAGATCGCGTAACTTATCCTGCAAGGTTCTTGTGTGGGTCGCGGCAAACCTGGCTCACTGGGCTGGCATCATTAATCTCGGTCTCTGACTGAGGTAGCGGGTCCGGCCTCCACCCCTGGCTGGGAGGTGGAGGAAGGAGCTGTCCCCACCCCCGGTAGTACCAGGCAGGGCGGGTTTGGAAAAAGATAACAGCCGGTCGAAGAACCTGGTAAGGGTCTGGGTTCAAGCCCCTATCTGCCACATGCGAAATATTGCTCAATCGAAGTGTAATCCTGTCAAATAAGAATTTTTCACAGACCTTCCTAATCAACATACCGGTACTATAACTCTCCTACGAATGGACTAGAGACCATAGACCTCCATATTGGAAAATGGGCAGCCAAAACGTCTTTGTTTTCCCACCACCTTTATATTTCCACTTTGAGTACTGCAGGCCGATGCCCTGGTCGGCTAAGGCTATATACCGCAAGGTACTAAGGGCAAATTCTAAATGTATAGAAGACTGTCCCCTGGGATAGAGGCTGCGTGCGGTGCAACCCTATATCTTACACGGCAGGGAGGTGGGAGGAGGGGTGGTGCATGACACGGAGGAAGGCAGCTATCTTCACCTCTGTTGATCGGGTGCTCTTTGGATCATCAGCGATCTTGTCTCTCAGCGCTTTGGAAATAAACCTTACAGTTCCCAACTTCGTCAGTGCTTTGGAAATAAACCTGAGAGTTTCCAACTTTGTCAGTGCTTTGGAAATAAACCTTACAGTTCCCAACTTTGTCAGTGCTTTGGAAATAAACCTGAGAGTTCCCAACTTTGGTTTACTCGAAGTGTAAAGGTCACGTGTACACAACGTAAATAAATACACAGACGAGATTTATACTAGGAAGCTTCGCAAACGCTTTTTCAGGCGCGTTGTTGGATGAGCGTAATTGTTTAAAAACGAAAAAAGCGTAAAATTGCAATTTTCATAAGAAATAATTATTCGATTCGACACGAATATATAAATTCATAAAATTAAGGTTCTGTGAAAAAAATATTACAATCGGATTAAGCATGTAGGTGTTAATTCGAAGAATGTTTAAAAATAAAAATAAAATCGTAAAAAATTGCAGTTATCATGAGAAATAATTATTTGATTGCGCAAAAATTTTCACGAATATATTTCCTCATAAAATTAAGGTTCTGTGAATAAATCATTACAATCGGATAAAGCATGTAGGTATAATAAGTCGAAGAAATGTTTAAAAAATCGAAAAAAAATCGTAAAATTGCGATTTTTATAAGAAATAATTTTTAAATTGCGCTCAAAAACGTGGCAGTTCTAAGTTCAGAGATTTCAAAGGCTTCCACAAAATTTCATTGCATTTGTATTATCGGTTTAGCCAGAATCGTGTTAACTAACAGCCAAAAATAAATAGTGTAGTGAAATGGAATCTTCGCTCCGCTCGCTACGCTCATCCAATTATTTAATTGCATCGTGTTTGTTCTCTGTCATTGTTTTGCAGAGACTTGACTCCTTCGAGATACTATCACCACCAATGTTGCGGTTCTGAGTTAAGATTCGTTGTGTTCGCAAATCCACATGATCCGACTTATTCTGCCCAAAGGTCCATATTTTTGGGATTCACAGTGGACTATTGGTCATTGACAAATGAATCTTTCAATTTGTAGGTACACACACCATCGACGTCGAGTCGAGCATGTATACACACTGGCCGGCGATGCGTCGCGACGCCCACGATGATTGCGACGCGACCCGTCTAGGCGCACTCTCGGCGGCGATCATGTTAACTGGCCCCAACCAAGTGAGATGTGCTGTGCGGCCAGTCGTTGGCGAGGTGCCGACTACGGAGGACGGAGTTGTTGTCTTGCGCCCAGCAGCCGGTGATACCCGCACGAGTTCGCACAGACCTGTCTTCACACCAAGAGTACTTTCTTAGGTAAGTCCAGTGCATTCATTTGTAATTATTTTTATAATCGTTGCTAATACACTGATTTTTTTTTTTAAATTTCTCTAAATGTTTTTAATATATTCTGACAGCGATTGATGTTTCGCACGTTTTCTCGAAGTGTCAAAAAAGGTGTTTTGTTTACTAGGAAGTGTTCTATGCCGATTTACATTCAATTATAGCGAATAATATATGCTTAAATTTTTTCGCAAAGTTTACTGAGCATTCGACTCGAAACCTTCACAAACAAGTCACACTTAATTATTATGCAGCGCGGATCGAACCCCGCCTATATCTCGACGTTTTCCGACGTTTCAGACCTTTTCTGTGACCTTCACGTTGCGATCCTAACAACACGACGAAGGTCGTTGTTAGGTGGTCGAAAGTTCGAAAACACAACTTAGCTTCGTCGGATCAAACTTCAAATTTAACTCGTATTTAAACTAACGAAAGTTCATACAGATCCGTGGGTCAACTGTGTCCGAGTTCGAAAGATAATAGAAGCACTGTGACTTGTCGGCGTTTCTTTTCAATGGCATAATTTTCTAACTGTCATGATTGAAACAAGGCAATTATATCTATTAATGTTCGGAATTAAGTTTAACAATGCCTGGAATTTGTATCGTGAAAGTCTGTTAGTCAGCCAGACCGAATGGGCTCATGTCAACAAACCGATGACAGCTGCGTCGGGGACCCATCGTTTTGATTGATTGCTAGAGAGGGGGCAGAGAGGGGAATTAACTGTCTTGTTGATCGAACATTAAAGGTGAGGTTAAATCTACTGTCCGTCAATAGTTCTTTTTCGTTAGCCCAAGTTGAAGAGACGGCTTTTTGATTAACCGGAATGGAAGTACTTCATTCTACTTTTTAGGTAAATTTTACTTATTTCTTATGTCTTTTATTTTTCTGAATATTTTATTGTCTCTTCTACCGTTTCATGATTGATTATATGTAGGCCTTTGAATTTGTGAATCCGATCGACACAAAACAATTAAATTAGTTTACGAATACATAATGCAGGGCTAATCGATACTTTTTTATACAATGTTAAATGTCCATTTAAAAATTCGCTTGATCGGCAAATCCAGCTAATTCCACATAGGCCTACAGTCTGGGCTACTTTTCGACCTCCAATTTTTACCCGAAAAATGAGAATTTTTGAGACGACGTTAACAAGGGATGAGCGAATGTCGCCATCAGAGCTTTATTCTTACATTTCAAATATTTTTCTCCTGTACGCAAGCTTGCGAAATTACCACAAATTACTTGTTTGGTAGCATATTTACGGCCAGTTACTAACAAAAGTGAGCAATTTTTTGAAAAATGTGCAATAGCGCAATACAATTCTTACATTCTTAGTTAACATTTTGTTGCAAACCATAACCCGATAGGACAAACGATAGAACTTCTAAGTGATCCAGACTAAATCTCTGCGTTCTGTGTAAAAAGCTGTTTTTCTCTATCTCAGCCAACAATTACATAATATATTTAGTATTTTGTTCCTCGTATACGGTAGACCTATGTCCTTTTGAATCAATCTGTATTGCCATTGTTTATCTTGGCGCTCAAACCAGGTTTACTATAGGCCTTACGCAGTTTAAATCATTCTGCTTTTGAGAAATACTGCATTTTTATGAAAATAATGATGTTTGATATATTGAGTTTTACATAATATCTAAGAAAATGTTTTATGATGGTAAACGACGCACTTCAACAAATTACACAGGAAATATACATCAAGCTCGTGGGACAGCAGTTTGGCTTTTTACTAATTATGTGGTATTTTCATGGATTTGCTGCTAATGAGACCACAAAAATAAGGTTGTTTTATTTTTTTATTACGAAATGACGTGATAATAATATATGAAAATGTGTTTTGTATGTGTGTTTTCGAATATTGCTTTTACTTAATTTTGTCATTAGGAGTGCGTGTTTCGCTTTAAGTCTTGATTTATCATTGTGGTTATTATTTCGGTGTAAAACCAATTTGTTTAATCTGGTAATTTTGTACAATTTATTGGCTCATTCTCAATCATCAATCACTATTTGCTTCCTCATGTTCCTCTGGTGACTTAAAAAAAAAAAAAATGATTTGAGATGATTGCCCACTCCCAACGCGTAGTAAATATAAACAACAAAATTCAATGAACAAATAAGCACTCAGACATTTAAAATATAAATTAATGTTAACATCCAAAACAAGTTGAATCATACGCAAATTACTATATTTGGGTTAAAAAAATTGTATTCCTAAATATAGACTTTCTAGAAGAGATCAAGATAGACTAGCTTCATTCAAAGAGGAATCTTGAGCCATTTTTTGTTCGTATATAAATACACCATGCCCCATGAATGCCATGTTATGAACCTCGGTTATAAAATGTGTATCTAAAGAAAGACATATTTATATTATGATATTGACACATACATATTGATGTTTTTTATATTAATTATTTTCTCTGTATCCGAATTTTGTTACTAGATTGGTTCTATAAATATCGTCAATCAAAACATTCCATTTGTAGGATAGGTCTAATATGGTATCGATACATCGCTCAGGTGTAGAATTGTGACAAATTTCCGGGGATATATAAGCGATAGTGATTTGGAGGTAACAATTATTATTATTTTTAGTATATGAGTTAGGTGAGTAACTTTGCATTAAATTTTGATTTAATTTGGAACTTGTTTTATCCAACAAATCTGAACACTCTTCGCTGCACCTTATTTGAAACGTAATCCTGATATGCCGGGTCGTGTGTTTGTGATTGGGACGCTACACCCACCGGTTGCGCCGCGACGCGCCGCGACGCCGCTGATTGATGTGTGTTTACGACGCACGATTTGCCAGCTAAAATATCAATCTGCTGGCTGAAATATTGGTCACGAGTGGGATACACTTTCGTCGGGAAGATTAATGCCGTAACTGTTGATAATTTATTCCAGAACTCGATTGATGATTTAGTGCATTCTTTTAGAGAAATGCTCGCAGTAAATGGTCCGTGCGGCTCTTGGGGTTCTCTCTCAGTACGTCGAGGATGACTGACGATGATGGCGATTGATTTGAAAATATATTTCTAGATATTATATTTCTTGTTTTTCGTTTTCTTCCTATGGCGCTGAATCTGATTGTAGCGATCGATGACGGTTTATCTCTTACGGTAAATTAATATGAGAGATGAGTTTTGTTGCATTCCACGTAGTCTTGGTTTACCGTATTTAATACAATCGAGTTATTAAAAAATCTTGCTCTACCATGATCGTAGACCGGGTCTTACAACTTACGAAATCGAGAAATAAACACTTGTTCAAACCATTTTACTTAGGTTTGATTAATAATTTTAATGCAGCAGATCGTTGGAGTACTGTTACATCCACCGAGATTTATTATACGCCAACAATCCGCGTTTGATCCCCGGTTTATTTGGATTTGGTAATTTCCAGATTGTAATTATATATTATCAATTCCACCTTCGCGAGAGTTTCCTAATCAACTTTATCGATAAAAGTTGTTGGCTACTACATCAATTGATCGACACTTATGGATGGAATAAACCATAATTACGTTAGAAACTTGGGCAAGTTGCTCACTCCCGTCGACATGTGCGATTGATTTATATTGGGTCTTTTTGTAAACGACTGTGGCATGTTGTATATTTTTACTTCTCATCTTGCAACAGCACATCTAAACTCTTTTCCGCTCTTATCCAACGGATTGTGTGTACTGGGGAAACGCTACACTAGAATGCGTAGGATCAGTCAGAATGCACGACCATGTTACGGTCATGTATAGCTAAGCGTGACTTCTTTAGCACCGCTCTGCACTCGAGGGGACGTGGGTTCGATCCCACGTGAAGCATGCATCACTCACTAATCCCACTGTATCGCAGTTCCACTAGTCGTCTCCGCACTATATATACGCGTCCGACCACGCGCCGTCCAATTGTTTCCAGGGCGGTTACTGGACGGAGAATATTGTTGAAACTTGAATTGCATCGTTAGTTTCATTGTTTCCATTTGCTATAAAATGGGTTCTAAACTTAAAACCGCCCGTTTGAGCTGTCATTCATTCTGTATACAACGATCAGTGCCGTCCGCGATGGCTTGTATAATGTACATACCGTTGAGGCGCAGTCTCCATGCGTGTTGAACGAAGGGGCGTGGGTTCGAATCCCGTTCGAATATCTTGTAATTGTATTTCATCGCTATCTAAAGGTACATTTGATGATTATGTTGCTTAGCAGCACTGAGATTAATCGTTTCGAATAGTAAATTACCAGACTTTAGGCAGACAACGGTTGCAATTTACTGATAAATGTCTGCAGAATCCCCAGAATTCCTCTAAAAGTATAAATTTTAAGGAATGTTGAAGTATTTAAAAATGTGATTTTATTATCAGAGTCATGCATACTAACTTTATGTGTATCTGGTAGACTACTGTTTTCTTGCATTATTAACTCACCTGTTACACTTCCTTACTTAGGAGCTGCGAGTAAAAAATATACCTTCGGCTTTGATGGAACATTAGTCTTGTTCATTCGCTCGTTATGAGCCGTATCTCTAACATACGCGAGAGGCTCGAGAAGTAGCTCATTTAACTTCGCCTCCGGAGGTGGCTAATGTATCTAAATGTTTAGTATAGTGTTTTCAACAAAAAAATAAGAAAGTTATATCATAATGTGCTCGCATTATTGTTGAAGGTTTTCCGTAAACAACGCTCTTAGACAGAACGTGTTAGTTAAGACCTACCGTCCTATACGTTTCGAGTATTTTAGTGTAAACGGGGGCGAAAATAATTGTTGCATTTCTTACCATTATTTGTTTATACATACATTTTGATTTTGTGACACTGGTTTCCTATTTGCTTGAATTTAGTAGACACAGTACTCACACGCTCCTGACGGAAAACACATTTATTTAATTACTCTAGTGGTTCAAAGAATTTCTCACTTTGATTGGCTTGGTGATGGTTGGTAAGTTTGCATAGTAGAGCTTTTGATGAACGGAATTCCTTTTCGGAGGAAGAAGTAAGTTTATGTTTAATTCCTGCATACAAGAGTACCATGTAGGTGCCTACTAGTTGGTTAAAGCGACTTTTTGACATGCATGCATGCTAAATTCACTTTTCTCATAAGTACTTGGCATGTTTACCAAATTACTAACAGTGCGCGGGCAAGTAAACTTTACTTGTGAAAATAATTTGAAGTGTAACCTTTGACCCTCGATGCATATAGGCCAAATAACTCACATCACCGTGAACTTTTGCAGCGATAGCTTTTACTTTCTGCGTCAGGAGTGAGACCATACGTTCCTTTTACCGCTAATGTTACTTACGTACAATTTGCAAGTGCGATTATAACGATTATAACTTTTCACGTGATTTCACGCTAAAACTTTTACTTTTCTCTGCATTAGTAAGTTCTTTTTGTCACTAATGTCCCTTGCAGTAGGCGGTAGGCCGATTTGCGAAGTGAGTGTTTCAATGATGACTCGTATTCCTTTTTATGGCAAGTCTGATGAAAGATATCATGATGCAAGACAATATGAGGCAGATATCATGTGCAATGCAGCATTACTAATGTGTAATATTTCTTAATGCGCTCAACTTCATATAGTTATATATAGAAGCCGTTGTACGCAAATGTAATAAAAAATATGGAGGCCTGTTAAAAATTAATACTAAATCATATTACGGTTATAAGGTAGCCTATTAATAACGCCATATTTTATTGCAAGTGATTATTTTGAGAAGAAGTATATTGTATAATTACAAATTACAGTTAATATCTTTTCCAATTTTTGTTTTCTAATTTTTGGAACCGATCGGCGATGCTCCCTCAATGTTGGTGAACATATCTACTACTACTACTGTTATTATTTTTTTTACCAGTGAAGAGGAATCCGGTGCATAACTTCTAATGTCATTTCATAAACCGTACTCTATCAATGGCTTCCTTTTTCAGCACACGCTCGCTTTAAGTTGCGGGTGGTTTTTGATTATGATGAGTTTATTTTTATTGATTCAGAAATATGTCGTTGACATTTTTGTTTACGTGTTTTTTTCTGCGTACGCCCGCTTTGAATACAATATTGCCGGTGACGTTTGATTATGATGAACGATGATTATAATTTTGTTCGTTCTTCAGAAACCTATAATTAACAAACTTTTCATCTTCCTAAAAGCAGTCTATACATTTTTATTTACTCGCCCACGAACCCAACGCACTTAACGCACTTAACCAACTAGTTTTCATACATATAGATCTCAAATCTATACAAAATATATCTAATTTTCAAATGTTTTTCATTGTATAAACGTTTTGATGTACCATAACTTTTCTTTTTGTACTTAATTAAGTAATTAATGTGCTTGCTTATGTGCACCTTTTGACCTTAGTAGACTTATTTATATATTTTTGTTATGATGCATTTTGTTATCCAGTCTTTAATTTACAATTCAATGCCTACATCACATTTAGGATCTTGCTCTGTTGCCGATTGGTTTGATAAGTAAATATATACATAAATAAATAAATAAATAAATAAATAAATAAATAAATAAATAAATAAATGGTGTTGACGATCTCAAAACGCAATTGCAATTTATTTCAGACACCGCTATTCACGTCTGAATCTTCTACATTAGATTGTAGAATCTCTATGGCCAGATAACCCACGTACGTGTCGCACTATTATGATTCGTCTAGGGTCCCAAGTCATGTGACATGTTTGTGACAAGGAAACCGAGGCGGCTGACGTATGGCATTGGTTAAATTGGTTGAAAGAAATAATTGGGTTGTCGCTCATTTCATTTCAATAAGTTGAATTAAGTTCTACTCGTCTAGATCTAATTAGGATGAACCAGATTCATCATTGCCAGTTGACGTATTTTCTTTTCTTTTCTTTTCTGCCAAGCAGACACTCGGTTTCAGTGATAGAATTTCGAATAACAGGCCTACAGCAAAAAAGTAAACGAAACTTGGTAATTCTAAGTTATTTGCTTCTTCTTTGTTTGTCGATATTGCTAACTCTTGGAAAACTGTTCTCCGTCGCTTAAGTCTTTTAGAAATTAATGCCTTTTTACTTAAATGATTAATTAATTCATGACCAAATTCAGGGGTCAGCGGACGTAACTTGTACCCGGGACACGTACCTGGCGCCTCCACCAAGGGTGATATGAAGATGTAGTTCGTCCGTTTACAGTTGACGAATTTCGAGTTCCTCAAAGGGACAAAAGACCAGATTTGTTCACACCTCTTGACAAGATCGTACGGACACTTACCCGGCGCCTCCCCCAAAAGTGATATGAAGGTAGCTAGTTGTTTGTTGTATGGTTGTCACCGGGGAATGTGTTAATCTCAGTCGCATTATTATTTTAAGAGACCACCTAATTTTTATTAAAACGATTAATTCAGTCATGACCAAATTCATGAGCCACGGGGCGGGACTAGTACCCGGGACACGTACCCGGCGCCTCCACCAAGAGTGATATGAAGGTAGCTACTTGTTTGTTGTATGGTTGTCACCGGGGAATGTGTTAATCTCAGTCGCCTTATTATTTTAAGAAACCACCTGATTTTTTACTAAAACGATTAATTCAGTCATGACCAAATTCATGAGCCAGGGAGAGGGACTAGTACCCGGGACACGTACCCGGCGCCTCCACCAAGAGTGATATGAAGGTAGCTACTTGTTTGTTGTATGGTTGTCACGTGGCAATGTGTTAATCTCAGTCGCCTTATTATTTTAAGAAACCACCTGATTTTTTACTAAAACGATTAATTCAGTCATGACCAAATTCCTGAGCCAGGGAGAGGGACTAGTACCCGGGACACGTACCCGGCGCCTCCACCAAGAGTGATATGAAGGTAGCTACTTGTTTGTTGTATGGTTGTCACGTGGCAATGTGTTAATCTCAAGTCGGCCTTATTATTTTAACAAACCACCTGAATTTGTAATAAAACGATTAATTCAGTCATGACCAAATTCATGAGCCAGGGAGAGGGACTAGTACCCGGGACCTACCACTACCAAGAGTGATATGAAGGTAGCTACTTGTTTGTTGTATGGTTGTCACGTGGCAATGTGCTAATCTCAGTCGCCTTATTATTTTAAGAAACCACCTGATTTTTATTAAAACGATTAATTCAGTCATGACCAAATTCATGAGCCAGGGAGGGGACTAGTACCCGGGACACGTACCCGGCGCCTCCACCAAGAGTGATATGAAGGTAGCTACTTGTTTGTTGTATGGTTGTCACCGGGGAATGTGTTAATCTCAGTCGCCTTATTATTTTAAGAAACCACCTGATTTGTACTAAAACGATTAATTCAGTCATGACCAAATTCCTGAGCCAGGGAGAGGGACTAGTACCCGGGACACGTACCCGGCGCCTCCACCAAGAGTGATATGAAGGTAGCTACTTGTTTGTTGTATGGTTGTCACGTGGCAATGTGTTAATCTCAGTCGCCTTATTATTTTACTAACCACCTGATTTTTTAATAAAACGATTAATTCAGTCATGACCAAATTCATGAGCCAGGGAGAGGGACTAGTACCCGGGACACGTACCCGGCGCCTCCACCAAGAGTGATATGAAGGTAGCTACTTGTTTGTTGTATGGTTGTCACGTGGCAATGTGTTAATCTCAGTCGCTTTATTATTTTACTAACCACCTGATTTTTTAATAAAACGATTAATTCAGTCATGACCAAATTCATGAGCCACGGGGCGGGACTAGTACCCGGGACACGTACCCGGCGCCTCCACCAAGAGTGATATAAAGGTAGCTACTTGTTTGTTGTATGGTTGTCACGTGGCAATGTGTTAATCTCAGTCGCCTTATTATTTTAAGAAACCACCTGATTTTTTACTAAAACGATTAATTCAGTCATGATCAAATTCCTGAGCCAGGGAGAGGGACTAGTACCCGGGACACGTACCCGGCGCCTCCACCAAGAGTGATATGAAGGTAGCTACTTGTTTGTTGTATGGTTGTCACGTGGCAATGTGTTAATCTCAGTCGCCTTATTATTTTAAGAAACCACCTGATTTGTATTTAAACTATTAATTCAGTCATGACCAAATTCCTGAGCCAGGGAGAGGGACTAGTACCCGGGACACGTACCCGGCGCCTCCACCAAGCGTGATATGAAGGTAGCTACTTGTTTGTTGTATGGTTGTCACTTGGCAATGTGTTAATCTCCGTTGCCTTATTATTACCTGAAACTTTCTTCTAACGTTTTTAAAACATTTTTTCTCTGCATAGAAAAATATTTCATTTTTCTGCCTTCAACCTGAAGAAACAAAATATGTTTAATTTATATTTTATTATCATAATATTTTCCAAACAGTGCTGAGCTCGGAACAATTTAAGTGTAATATTAAACACACATTCGTGGTTGCCTTGCTGCTACGCCATCATGGAACAATATACAATTGTCATGATTGACACGGTTTCTTTAGTTACCTTCTCATGGATTATGGCGAACTCGTTTAATGATCGAGTGCATATCAAACACCTCAATGCATCATCTAAGACTTGAGCCTTGAACTGAAGCGCCGCGGCGCTAACCTCAGATCAAAAGAAACTGCTCTTACTTCCTCTCTGATTGTTATTATTGGTGATCGCAGGGAGTGAATCTTTCACTCAAGTCAAGTTCCTAACACTTTCTCCGTATGTCTGTTTTTTGTCCGCAAGCCGTCTAGGCCTCCAGGTCTGTGTTCCTACCGTCGCATGTTGAAATGAACACGTGGTGCGTATATTATCTTTGTGGTTTTGGTAACACGTAATAGTTGGTCTTGTTCCTCACACAAACTGATTCCTTCTCAATCAAATTCGAACAAAAACGCGGATAGGGGTTCAGTATAATAACTATCTGTAATGAGTTGAAAATGAAATCAGAGTAGTTTGTTTTATCGATAATTCTTCCCTCGTCGCCCAGTAATTGCATTTCTTTCAGTTTCTTATCGCTTGCATCCCATACCTTGGACCGATTATCTACTCTACTTATTCTTATACCACAATCTGTCTATACCTATGCTATTTTCACGTTCACTTTCTGTGTTTTTTTAAATAGTTAGCCATTATTTTTTACTGCCTAAGAATGTATTGTAAAAATATTTACTTATTTTAACTACATTTTCTTTTCTTCTTTTTTTTCATTATACTTTCTTTCTTCATTTTACTGTTTTAAGTACTTCCTCATTTGTAATACGATATATTATCCAATAAATCTTTTCCTTTGGAAGGAAACTCTGAGAACACTACGATAATTTCAATGAGTTAAGCAATACAAAAATATATTTATCTTATATATTCCCATTATAAAACCGCAGTAATAGGCATGCATCATCATAATTCCATTACCTTCAATGTACTACACTGTGCATTCACTTTGACTTCTCGAGGCTTGACCTTCAGTTGAATCAACTCTCCAAGCTAAAGAGGTTATCTACGCCAAGCTGATGTCAATAAGTACATGTGGTGACCGGTGCATGCAGCAAGGCAACCGTGTTTTATGTATTATTATAGCATATTTCGCTTCTCTTGATCTTTATTGTCATGTACTGTTCCCGGTACCACCCGAAGATCATCAACCAACGTTCATATAATTCACTCCTCGCCGTCACTCCTTATTACTCTCTTATCTCACTCAACGTCTATGAATGAATGGACAATGCGATTCCGTCAACATCTCAATAGGTCATTGTTGTTGTCTTCAAGTGCGCTGTAAAACGTGTCATTCTCATCTCTGTCCGTACATATTAATTACTTCCGACTGTCGTAAATGCCACGTGCTGATGTCATCTCGATACGTCTCGTTACATGTCCGTGAGACATTCTGCTTCCACATTTTATGCCACCTCGTTGTGAATAGTTTCAACTTCTTTTTCGTGTTGTATATTAGTCTAAGATATAACGCATTTACTTGGACTGGTGGGACATTCACGGCCAAAGAAACAAACTACCATCGGGCCACTATATATTTTTACGAAGAAAGGAATGACATGTTAGTCGTTGTTGTTTGTTGTCCATGTTTCGTCTAGCGGTAGCATTGATGGTGGTAATAAACCCTTTCGCTGCTGCACACCTCTTTGGAGTAGGACATAAAACAGTCCTATGTCCCTTGATGAAATTGCAACGATTTAAATACCCATTGATTTCAAATGCGTAAAAAGGCAGTCGAAAAGCTTACGGTATGTATGCCTAAAGCAAAGTATTTCCTGGTCAGATCACATTGCTTTTTGTTTTTGTGTATAACTATTTTTAAAAATGTAACCTCAACTTTTATAATGCACTTATACATAATATTTTAGCTTTACTTGTTTATTCTTTCGTCGCTATCGTGCCATTTCATATTTGCAAGTAATAATTGCAACAGGACATACCGACCGACATATTTATGTTATCTTGTAGGCTATCTACAACAACATTTGTGTAAGAAATTAAAATTGATACATAAGATAATACACAAGGTAGAACTAATTAAACGTAGGCCTGTTTTATATTGGGGAGGAAACTTTATTATACATGTAATACTAGGATGTTTTATTAAGCGAGCGTTTCCATTTGACTCTGCCTGAAAAAATAGCCACTGCTTTTTTTTTTACATTCTCATTCAGTGGAATTGTCCACTGTAATGGACGCCAACTTTCAAAATTTAAATCCGGGTAAAAGATAGTTTTTTTCAATTTGACCCCAATTTTTTAAAAAATCCAAAATATGCAAAAAAAAAAATACAGAAAAAATTAGTTTTAAAAATTAATTAATTTCCGAAAATGAAGCTTTAATTCAAAATCCAAAATTTCCCAAATTGCTTAAAAAAACGCCGGAAAAAAAATATTTAAAAAACACTAAACATCTTAGAAAAAATTAGCATTTTGAATTTATTGCGAAAAATAACTTTATTTTGGCCAATTTAATTCTCCACTGAATGGTTTTAAAGTTAATCGAAAGTTTTTTTTTAAAAACTAAACGGCGACAAAATCTGAGGTGGCCAAATCATTTAGAATGTCCGTCCGGTCACGAATAGTTAATTTATTTTGATCCGATAAGTAGTGTAGATGGGAAATTACATTTTATCAAAAGTAACGTTACCATGGCAACGAGTTTGTATATCTCGCCATAACGTTCGAACTGAGTCTCGGATCGAGTTGAAATTTGGACCATCCGCAAGCTTCAATCTGGATTGAATGCCATTAGTTTTGTGGCAAAATTGTTCAAAAAGTTACAAAGTTACATTAAAGTTAATCAAAAGTTTTTTTAAAAACTATTCGGCGACAAAATCTGAGGTGGCCAAATCATTTAGAATGTCCGTCCGGTCACGAATATGTTAATTTTATTCTGATCCGATAAGTATAGTGTAGATGGAAATTACATTTTAACCTAAGTAACGTTACCATGGCAACGAAAAGTCGCACGAGGTTTCTGGCCACTACGCACTGCCACCTAGAAGTATTCAAAATACTATCGAGGAAGCAGTGTATTATTTGTTACCAAAGAGTTTAAATAGTTTTCCCAAGGAAATGATGTCAAGGTCCTCTAGATGGCGGTGGATTTTATCCACAAAGTAAAGGTTTACCCACAAGTTTACCCAAATACCTTGGCAATAATAAATAATATTGGAAACATGGCCCCGTGGACAGCGAACGTCGCAAATTTTAAAATTTAAAAAATGTGCAATGTGGGTCTAGCTATAGCACGTGCTCGCTTATCAACGCGTCCAACTGAGCGTTTCCTAGTACTATTACTGACATAATTGATGTATTAAGTATTAACCTACTAGGCCTACTGGGTCAAGCAAGATCTATACATTATTGTAATTGTTTTTAAATATTATTTTTATATAATTGGTATTTATGTATTAGCCTAGATTTATCATGACATGTAATACACTCTGAACATGGTCTACATGGAAAGAGTACCAACATTACGCAAATAAAATCAATCAATCAATACCGCCATGAGCATGTCAGTATAGGAGAGCATCTTGAGCAAAGTTTGCCTTGCTGAGAGGCGGCGCGTAGCCTTCTAGGAGGATTTAAAAGACGCGTTCCTCCTTCAGCGTAATCACAGTCGGGTGCTATACTGAGTACCGAGTACCGACTCTAGTTCTGAGTTCCGCTCGTACAGCGGTCGCCGCTTGGATTCCGGTCTTCGCATTACTGATATAACTCGCAGAATTATTCTTACGCGCATTGCAGCAAGCGCATAGAGATAATAAAAGTCCAATGATAATAATTCTTGCAGTGGTATAGAACAGCTGGCTGATAGAATGTCAATGTTCATTATATGAAACCGCTATGAATTATTGATACAAGGTACTAGTTATGATGAGCACAAAAAGTGAACCTGCAGACCTATTTCTTGTGGATGTGGTATTGTGGCCTGTACAGTTGTTGATATGCTATAGAAGAGGGCTTTGAAGAGAGAAGCTGCCGCTGGAATACCACTTTAGCTATGTGGTGATAAACATATCAGAAACATAAAACATAGACAAAGGGTTACAATGCCGCGTCTTTGTTCAAACTTCGTTTTTAACTTTATAAAAGTGGTTAAATAGCAATTAATGATCAAAGTAATGAAATTGTATGATTCTGATTTGATTAAAACAGTTTATTGTCACAGTTTTCGATTGATTGCTTGCTTGGTGGTGATGGGAGTGATAACGAAGCTAATTTTTTTTCGCACGTGATGCAGTGTGAAGATTATTCTTGATATAGATACATTATGCACACGTAGGTGGACTCGGCTGAATAGTTATCTAAACATCCCCGAACATGTAAATCTGAGTGTCCTCTCTGTTGCAGCAGCCGAGCGGGTCGCAGCCGTCGGGGCGCGTTGACCAATGGCCGTGCATCTGTCGGTAATCCTTGTCCTGGTGGCGTCGCTAGTCGTCGTCACCTCGGGACTGGGAGCTCTGTCTGGAACCGGCATCCTGGGTGAGTGATCCCCATGTACATTACAGTCGATGGTGTAGTTGAACTAGATCTAGGGCGACCGTCGAAAACCCGCTGTACGCCATTAACGATCGAATGTAATTGATCGAACTACGTTAAAGACCAAAGTGAAGAATGTGGAACATCCTACCCCAACACATACATAGAAACGATACGATGGTGTGGGAGGGAAGTGAAGTGACACTCGACAAAAGTTTGCCAACTAACTCGATAACGCAATATAGCGATGCTCTCTCCCGTTCTTTATTCTATAAACATAACTACACGGCTCAATTTTATGTTTGATTTATTGCTTTTACAGTGTTTACTATAGAATAACTTTTGATTTATTTGATTTGTGTATTATCTCAAATCTTCAGATATCGTACTGAGCATGCGAATCGTGTATGATTATTCGCGTATATATTGACGCGATAAAGTGAGGAGGGAAACATGATGCCGGTCGGCGCCGACTTCGTGTGGGAGTATAGGAGGTCCAAAGCACCAATGAGAAGTTTTTGGACGTTGAGAAAATGTGCGTGGGGGCTGAACACCCACGCACTCATTCTCAAGATTCCGCAAAAAACTTAAAAACTTTGTTTATCTCTGGGTTAAAGTAATTGTAGGGCCTACTAGCAAACTTTCGTTTTCGATCATGCCATGCGATACGCCGACGTATACCCCGAGCAAAATATACGATCAAGTGTATTCAGAGTTTAGGCTTATTGGCCACGTCAGTTTTTTTCTTCTTCGAAAATTGGAAAATTTACTAATTTACTTTATACATTGCTTCAGAAATAGTGTTTGCTTGAATTTCTTCTTCACGCCATCCACCCTTGTTCCATCGTTGATAATACTGACTGTTTCTCTTTTATAGACTCATGAGTCATGAGTTTATTATTTCTGTCCGGGAACTATTAAAACAAACGTTTATAAAGGAATGATGCCACGGCCCCCTTCGCCTTCAAGTGACCAACTATAGCTAGGGTATCTGGATAGTTTGGGAAGGAATGCCCATGGCCTAAAAACAACTACAAGTGGGACTGAATTCCGTCATTCGCCTTTGACGAAGAAGACATTTAAAATCTATATTTTATTTTTTTAAGGTATAAAAAACTTTTTAGATCCTCCATCAAATTTATTTATGCATTTTTGTTTTTAAAATCCTCTCAATTTTTAATTATGACAGCTCTAAGAGTATTCCTCCTTGGTAACAATAAGGCACACAGAGCTTACTGTACGTGTTGTAAAGAATCGATCTTATCATAGACATGTAAATGATATGAATAAATCACAGTCTTAAGTCTAATATCTCGCGATACGTGTTTTAGGCGACCCACGTGGAAACGTTTCGTTTCTCCCACTATGTGTAAGGGGGTTTCCCGGGGCTCTGTATAGCAGTCATGATGATTGTTGAGTCATAAAGTTTATAATAGTTAAGTCCCAAGGTATACGCTGTTTGTCTGTCTGCACGCACAAAGTGTAACCATTAGAATAATATTTAGAGAGTGATTACTCCGTTTATACACAGTGCACACGACACGTGTTCTAACTAAAGAGCCGTGGCTAGAGACTGCTGCAGGTCTAGGCTAGCTGCTAGACTGAGCGCGGTCTGGTGTGGCGGAGTTTTACACCGCGAGCTCCTAAGGCTAAGGTGGTTCCGAAGTGTAAAATAATTAATGAACGAGGCTCTAGCACAAGTTATTGGACAACGTCTCTAAGCTGTATATCTGCAGTGGATTGCTTAGTTGTGACACCTTATATAGTTGGTGGCCGGATATATTATTTTCGCTCCCTTGTATGTATCACTTTTTTGTCCGTCTGTCCGTCCGTGTGTCAAGTTTTACGATAAAACGGAATATGACCTCCGATTGACATATGTTTTTAAAATTATCGTTAATTCAACAACGACGATGCAGAATAATTTTGGCGACCCTTAGTTTACGTGTGCGACGCTACCACCATTCAAAGGGGACAGATCGTTCAACCCGGCACCTACACCAAAAGCTATCAATGTTAAAAAGTCCCTCTTTAGATTGAGTAGCTTTTTTCTGTGTAACTACCGCACCAGTTTTTGTTTGCATTTTCGCGCTCTGTGTATGAATCACTTTTCTGTCCGTCCGTCCGTCAAGTTTTACGATACAAACTGAATATGGCCTCATATGGATTTTATTTAATTTCTTAATTTAAAAATCATATTATGTTTTTTTTTTAAATTCTCACAATTCAACCAGGGAAATACAGAATAATTTTGGCGACCCTTGAGTTCACGTGTGCGAGGTTCCTATCACCATTCAAAGGGGACAGATCGTTCAACCCGGCACCTACACCAAAAGCTATCATTGCTAAAGTCCTTCAACAATATCCCTATTTTGTATAACTCCCGTTCCAGTCCCTGTTTGCATTTCGCGCCCTGTATGTATCTCTTTTCCGTCCGTCCTCCGTATGTATGTCAACTTTGAAGATAAAACCGAAAATATGACCTCGGATTGAAATAAGTTTTAATAAAAATGATTGCCATTTAACAACTTCAACAAGGATGATACATACTGCTCTTGGCGACTTTTGGGTTCACGTGTGCGAGGCTATCACCATTCGAAGGGGACAAATATTTCAACCCGGCACCTACACCAAAAGTTATCAATGCCAAAGTCCTTCAATTCAACAATGTTTTGTTTAGTAGCTTCGCTTCCTATTTTGGGCGTACCCGTTCTTGTTTGTCCAGAGTTGTACGGTAGTAGATGTAGACATAGTGGCTTGACCAGGGTTTAGTTGTATCTGATTATCATCACATTGTTTCTGATTAGGCGGAATGTGAAGACACACCACACGAGCCCTCTTACAGCATCAAACCTACCCGTCTCGTTCATGTTGCAACTACACTCTATTTTCGCCCATTTCTGGAATGGATTTGTTTGTAATTCCTTTTCACAAAAACATCAAACTGTTCCTATACAAAAGAGTGGCAACTGAACATCAATCAACCAACTTGAGCACATGGGTGCGGCCATCTCTATCGTTATCGGTACTAAATCGACACTCGGAGAGGTATGTCAAATTAGGGTCGGTCTGTTGGCTGTGTGGAATTTCTCAACTATTTATTGGTTCATGTTCTTGCCATTTATTCTGGAGTTCCATGCATTTTTGACTGACAAGTAAAAAATAAACCGTGCACCCATGGTTAAAAGCTTACATAATACGTATACACGAATGGGTGCCATGTCATGTAGTTCAATTCAATTCAGTATTTATTTAGCTTAAAGCTATTTTTACATGCAATTTCAATAGTAATAGTACAATTCAATACAATTTCATTTTTAAAAATAGGCCTAACTAATTGAAACAAATTTTCAAAATACATACAAGATAATTAATTACAGTTACAAAATATATACAAGTCATATTACAATTTTTATGTTCCTCATAGATAAAATAAAGTTTTAACAAATTTAATACATTCCAATTGAAAAACTGCTATACGTTGTTCCTGTTTTATCACTAAATCTAATTTATTATATAATCTGTACCCAGAATAAAAAACATGTTTTTGAGTTGCTGATTTGTTTACTCTGTCCACAATAATGTTAGTATTATTTCCTCTTGTATTATGACTATGGTTGCTAGAGGAGTATTCTGTCATGCAATTTAAATAAGTGGGCATATTTCCTTTTCTCTGTCTGACAGTTAAGAAATTTAATACATTGGAAACACAAAAGGGTATTTTCACTTCAAATCGGTTGTTTAGTATGAACTTAAAGCATTATGAAACTGATTACGTGACTATTAGATGATTCAATGTGTTCTTATAGTTTCTTATTTCATATCTAGGGTATTTTATTTCGATTATCCGTTTTACCCTCACCCTCACGTGGTTTTCTCATCGTTGTGAATTTCTTAGATCCTTCAATGATTTCTTTCTGTTACTTTAAAATATATAATATAATCATGTGTTTTGATTTAGCACTCGTTTTCTAATTATAAACTATGTTTATTTTGTTTGACGTTGAAAATGAAACGATTAGTTAGTGATTATAAACGTTTATGATAGACTTTACGTAAATCTATTTTTATATTATTTATTCATTTTGACACTTCACAATCGAACTTTGAATCCACATTTCTTCAAAGCTTCCTTCTCGCTTGAAGAAAGATTACATCTAATGTTGAAATGTATTGCCTGAGCGCATGCAATACGTTTCTCCCAAGACGGGTAATTCCGAATTAAAGTCCCTTGTGATCGGTTGTTTACTCCTAGTTTGGTGATAATCAATTCCCAATCAGATAACTTAGTGATGTAATGTGGAGTTGGTCATTGCCCTTCGTGTCTTTGTAGCTGTTATGTAGCACCTGACACTACCAAGCGTGCTCGCTCCTATCAAGATATGATCCATTGAGATATCTTTGCCATCAGCAATGGGAATGTGCATTCGGCACGTATGTGTATTTGTTTTCTTCAATTGATACAATATCCTTAACATTCCTAAGCTGATTACAATAAGCTGAAACTGTCGGGGTTCAACATCGTAAGAATGCCCAGGTGATTAGCAAGTGATCACCATTACTCGGCATATTTCTCTATCTTGCCTTGTATGTTGCTATCGAACCGGCGCTTCGCATGGGTTTAGTTAGACCGAGTTGTGAAAGTTGGAAGACATTTGTACTTTGTAGGAACTTACCGGAGTGTTAGCGTACCGGAGACGTGCCCGGGGGTACAGACAGTTGGATTTCATTCATGGGGGTGATTGCTATCGTTCGCATCACCTTCCGTCCGACATCGGCACGCCCCAATAGAAATCAAGGTTTTTGAGTCGAAGGGTTGCGTTGTGAATGAAAACTGTCGTAGTCACGTAGAGCGCCCACTGCCCTTGCTATGAGGAGTGGCACATTCACCCTTTTCGCATTCGGTTTTAGGTGTACACAGTCAATAAATCAGTTGAATACTCTTCCATCTCGTGTAATCTTGTGCCTTTTTATCGCCCGTGAACTGCATTCGCACTAAATAAAAATGGCTGCTAATGTCAAAGGAAATTCTCTGATTCCCAGAGAAATATCAGTGTTAAGAAATATAATATTGGAAGTAAGATAGCATTATTATCGATACTTGGCGTAAGGCTAGCCATAAGACTATGCCTTGATCTTTATTTGCACTAGTTTCATAATCTAATTTGTTAAACTTTTATCTTGTGTCAGTCTATTGGCAAACCACAAGTTTGTTTACTTTTTTTTGAAAATTTATTTCACTTCGAATGCTTCTAGATTTGACTATTGTTGACCAAGAGTCTTTCAAAGTCTAAGTAATATTATAACATCAATAGTCTAGGGCTTCCATCGATCGGTATGCAGTTACACGCGGCGATATAAATAATCGCACCAGAGTGACCTCGAATTCGTGAAAGAGCGTATCTTCAGACCTCTGATTATATATGACACCGGCTGTACATAATAACTTTATTTTGTATGTTTTTGGTCCACTGAATGCACCCCTGTAAAAATTAATGTCAAGACTCCTGATCAAAGTCGTGTTTAAAAATAATTTTGAATGCGTTTTATACCTTATCGTTTGATATAAGTGCGGATAAATGGCGCAGCCGAAGGGAGATGATGCCGTGCAAGCTTGTCGTACAACAATCAATTCAATCATTCCCTTCATCTGTTCGTGCTAATGGGACGAGAACGCAGTTTGCTGCTATTTTTTTACACAATATCACCAATACCATTTTACTCAATTTCCCGTTTCCCATTTAATCTGTAATTTTAAATTAACATTTAAATATTACGGTATCATTAAACTCGCAATAACATTACGCACAACCTTTCAATTTGGCGCTAATCTACGATAAAAGTCAATATATTGCTACTAGGACTAGATTTTAATGATCTGTTTTATTTAGTTTTAATGGCATTTCAACGAAGTTACATTCTATGCGCGTAAAATAAACTATGTAATGCACAACCCGTTTCATTCGGTTACAAACGTAGACTTGCTGAGCGACACGTCTGCCAGCGCGTGCGTAACTTTCTATACGATGTTGATAGAAACTTATAGATAGATACCTGTCGCGCCAATCATTCAACCTGCTGGCTAGGCAAACCAGCACTACCTAAGTCTGACTCGCGAAATTCGTTTCCATAATATTGTTCTACGATGTAAGGTCTTTAATAACTATCTTCTATCTATTTACTACTCTACTTTTAAGGATTATTGTGAATTATGACTCTATGGTTTATCTTGTTCATTTATGAATAAACTGCATGCGTACATTCTACAATGCACATCTATTGTTACTATTTCATTGATCAATACTATGTGTTGTGCTAGGTGTGGTACAACTGTCAAGACTCCGGCTGTTAAAAATCTACGATAATTCTAACGAACGCTTGCCACGAGAATAGAAGTTAAATTGATTGTTACACTGTGAATATGTGTTGGTCTGAACTAAAAGTGGACGATGTTGATAGAAACTTATAGATAGATACCTGTCGCGCCAATCATTCAACCTGCTGGCTAGGCAAACCAGCGCTACCTAAGTCTGACTCGCGAAATTCGTTTCCATAATATTGTTCTACGATGTAAGGTCTTTAATAACTATCTTCTATCCATTTACTACTCTACTTTTAAGTATTATTGTGAATTATGACTCTATGGTTTATCTTGTTCATTTATGAATAAACTGCATGCGTACATTCTACAATGCACATCTATTGTTACTATTTCATTGATCAATACTATGTGTTGTGCTAGGTGTGGTACAACTGTCAAGACTCCGGCTGTTAAAAATCTACGATAAGTTCTAACGAAACGCTTTTGCCACGAGAATAGAAGTTAAATTGATTGTTACACTGTGAATAGTGGTGTTGGTCTGAAACTGAAAGTGGTAAACCGAAACCGGTGTAAACCGAAAGGAAATCACCGAAAGACCACAAAAAAATCACTGGAAAAAATGTTTGCATACTATTTTGGTAAAACGTTCAACCCTGAGAATGGTTCCAATGTAACTGGTCAGTCAAGAACAAGCTGTACCAAGCCAAGTGTTGCGAGCTCCGTGTATACATTTGTCTATTCGTGATCGCACAATAGTAAAATATGGTTTGAAACATACATTTTGTTGGTGATGAAAAAGAGTGGCATATACTCCTAACAAGATTATGTTATCATATCATATCATTCTGCGAAATTTATTTACCATTTGCAAAAATATCACCCTTTCATTTTTTGGTTTATGACCAATACCGATTACTCATTCATCATAGTCATTCGGAACAATATGAACCTTATAATTTAGTTTCTGTGTTCATTGATGTACCGACTGGTAGTCCAGAAATATGTTTTTGCACTACTTTCCTTTTTTTGGGTCTATGAATCTCAAATTCCTTGCACGTTTTACCTATAAATAATCCAATCTAATCCAATAATTAATAGTTTGACAAAACACTTGACTTAGTTTGACAGCTCTTGCATATAATTGAACATATATTAATATCATAATTTGAGTTCTACGCCATTCAAATAAAACGTACATTTTGCAATTGCATTGTCATCATTTTCAGAATTTAAAAAAATACAATGTGTTTCAGAAAACTCCGAATTGTTGTAGTAATTGTGGTATTCTTGAGTTTACTCACAGAGAAGAGTATGCCGCTCTATGATGTGTACCGAATGCAACCATTTCCACTTAACTCTTTCACTTGCGTTTACTAATTTTTCCACTTACCATTAAAAAAACTCTAAACATAGAAATCGTTTCTTGATGTCAATTTACAAAATGGTTTTTCTTTGTTTGTTATTCTTCCCGGTGTTTGTATGTAAAGGGTTTGTGGTCATGTGTGCCTGTCACGCATAGAAGACGTTACTATGAGGACGCGGGCAGTTTCAAAAGCATTAGGGTTGTCATAACAAAGGCCACTTAACAAGTAGACGAAGGGAGTTCCATACTTTTAACACCTGTAGACCGATTGTAAGTTTCACGTCAACATTATGCGATTATTGACAGTTTCATTCTACCTCACTTTACAGGCATCCTCACGTTAAGTCAATACACGTGCTTCGTTGTTGCAGTATGTATTGAAGTGGTTAGATTGTTGTAGCCCCAAATAGCCCTCCCACATATATAAGCTAGTGTGGCAGTGTCGTATCGTATGTATTTCTAGCTAATATTCATAGAAGGTGAAGGATGATGGAAAGAAGTTACCAATCCTGACTCCTGAGAAAAATGAAATTACGATATGACCAATATGATAAATGCTCGGGAGCACTTATCATGTAGTCACCAACATCACTGAGGAGGCACACACGTTGTTTAGACTTTCGACAAAAGATATATAGACATAAGCGTCATCGAACCAAAGCTTTGTAAACATACGCACTGCACCTAGATCCGACCTTCCATAAAGTAAGTCGGCACTTAGCTTTGTACAGTGTACACGTCGTAGCCATATAAATACAACATTACGAATGTATTTAGTCCGTCCACCCGAGACAGTTTCTCTTGATTCGTGTAAGAGTAGACGCGGTTTTATAGGAATGTTTTATATAGTTACACGTATAGACATGCGATGTTACTTTTGATTATCGATAATCGATCGCGTCATTCGATCAATTATGGATGTTTGTAAGGTCTGTTTATATTTGATTAATCGAATAAAGAAAAACCTGAAGTCGTTTAACTGTCAACCCTGTCACAAAATGTAATGCCACGCAAGAAACAATCGGTCACTAACAGTAGATAACTAGTAGAAAATTGACAATCTGTAGGGATGAAATTGATATTTTTTTATCTTTCGATTGACAATTGACAATTGACAAAAGCTCCTTGACTGTTAGATAGCTTGCCCTTGCACCACCCCCATCTGCAGGGGCCGCTAGCCTGATATGTGTGCGTGAGATGGATATTCCCCGCCACTGACGAGGGTAAAGGTGTGAAAGCCTGTGGGTCAAACACCTCCGTAAGATAACATTCAGTGCATCATCACGTATCGAACGTTTGTCTATCGACAGACTTTGTTTTAAGTTGCGTGTTCTGTTTTTCTTCACCTCCTGTGCGGCGATGGTTCTTTATGATTTTAAATGGTAGCCTAACAGATATTGAATTCGCTTTGGGATCGCTTTAATATTGTCAGAATTCCTCGTTTTGACTCATAATAACCTGCGATTCATAACATAATAACTAATGTGAGCTGCAGCGTTCTTCTATACCTCTGCCCACGTACACACTTCTCACTATGAGCAGTTAGGTACCGGACCGGTTACGGTGAGCAAACCCAATTCGTGATCCACAATAACTCGCAAATAGGAATTCCCTCCTGAAATAAGGCTGCCGTTCAAAAATAACTGTACATTTTAAGACTGAAGAGCCCATCACATTTCCTGATAGTGCGCTTGGCCGACGCGCTGGTACGAGTTGCTCGCAGCTCGCAGGCGCGCTGGTACGAGACGCTCGTAGCTTCCAGGCGCGCTGGTACGAGACGCTCGTAGCTCGCAGGCGCGCTGGTACGAGACGCTCGTAGCTCGCAGGCGCGCTGGCAATTTCGACCACACTGCAAGGCCGTCGGTTACTAAATAAAATATATTGTTTTCTCTTCACTTCAGCACGTTTCTTTTAATGATAATCGTCGCTAAATTTGGGTTCACTGATAAAACTGCCCCAAATTATTGATTCACTATTTTTATTATAGGTAAATTATTATTATACTTCTTATTACAGATAATGACTATTTTTATTGTATTACTGATCAGTAATCGTTAGAGATGACTAGATGTTGACCTTTTATCAAGCAAAAGTAATATTATGCTATTGTCAAATAGCTATTGGTTCGGCTAGGAAGCATCCGACGAATACAAAACTTTGCACAGTTTTCAAGAAAACCCCTGAACAGCCCTAACTAAAGCCGCAGATTATATAAATCATGTTTTCTGTTAATCAGACAAACAACACACGAAAATTGCAATTTTTGTTTACATTTTAACAAAATTCATTCAACACTGTTAAATTAATGTTTTAATGATAACAGTCATTTTTAAATAAGTGTGATTGTAGAGCCCTTTATTTCCGCTTCCGTAACTATACTGTGCAAAATTTCAAACGTCTGTAGTGTCAAGTCAGCCTAAGTGAACATTAGGAATTTGCGTAAAACGTATGCTCTATATCCTCGTGGTTATCGCGATATCTTGATTTATCGTCAATTATGAAGAATCCATATAAACTTTTAATAATTAATCTCCATTTCTTACTTTTTTAAATGAAATTAGAAAAAAGTTTAACTCGTGTTTTAGCACTTTCTAATGCTGTAGTAATCGCTACTGGGGAGATTTGCGATTCTGCGCTTCGAAAGAGTCAATACACAGTCGAATATTTCTTGTGTGAGTGTGAGTGAGGTATACAAGACACGCAAGGTGGCTGAAACCAGTGTTATCAATCGCAATGGAGGACGACCGTCGAACAGTGGTTTAATTGGTCCAGGTGATTGATCCATGCTGAATGAGAACCCAATCGCAATCTCATTTTATTATCGTGTCTCTTGCATACCAAGTTTTTTGTACGCGTTTTTATGCAAAGTTTTTTACAAGAATTTATACTCGCCACATTTTGACACGATCCACACTTACATATTAATAAACTTGCCACGCGATTTTCTTCGTTCATTACTAATGTATGCTCGTAAAATAGGGTAATGAATACATTACATTATTGAAAATATGTCTGCTTAAAATATCACAATTTTCTTAGCAGGCTGTGAATGATCACACTCGTAAATTGCCGTTATGTAGATAGTGATAACAAATTTAGAAATAATAAAAACGAAACACTGATTATGTATGAGCATTCACAATGACCTGTTTTTATTATGGGGCATTTAGAAACGATGTGACTTATGACCCACCGAGTGAGCCTTTAGATTGGTAGAGCAACGAACTAACAATTAACCATCAAATAACTAATAGAAACTTGCTCAACAGTAGATGTCCCTACATCGTGAATCGAGGACATTTCTGCACTCGACGAATAACATCGTTCACGTTGTGAAGTCGAACAAAATCACAAATCACTTTACAGGTATTTTACTACATTTAAGTATTTTTGGTTAAATAACCCTGGTATATTGTAAATAATAAATTGTGATTTAAATTTACAATGCGTATTTGAAATGTTATATTGTCCAGCACCGTACAGGTAAAACACATTGTCGAATCACTTCGCAACGCAATGGCGAATAATTTTATATTAATTTATTTAACAATTGAACTGTTCTCTAGGTGCATGTTGTAATAAGTGACAATAAATCCCGTCCTGCCAATGTATCACGTAATAAATTGTACCTACACTGAAATGTGTCAAAAAATTATTCTTATAACGTTACGGGTATAAACAGTATAAATACAATCGCACACATTATGTGAATTATGCATTCTCCACGATTTTGTGTTGAAATTAAGAAAACGTGTTTTCAGAATTACTCACAAAATTTTGTTAATACCCTAAGTCCGAAGAAATTCGGAATGTTGTGAGAGATGCATATAAATCCAACCGTTTGAGTGAAAACTATTCCTAATCGCAGAATCTCACCCCATGTTGCTTTCCTCGTATAATGTTTACGTGCCGGTACAGGTGATATAATTTGACTTATTCAACTGTTACGGTTGGATTTAAATTTTGACTGTATTTCTTACATTTATTCCTGGGAGTGTCACATTTATTTCATTTTCATATTATTCAGTTATAAAAAATGATTAATAGAGGATAATAATAAATAAAACTTCGTACAGATATGCGTACAAAATAATAATTTGTGGTTTTAAGCAAATTTTGGAATAATAATATTACAACGATAATGTATATTATAAGACAACACTTCTGACAACATATTCAAAGAATAATAAAATCTTGACACGGAATCGACTCCACTTTAGCATAATATAATTATGATTCTGTAGCGTGGTCAGCTGTGTCAAAAAAGCGGCCATCACAACAACGTTGGTCAACGTGTGGGTCCCATCGTCGAGGCCAAAGGTTGATCATAAATATAAAACATCGGATATAATTATCTTGGTTTATAGCGTTCGATGTATGATTGTGTTTTAAACGCGGTGCAAATTATGGTATGTTACAGTACAGATTGTGGATTGTATATACGCTGATGGCGACGTTGCAAATGAGTTTCGTTGCTTTACCGGTGAGAAATTTAAGTGCAATGTTGCTATACCAGTAAGACAATGACTAAGCATGCACAGCGGGATGTTGCTGTAATATTGCGGTAAGAAAATGATTGAGCATAAGCAGCGCAATGTTGCTATACCGGTAAGACAATGACAGAGCATGAGCAGCGGGATATTGCTATAATATTCCGGTAAGAAAATGACCTAGCAAGTGTTGCGAGCAAGTTTTTTTGCCGCGTAAAGAAGTCACCGCCTGGTTGTTTTAATGATAATAATTACTAGGTATTAAGAGTGTTCGCTAGTCATTTCATGTAGCCATAGGCGATTTACACCTCAAGATTTTATTACTCTCTTCAAATACAATTATTTCATAAAGTGCTAAAGTGATTTGAGATGTATAGAAAATAGAACCTGCAAACCTGTGTTATAGAATTCCTGGTGTTCACAAATCACATAATATGCAGGGTTTATAACATAATAACGTAACAATATCTTGACAACGAATTATTATACAATAAAGTTATTGAAAGAGTAATAAAAATACTGCGTTTTCTTCCTTTTTTTCATTTTTAATTATATACAATTCAAATTAATATTCATGCACATAATTATGGGGGAGAACTCTGGCAATGGTACAATTATTACAAGATGGCAACTTTGGATTTTGTCTCGAGGTTCATCCTACGTTCGCAATTTTATTTTATTTATTTATTGTTACTCCTTTAACACCACCGAAACAAAATATGAATCACACTCTCTGTCAGGACCGTGTATGAGACATGAAATGGCTCATGTTTTTCTTTGCCTTTCGCATTGCTTTGGTCTTGATCACATTTAATGATTAATCTTTTTATGTTTTTTTATGGGAATGAAAACTGTAGATGAAAACTCAATACACAACAATCGCATAAGTTTAAGTCAAGTCTTTCGTACACAGTTATTAAAACGTAGTCCAAAACACAGTGCTAATAATTATATATTACACTTAAAAATGGCATTGAATTTTTAAATAAAACAAGTAGTTCTAAGAACGTGGTAAAATATATAGTAAAACGTGGTCGACAGGTTTTGCGTAGTGGAATTTATTTCAGTGAAAGTGATATTTTAGGAAAACCGACTTCCATTTTTTGTTTGTAATATATCGCAGTATGCCGCCGGCGCTACCACATGCCGAAAGGTGTTAGTTATCACCATGTTTATGTCTTGTTTTGCGACGCGGCGACATTACCTTTTTGCATGTTTTTCTTTACTTCTGTGCAATATATTCACATTCATGAATTTGTGCCATTTATATAGTTTTGTGTGACGTAGCCATACTAACACTTTTTGTTTAAGGTTAACCATTTGTTGTTAATAATAATAAAAATGCTTCGTTTGATTGAAATATAAAAAAAAATTCGTCTATCTAACTTTTACCCCAAATTTCTAAACTTTTCATATTTTTTATACCCTAACAGCGACCTTGTTTGAGCGTCGCGACGCCTCGCGAGTGAGATCTATAAAGCAACAAAATATGAACACAAAATAAGTTGACTTGAACTTGTTGTGTGTATTCATACATCGAAAACTAAAAGTCGTTGGAAAAGATTGCACATATTTCGTTCGGTTGGCTCCCACAACACGAAATGTTACGTGCAACCATGTGGATGTGGATGTGGAAGAACGTCAGGGCGGGCATAAAAACAGTCACCGCCAGACCAATTGAGTTCTTTTTTGTCCTGTCAGTGGTTGATAGTTATCCAAAAATATTTGAAGTTTCAACTAACTACTAAACCAACAGTCACAACACAACCCAGGCGGTATCGAAGCGAAGGCTGTGCGGCGTGTGGCCTACATAGCGGGCGCTTCCATTACCTCGGGCAAGGCCATGCGCTCAATGGACAACGAGCGCAAATCCGAGTTTCGACTGTGAAGTGAAGTGACTTTTGTTTCACAAAGAATGTTTCGACTGCCTCTGGCGATCTTATGTTTATCGATACTACCACACTTCGAAAGAGGTTAATTTATCCGAATTGACTGCGAGATTTATCGTTTGGCGCTTTGCCTAAATTGATATGTCCACTTTTCCCAAACGATCCCCACTAAATATAGGGCTGGGCAGAGATGTGTCTGAAGACAGCGGGGCCCTCACATCACCTGTGGTCCCGATCTCGGCTGGCCACATAGCCCATGTCATGGGAAAATAAGACATTGAGTCCCATTAGCGTTCTATGCTCTGTGAGCTCTCAACTTCGTGCGGACATGCGGTAGTGATAAGCGTAACTCGGCCAGGCCGTAGGGCCCAAGTCGCTGACCAACGAGTCCTTGCGTTCTCTTTCGGCCATCTCCATAAGACGGCGGCGAACTAAGTGCATCGCGTACGTCACATAACCACTTGAGGATATCAAGTTGAGGAGCACGGACGCGTAGAAGCTCTGTGACTCTACTTTATACCTGGACAGATACCTTAGCGGCTAATTGCCTCATCCAACTTGCATGTTTTTTTTTCCTTGGAAGAGAAAAACCATCCGACTTCTTCGTTAGAACAACAAGCAGAGTTCTATAGACATAGGGTGAAGCCGAAATAATGACAAAATAAAAATTAAATGTTGTGAAGTTGTCATGTTTTTTTTGCTGAACTAAAACAACTGTGAAGATAAGTAAATTGGCCGCCATAATGAAAATGGAAGGGCATTGTTCCCATTATTGTATACATTTGGGTTAATAAACTTGCTTTACATTTGAAACATGCTCGTCACTTAAAACCTGATTTTTTATCATAAATAATAGCGAAGTGTATAATTAACTTTGATGTGCTTTTATCATCGTTGGTCTATTATCTTATTTATGGAATCGCTTTATAATATATCGTTGCTTTAGGCGATGCTTGATAGTCAGTCATAGGTATTACTGCGTGGTGAAACGGAGTGCACCAATGTGTCGACCGTTTATGCCGATGAAGAAACAATAAAATGATCGTTGTTTTTAAACGTTAAAGTTTCGTTGTTGGCGGAGGTGCCGAGTAAAACGAATAATACGAAATATAAATACGTTCTGTTTGGACACTCAAATCTCGTTATTGGATATGTCAAAGCTTTGGGTGACTCTTGCCCCACCCTCTGACTTCTAGGGTCACCAAAAAGTAAAAACATTGTGTATCACCCTTATTGAAGGGCAATATCAACAATAAACTCATGTCAATCGGAGGTCATGTTCGGTTCGGACGTGTCACACGCACGAGTCGACGTACGAACGGACCGAAAAGTGACACATATACGGAGAGTTGTGCTCCATTTTATAATTAACAATTGCCTTAAACTTTGACGTTTTGTCGCGACCTAAGCATGATCTCAAACGAATGCACTAGAGTTGTCTGAAAAGTTGGCAGAATAAAATAAAATAGAAGATTGTTTTGGACAATTTTTGGACGGGACATAACTTCAGAATCAACCATTCAAATTCCCTGACTCAAGTCATCTAGTTCAAAATTTAAAATTTGAGCGGCTTTTCTTATATTGTTTTAAAATGTTTAAAAAAATATTAATTGCGTTGCACTATTTTTCTTGTCATGTTACAAAATTTTCAAAACATCTCCAACGTAAGTAAATAATAAAATATCACATTTTTCTTTACAATAAATTTCGAGATAAATGTTTGTAGAAACGATATAATAAAAACGTTGTTCAAAATTTAATTTTGATATGGCTTGAGTCAGGGATATTGATTATTGTATATTCTGAGGTTATTTCCAGTTCGAAAAATTTAAAATCAACTTATACTATTTTATTTAGAACCTCTTTCATTCTGCCAACTTTTCAGGAATATTTAGTGCATTCTTTTAAAATCATATTTAAATTTAGGTCTGTGGATTCCCCTATTCAGGTTCCATACGTTTCGAATCCGAAATTAGCGGGAAAAAATCATGTCTTGGCTGCTGATCAGTAGTAAATTCGACTGCAGTTTTTTTTTTTTTTCCAAAAGTAATGTTTGGAAAAGATGCCAGATTCCGCTTGGTCGGTTTACTCATTGAATAATATCATCCCTCGCTGCCTTCCATTGGCATTGCGCATTTCGAAAACAGCCGCCAATGACCTTCTTTTGCTGCAAAACAAGCATGACATGGATTGGGCATTTTACCAAATTAATCAAACCTGTTGCCTTTTAATTTTTTGGGCGTTTTCTGCTTCGGTACTGCTGCACTTTCAGTTTAATAATTTGGGAAGACGTATTATACCATTACCATATTATGCAATTATATTTGTGCCGCCATGTATGCATGTCTGATTTATCTTGTTTACCTAATTTGGTACTATTACCATAATTACTAATGAAATTATTTTTAAGGTTATCCCTACATAACAGTTTCTTGACGTTTATTTAGCACCAATAATAGTTTTGCGTATTGCAAATGGTTTACGATGAGCATTTTGTATTTAACTAATTTAAATTGTTCAAACTAGATATACCCATTACTATTACATTAAGTACTCGTTTCTGATTGAGTTATGCAACATAAGATTGATCTGTATTTATTAAATACTATACACAAATATTTGATATATGTGCATGTAAATAGTAAGTATGAACGAGCACATGATCGAATGCACTTACACATTGCATACCTCGGCATTCATGTCATTGTCACTGATGAATGGTGATCGACTTGCATTTGACTGGTTTGATTCGAATTCAACGAACCGCAACGCGTCTTTATTTCCCATGTTTCCATAGTTTTGAGATAGTTCCTGTTCGGAAAAACAAATATCCGTAGAATGTTGCTATTCAAGCTAGAAATAATTGCCAAGATAACGTGAGCGCGCGTACATTTAAAAAACCTTTGACAAGTTGTGTGCCCGCCATCTTTATTGTATAGAATGTTAATTATTCTCGAAACGCATAGTCTCGGAGTCGGGAAGTTGGCCGCTTTCTAGAGATCATGTATTCTCCGCATGTTCACAACTTTGGCTTGGATAAGGATTTTTCAAGAATCGGTTATGAAACGGAATGTGAACGTCCGTTTTCAAACGCAGGAATTTCAAAACATGGAATGCGCGTGTGCGCTTTGGGTCGCGCATTTACTAAGAAAATTCAAATTTGAGTTATTTCTACGAAGTGGATTCGATGATTTTTAGTAAAACGAAGTGTAGATTAGTTGTGGAAATGTTGTGATACAGGAGGGCTTCATTCTATTGGTTTGTTCTGTTATTATACATAATCATAGTCGAATATTCAAGCCCTAATTATTTACTCATGGCGGTTTTGCCAGAATTAATAAAACAAAAAGTCTTGCTAAATCTGGCAAAACCGGGCCATGAGAAAATGCACTTTGCAATTATATTGTTTTGTCAGAAGAAAAACAATCGTCTTTCATAAACATTTTAATTTTTTTCTGCTCTCTAAAATGTAATAGTCTACTGAGGACTCTACTCTATTCGACTTGATTTTGTACCTCTCTTTTTAGTTTTTACCGAGTGGCACAATTGAAGAAAGTCGAACTGAGAGGTTTTTCGCTCATCAATTTTATAGAGTAAAGATTGAACTTCTAATAAAACATCCCGGAACTACAATTATACAGTGAAGATGTAAGTTTAAAAAAAAATACAACAGCATTGCCTAATCAAGAGTATACCTATAGTGTATTTTAATTTAATGCCAGTTCGTTATTTGTGATAATATTCGCATACTAATGTCAGACTATGTTTTGTATTTCTTTCTCCGGAGCTAAAGTCAATCCCGACGCAAAGTATAGACCATCATCCGTCATCCCCTACGGTGCGTGGAATGTGTGGGTAGTCGTGCACCCTGTTATGTTATACTTCTACGTAATTATCTGAAGAGGCTCGTCCCTCTTCTACTTATCCGATGAAATATCTAACTCGAGTGAGACATCAGCGCAGGGTCTGCTAAATTTGGTCTCTTCTTGTTCGGTCCCATCATAAAATCATTGAGAAACACCGCCCGAGAGTAGGCACCGCAGGTAGAAGAGAGGAACGTTAGTTGCACGTGTGTGGCCCGAGACCATGTTTGTTCTTCGATTCAATAAAATAATGGGTCTTTGCCGACCAACAAGGTAGGTTGGAATGCGCCGCTCTCCTCTCGCGCCCATCAATGAGCATACAAAGTACCCGCGCTCTGGACGTGGTTGGTACGACGCCGAAGACGTGCGACCACGGGAGATTGATCGTTTGGCAACGAGCGGTGAAAACGTGACGTGCAGCCCTACCAGACGACGTCGGGAGGACCATGCATGCACTTCCAGCAATGATGGATGGCGTTTTATATTTATATTGGGCGGGCAATTAAATACTTGGTCGCTCAGGGTTTCGGCATTGTTGCGTGTTGTGGTATGGAAGGACCGGGCGGAAACATCTTAGGAATGGAATTTGATTTGCATTTGATTTGCAATATTTATCTCGTGTTATGGTCCTGAATTCTGATTTAACCAACATTTCAACATATTAGGTCTAAGCAAACTATTAATTTTTGTACGTTATAATTTGATCATATCCTTAATTATTGTATTATACGATTGTTTGCAATCATGTTTTTTTTATTCACTAGTTGTTTTTTTAATCACACTTTTATGAGCTTATTTTCAATCACATGATTGTAACAGTTTGTAAGATACCAAATTGAGTTATTATTATATTATTTTGATAATTGATATTTTCTTTCATATGCAATTAGGATATTATAAACGTGTTTTTGATATTGGTCATTTTGATCATTTTGTTTTCCTTGTTTCCAAATCATTTTTCGACTATCATCTCACAGACAAAATAACTTGAAACACAACACTTGTAAATCCCCACGTCCACGTGGTTCGAGTCTGTCTAGCCCTGATATCGGTGATCGGAGCACCTGTGCAGCAAGGCAAGTGCTGGCTCGTGTGTGTGTGAGCCAGCCAGCTGGACGCCGTGCATACAGAATACAGATGGACGCACGCCCCTCTTCGTGGCTAACGCGGGTGGTCCTATCAACAGCAACGACCAATACACCACACAATTTAAATCGCTTTGTTTATGGTTGGGGCCTTGTGTATTGGATCACGTAAATTACATACTAGTGGATTGCCTCATGGTCCTTCACCTTTAGTTAGTATAAACGCCGTCGCGTACCACATTATATATTTGTCTTGATATCCGTTTCTACGTTTTTTTATTCGTGCTTATTTTCGTAACATCATTTATGTTTTGTAATTTTTATACTTGTTTCGTGTTTTATTTTGTTTTCATTTGTTTTGACTATTGATTTGTCATTTACGGGGAAAATCTATATTTTGACTATTTAAGTATCCTATGTCTATAAAATAAATCCTCTTGATCGACAAATCCAGCTAATTTCACATTTCAGTCTGAACCACTTTTCGACCTCAAATTTTCACCCGAAATTTTGTTTTGAGACGATACGATATTAACAAGGGATGAGCGCATGTCACTATCGGAGCACATTTTAAATATTTTTCCCCTACGCAACCTTGCGAAATTGCTACAAATTACGTATTTGGTGGCATATTTACGGTCAGTTAATAACAAAAGTGAGCAATTTTTTGAAAATATGCTCTGATAGCTCAATTCATAACCCGGTAGGGGACAAACGATATGGAGCTTCCAAGTGATCAGGCTAAACCTCTGCGTTCAGGTTTACTCGAGCTCAGCCAACAGTCTTTAATGTTATTATTTCCTATATCGTTTTGTCCATAACGAGCAACACGTTTATTACCTTGTCTAGTTCTGCAGGTATTGAAAAAATTGCTATCCCGCCCACGTAGCCCATTTACTGACTCACACCATTGTGGCGCGCGTCCGAGGCGTAGTAACCTATGGACGTGGTATCGAAGCCCGCATTAGACATGTTTAATAAATCCCATTGTCTTGAGAATTATAATTGCATCAATGAAAACCTAAAGCAAGATTAAACACTTGTTCTGCGGTTACGTGGTTTTATATTTCGTATAAGGACCCGGAAAAGCGGCTGAATGAGGCGTGTCTAGACGTCGAGCTAGTATTGTTCTTCATTAATGTTGTTGGATCCACAGTACGCATTCGACTTATTGAGGGTGAATCCCAAAGCTATATATATATATATACACTTAGGTTGACTAGCCTTCAGTCTGTTAGCTTCACTGACGTCTGCAGTGACATTGTTAAATTAAGTTCACTGGGGTACGCCCAAAAGGTACGGCAAAAGGTAGTTTTGGGATACGTTTGGAAACAGACACTTTTGCGTAGTTATTGTTGGTGGTTATTATTGGTGTTTCTGAATTGATACGTTCACATATCACTTATTTAATTTGATAAAAAAATAAAAATGGATTGCAAAGAATTCAAGAAATTTATAGTTGATAGGTTTCTGAAATCTTTAATTCTAGATTTTTTGAGTTGATCTCGTACATTCTTTGGTAATATGTAGCATAGCGAGGCACACATTGACACACATTGAATTTATAATCTATGAACTCAATGCTACACGTATCCTAGTCTACCGGCAGAAGGATAACTATTTTCAGACATCAGTTGATGTTTCTTGTTTCCACTTTCCACTAAATCTCAAGTGTGCCCTGAGAACCACGAATGCCTCTCTACTAACATTTTCTCTAGGTATGATGAAGTTAGCTTCTTCTTCCCCAGTGTACATGTATTAATTGTGTAACGAGAACCGGCCTCACCATCCAGCATAAGCCGGTGGCAGTTTTCTTTATCGCATATGAATCATGTTAGAACCATGTCTGGCTTCTACGATCATGTGTTTTCTTTTCTTTCACGACGATTCACTTTTCGCGTGACGGTTCTCCAGAATGCAAGTCTAATTGCATACTTGTGGACGCAACGAACTAAGTAAGCGTTTCAGAGCGGCTCAGAATGCAAGTCTAATTGCATACTTGTGGACGCAACGAACTAAGTAAGCGTTTCAGAGCGGCTCTTGTGTGCGGTAGTTGTCAACATTGTAAGTAAGTACAGTACACATTGTCCACTCTACAAAGTGGCAATTACTATTATTGAAAACATTGAGTACTACTTGAATCCTAAACTTTGTTAGTGAAGCCTACTCTTATACCCCAGACAGCCATTTTGAAATGTCGTGTTGAATGACAAAGTATACTGTTGAGATTTCAGCCGCAATTACTGCCACACGGAGAGACAAATCGTCTGGGCGAACGCTTTTAAGTGCTTTTTCAGCTCATGAAAGCCATGCGGCTGAAAGATTTAATGGCCACTGTACGTTTCAATAACCTGTAGAATTTGTGCCCCGAACTTAGGCCCACTATCATCAATCATAGAGGCCAAAATTCAAGTGATGATCGTGTAACTATAGGGTCTTGCTGCACTGGTGGCATCATCAATCAAGAACGCTCAGAGTGCACATGATATGATCGAAACAGTTGGAATGAAGACCTATTAACATACCCCCCAGAAAATCGTCGATCAAAAGTATAGGTATTCAACAAAAAGTTGCTATATAACATAAGTGTTTCTACAATGTCCGACTTGCAATCGGAAAAGGATTGCTCTAGTAAGGAGCCGTATTTATGGTGGCCAGTGATATTCCACATTCTTGTGCGATTCCCAAGCTGCCGCAAAACATCATTAGTTTATTTCGCTACATTGTGTATGTGCCGATGTACGATCGTATTTCTAATCTTATTAATTAATCTTATTCACGACATTACGAATGGTCCAAAGAAAAGCAGAGATAGAATCGGACATGCGTAATTGAAAATGTTAACAGTATCAAGTCTGTATAAGATAAACAGGATACCGTTTTATTTTTTACATTTCCAATAAGTACGTTTCTGCACAAGCGTTTCTTGATTTTATTAATAGGGCATTTTTACAACTTCTCCTTAGTTTGAGCCGAAATAGAACTTACTTTTACGAAGTTTCATGAAATACTGTAATTGGTTTCATTGCTTTAGATGCCGGTATAAAATAAGTAGCTAAATGTCATTCATTAGATTAGAAAAGCCATTCCATTTTCTAGAGTATTCTCTAAACTTAATTGTTCAAATACTTAATCCGAGTTTCTAACGATTTGTCGTATTGTGTATAAACTACCTATCGACATGGCTGATACCTGTTTTTTTTAAAACAATTAATGCCGTTAAAAAAAGTACGCACGAACAGCTCTGTTGGGAAACCGTCTTAGTTAAAATGCGAATACACATTGGTTAAAAAAGCTTTAGTTATTAAATATTGTTCTGTTCCTAGTTTATTCAATTCAAGAATAAGATGATGAAATACAATTCTTGTAAATATTCCTTATAACATTTTGTAATGCTGTGCACCAAATCCAGCTCCCATGTCGCAATTGGTTCTCAAGACAATGAAAGTAAAGAAAATGTAAGGATAGTTTTACATATTTGGCCTGTATGCACGAACATATTCAACACGTTTTAAGCAAGAAAGTTTATAGTTATAACAGACGTTACATTTTATCTGTCTATAAAGTTGGCCTAACAATCATAGAAATCCCCTTTCACAACTTTTTTTAGCATCCCATTCGCAAAGTTCCGTCGAGTGAGATGTCTCTTTGCAAACATGTTCTATATTCAAGACGTGCATGCGTGTCTGTACTGCAGGCTGTACACTGCACAGACTGACTAGGATCTCCATCTTCTTTGCGGCACGTGTCTGTGTTTAGTCTTGCTTCGTTTGTTCTTTGACTTCGGATTCAGACCAGATTTCCAGCAATATACATGTTCCGAAGTGATCGCCTATTTACATTACGACATCCCTATAGCAATCTGCTTCGTACATCAGCAACATCCATTAATTACTTTACCTCGTCTTCTCTTCTCGCAGCTAGATATATCTGCACGTGAAAAACTGATACAGTAGCAGAGATGAAGGAAATTACGTTTATATTTTGCTTAATGAGGTCTTTTAGTTGTATTCTATAAAAGAGCTTATTGGCCCGGAACAATATTAAAACGTAAATTAAAAACTTATGACCAAGGAACATCTTTTAAAGTAACTTTATTGTACATTTGGAGTCATACTGTTCGGACCAGCGCATGTAAACATTGGCAACTGCAGCTAATCAAGTTTTAAATATCTATAGTTTTATAAATACTAGTCAACATACTACTCTTTTTAAGTTTAATAAATAGAGTAATAACCGTGTCCTGCCCTTTTATTAGTATTTTAACAATTGACAGAGTTTGCTAGAAACTACATATATTATTATCGGTGTTCACACAACCTTATAATCTTGATTGAAGTTGAAACCTCTGATAATATCTACTACAGTTCGCAGTATATTACATTCAATGTAATGAGAATCTTTGAAGAAGATAAACATTTTTAAACGGGTCAATTTGTTTTTCTGCTTTTTTAAGTCCACGTGATTTTTTGCATGATCAAATACGCATGCGATCTGTATTTCTTGCCAAACTTCTTGAATGTTACATATACAAATCATATCCTACGTATACCTGATAACAACAACATACAATCACATTGATTAAAATCTAAATCAGTGACGGCGAACATGTATAAAATAAATTTTTAAAACAGTTAAGCTATTCTTTTTAGGCTTTGTTCAAACCACGTGGATATGTGTTTATTTAATTATCCTAAATAGCTGCACTGTTCTAGTAAAAAGTAATGTGGTCTCCTAAGTTTTCCCACGACAAACGTAGAAGGATGTTTATTTAATTTGAGATATTATGATCTCTCTTTTATAAACCGTATTTAAGTTGGGGGGAGACGGGCCCTCCCGCTTGTCCCATCTGTGTGCCCTGACTAGCAGTTAGCATTATCGGTATGGGATGATGCAACTGAAAATGTACTAAACCAATACATTTTATACGGGGATAATACATAGTAGTAACGGCGTGAGAAGTCGTGTTTGCCTCATAGCTAATTGAAATGATTTGGCATACTACCAACCTAACTTCTGGTTGCTGTTCGCTTCTCGCATATGTTGGCAACCGGCATTGTAATTGATTTTTTAATACATGTGCACTGTACTGTAATCAGTGATGATGTTTGTTCACACCACTGATAAGTGAAAGAACAAGCAGGTACGGGGGAATTAGGGGCTGTCGAACTGTCGTAGGGGAAGGGAACGGACGTACATGTTTCACGAGCCTACGTCCCACCTATAATAAAGTCCTTAATCAATCAATCAATCAATCAAAAGCAAACTTCTATCTCCGTGCGGAGTATAGTGCTTCTATTGTGTCTATATATCTATTGTGTTTAATGCATTGTTCTTGTAATGCTACTATTTCAAATATTTACGAAAATGTAGTTTATTGTATATTGTTGTTTCTGCATCTATGTAATTAGATTTATTTAGTTGTCCTCCTTTGTAAATCAGTTTTTATAACTGAATAGGATAGACGTTAAATAAATAAATAATAATAATAATAATAATAATAAATAAATAAATAAATACTGTACATGAGCGGGAGTCAATCTTGCACTATCTAGACGGTGTGTTCTGCCGGCTTTCTGTTACTTGTCACTGTGCTCCGTATTTCTATCTTGGCGGTATAGCGCGTTACATTTTCTCGTGAGCTCTCGTTCGCGGAATATAAATCGCAAAGTGGAAACATGTGTGTGATTGAAGTCTAGCTAGCTACTTCAGCAAGCAACGATACAGGAAGAAGTCTCAACCTAAGTTTATTGTGAGCGTTGCACGTTGCCTCAACGACGGCGCGTGACTGTGTTGATGGAAAATGGCGCCTGATCCATCGTCGTATCTTCACGTCATCTAATAAATGTTTCAAAGTCAACATCACACAAAACTTGTAAGATATATTATTGTTTGCCAGAAAGAGCCAAGTTATAGATTAATAAGTTTCAACGTTATGAGATGCCATGTGAAGTAATGACGTGATGGGAAATTGAAAAGTTATAACATCAGACAAGAATCGAGGACAAAGTGTAGACAGCTATATTTTTTGATACTAGTATAGATACCAACTCGTACTAAAGTAGACTATGTACATTGTATTTATAAGTATTTTTCTAAAATAGAAATATTGTATACATGTTGTTATCATAAAAGCACATTAAACTTGAATCATAAACGATAGCAATTAGTTCCTCTACTAGTTCATCATGTTTTTATTCATCGTCCATAAGATAAACAGCGGCACTCATATGAGTTGAAAATAACAAATATTATTCGAAGATGTGATTGTAATACTACGTGTCAAGAATGAGGTTCGCTGCTATAGTGCACCTTCTCTTCTTTATATACAGTCTATCTAGGATTACGCTTAATTTTAATTTTATGAACGGTTTCATGGCGATTTTAAACAATCACACTTTTGAACTAACCTAGACAAAAACGAACAATATTTTAATTCAAAGCTATTCCAGCTTCTTCTTCAGGTATTTTATTTCCTTTCTCATAGCACTGGCACTTAGTTGCTTTGAAAAAATAACAAAAATTTCTAACGAGCATATCCCTCCTCCTTTAATCCCTTTATCACACGTCACCGAACTATGTTCACGTAACGTTTACTCGGCTTGAATGAGGATACAGCAATAATTGCAATGTCTTATTAAACATCTCATGGAGGTGTCTACTTATTTGTAAGGAATCAAAGTCGATTAGAAAACGTGTAACTGAAATTAGTGATGATCAGTCGAAGCCTTTCTATAAAGATGGTCAGTACTTTCTATTTGTTTCTTGTATAGGCCTACTTCTACTTTATACACATTCAATCGATGACACCTCACATAACTTGTGATTGTCAGCCATTTTGTAAATTATCTCCAGTTGCCGCTTGTGAAATGGCAACATTAGCATTTAGCAAAAGTCAGTCCGCCATCCAGCTAGTTTTGATGAGAATGAAATTGAGATCAATATATTGGGGGAAAAGTTCGAAATGTAAGGTGGTGCAAATTTGTATTTTTATTATTATTATTTGCATTAATTTAGTCGACAAATGTACAATGCAACTCTATAAAAATGATGTAGCAAAGGCGAATTCAATTCAATTTAAATTCGATTTATTTTTCAATCGTTTTATTACATAGTGATACAATTATGACATTTTTATGCTCTGATAAGAATACAGTTTCTTGAGGCAGAGTATAAGTTAGTTTATAATGTAGGTAACAGATATAAGAATCTTTTTATAATTAATTTATGACGTTTTATGTTCAGTCTAAGTCACAGTCAAGGAATTGGATATAGAAACTTACTATAACAAAGAAGACACTCTTCTTTCATGAACAATTTAGTAAGTTAAACAATTTAGTTCGAAGCAACGTTCAGAAAGACAAATTATGAGTGTGTTATGGAAGGAGACCTGATTGATAATTGCAACGCCAGCGAAAAGTAGATACGAAACATAAAGCTAAAGCTTGTTGTTTTACTGTTACTTTCTTCGAAATCGAGCTATGAGTTTTCTACTTCTTACTTTGAAATAATTTGGAAATTTTATTTGCGTTATCAGACATATTTGCAAGGCAAGGGGGATTGTTAGGTGGTTTATTGAGAAGCGGAATACTTTCCAAGTTCCTTCTATGGTGCTTCATCCTCAGGTACTTGTCGTCTCAATAATCTTCGATGTAACTTAGACTTTAGTTGAGTCTCACCTATTGACGCAGTTTCCACAGTAAGTAATACTGCACCGAATTGCGATTATGGAATATAGCCAGAGTATTTCCTGTTGCGATAATAGCGTATAAGTAGAGGTACGTGTATATAGCATTTTCAAGTGTCATTTTATAGCGTTTTGCAGCATCTATTTTTTGTCGAACTTCAAAACCTTGTGTATGAACTTTTTCATATTTTTAATTTAAAATTTCTTCATCAAGGTTGAATTAATATCAACTGAATAAAAATGTATATACAGCAATTATAGATAATTTGGAAAATAAAGTAAAATAGGACTGGAAAACCTTAGTTTTATTTGAAAAAATAGCGCTTTGTAGCATCTATTCACAAAACGCTATTAAAAAAAATCAATTGTGTAATACCAAAGGCTTATTGGTTGAAGTGTGCGCTTTATGCAAGGGGGATGACTGAACCAATAAGTATTCAATAGTGTTAAGTGACCGATGATGAAATAAACCTAACACAATGGTATTAAGAACCCACGCACATGCTGGTCAGTGAGTGCATGGTGACTGCATCCAGCCATATGTGTCCCGGCATGCCTCAGATTGAATCCAGAACAGACCATAACAACCGGTCACCCACGTTGCAAGAGAAGGGGGTCAAAAAGGGGGGTGTGAATGTGGTGGTGGTGGTGCAGTGAAGGTTTGTGAGTGAAGAGTCACATTCATAATTTCTACTATTTTGCAACAGTTCGAAATATACACTCAAACATGTCAATCGTGCATCATAACGCGTATCCTTACAATCCCAGTTTCCGCCTACCTAATTATATTACAATTTTAAAACAAGCACGGAAATAAGTGTGCTGTTGTCGGGTTGTTTTTAGTTATTGCGCAATTATAGTCTTGATATTGCTATTAGTATACTATAGTTACTGTCTTGCTTTCACCGGTCACCTCGTGCTTGCTAGGAGGGGTTGCATCTCCTCTCAGTACATCCTTGACTCGCATTTAGGTGGCCCAGAAGTATTGGCTCTTCCACTCACAGCGATAATATTCACATCATTCATAGGCTGCACCGTTCACCTATGAAGGTTCGTCTTTATGCCCCATGATGTTCTTCAACTTATCGGAAAGGTGGTAATGGAGTCCATTAGAGTGTCCATTGTTTTTCAGTATTTTCGTTAAGTTAATTATCGCAGACGTTGTTCGCATGACGCGAGTGTCTGTTTCACACACGTGGTGCAACCCGAGGACTCCTCAGGTACCCAGGGCCGTTACTTGGTAAGGAAACCGTTCACACGCCCACTGGCTGCAATCGATGAGTGTAATCTAATGCGTGAACTATAGTGCAGTTTAGAAGTAGGCTAAGTTTTATTTATAAATGCATTTAATGTAAGTAGGAGGCCTTCTAATGGAATGGCGCTTAGGTTCAGCAGCCATACTTTGTTGCAGTAATCGGGCACGTAGATTAGAAAGGTGTTCACCGCAGTATCCTAATTAAATGATATTATCTGTAAATCACTTGCCAAATATGTGGTATTCGTATTCCGATTGAGCATCGTGTGGTACACGAATAGCAAATAGGATTCCTTTACTATATTCACCAAGAGTTTTCCCCTATTCTTCCTCCCAACATTAAAACCTCACCTAATTATATATAATTCATGCTTCATATAGTGCGTGTTGTTCTAATCATCTTCCGTTCGATGTTATGCCATTGCTTCATTAAGTATAGAAATGTTCTATACCCAATGATATCATGGTGTCTAAATTCCACACAAGTCAAAAAAGGAAATCAAAGAACAGACCTTGAATTCTTCCTACAAATTTATCAATTAATTTATTTTAGTACTTATTTGTATAGTGTATACCAAGCTTTCCTACTTCATAGGAAAACATAATGGAAACAAAAGTAATATTTTCAAAATGTGTCTACAAGTTGTTGATTTCTCAGTTTTGCTGCTATGTTTTGTTCACAAGTGTCTTGTTAGTGTGCACTCAGTCCAGCTTATTTGCATTTATTTTATATATTTGACAAAACTACAAACTGTAATTTAATCCGTTTTCTTGGTTTGATTATTTGGTTTCTTCGTAAACCGACTAATCTGTAGCTACTGATTGATAGGTTAGTTACAAGTACTGGAGAGTCTCTTGTCTTGATAATAAGTTGCAGTATAATGCATGAACTATAGAGCCGGTGTTCGTTGCACTCTGTTTCCACGAAAACATCTATTCTAAAGAATTGGACAAACGATTCACCAACCTGTTATTCTGTTTAATTTGAATGCAGTGCAAACAAACGCTTTGCATGCACTGCAAAAGCTTCAGCTCTTCCGAGTTGTAAGTCAATCTCAACGCGACTCTGATCCCAACCAACACCCTTGAGAACCTCGTATGATATTACTATTGTCGGCCATCTTTTGACACATTGACTGGTTCTCATGATAAAATATTTTATTTATCACAGTCTGTCGATTTGTTTTACATTGGTTACTTATTTATTTTGTGTCCATCTCTTTCAGTTAAACTTAAAACCTTGGTTATAAGAATTGAATTAATATTTTAACAAATGTTGTGTGTATTTTAACTTTTAAGCCAATTTGCGTGTTTGTGATTTAGATTTTACCATTCAAAATGGCGTCGTTAGCTTTGACGAGACCATCGAACAATTGTTAACGTATTCTATAGAAGAAACTAACATTAGAAAAACTATTTCGTTCAAACAATATTGTGATTTTCTCATTTGGTTGTGCAAATGTTCCACTAAAATTATTACTCAGGTTTTTCGTACTAATTTTTGCTCATCTAAAGCAGGAACTCGATAAAAATATTGCAAGGTAAAATATTTGACATTGTATATTTGACAACATTTACTTTTTAAAGTATTATATATTATATCCCTTGTTATTTTGGTTAAAAGTAGTGATAGTGCTTTAACAAATATTAAGCATTCATCAGAGTACAATACACATTTGTAAATGTGAGATGGTGCAATGTTTTCACACTTTCGAGCACCTGCTTAACTGACAGATCTTTGTGCGTTGTGTTAGCTTACCGAGAATCTGTGTGGATGTCCTGCTTAGTGTCACTGGAGGAAGGAAAGAAGTCCGATATTCCCTTCCTAGAAACCGGCGGCACACATTACTTGGCGTTGGAAATGGCAACACAATATTAGGACACGGACTAATTAGAGCATAGACCTAGGGCATGTTCTAAGTCAGTCAGTAGGCTTGTTATTCGTATGCATAGTTTATTGGACTTAAAGTTAATTAGAGTAGGTATTTTCCTTGTCGCGTGTTTACACAACAAGAGCGTGGCCATGATTCACGATATTTATATTTGGTTTCCACTGCGTTTTGGAGTAATGTATATTAATATATTATACAAACTCGATCAATGTATAATTCCTTCATATGCATAGGAAATTTTTGTTTTATGGATACCTATTTGATGTAAGTATAATAGCATTGTGTTCTCCAAAACCGTAAACTTTATAAATAAATAAATTGCTTCAACTTCGTGGTTACAATTACAAATAATTATCTTCTACGTATACAAAAATATAGTTTTCGTTTTATAAGTTATAACATATCCAAAGAGTACCCACATTTCTAATTTCGTGATTTTTTTTAGAATTTATAAACTATAGTTTGATTGTTGATTGATTGACTATATGTGCAATAGGATTTCTGAGAGTTCAAATTTTCAGACTTCTAAATAATTCATTCATAATTAAATATATAATAATTTGGCAACAAATATACCATTATTATCTAACACTAAATTGGTGATCATTTTAGTCCTCTCAGTCTAAAATGTAGAGGTGTATTCATGAAATTTTACTGTATCTTAGTACTTTGTTCATTCTTATGATCATTGATTGTGTATTGATAATAACAATTATTGTTGGTTCACTTTTCCATTAATGTCCATTGAAAAGCATTAAGATAACCTTTATGTTTTTATTTTATTTTTGTCAGTCGATCAACAGTGGCTATATAGGAAATTATGTGACTGTGCTCCTCTCAACTTCATTTTTGGTTGACTTGTTGTAATTGACTTTGGATGGCGGAGTGCAGAACATCATTAGTGGCTGAGTAAATCGCAATACTGTGCCTTCGTAAGTACACAGTAGTTTCCACATTCACCGTCTCTATAACCCTCGTTGTTTGCGTTCTAGCCTGACGACAATGTGGAAATACTACGGAATTCGACCACGATGGACGTAATCCGACCGACCTGTTAGTTAGTTAGTTAGTTAGTTAGTGAGACGAGACGTCCTTCAGCAATAATGGTAAAATTATCACATCGGACCGGCCAATCGATCGCGCTGTTCCAGTTTATCCCATTTAGATGCATAATTTACAAGTTAATTACTTTAACGTGGGCCAAGATAACGTGGCTGAAATATCAACCAATCACAAATCAATCCACTTGTGATTATTAAATTATTTCTTGTTGAAGGCGAGCTGATTGATTGGAACGGAACAAACACCTAGTATTAGCGTATTAATTTATGTTCTGATGGCAGGTGGATTTTATGTAACACCTATTGGAGAAATCACAAAATAGAACTACTTTTTATCCGTATATATCCAGGTCAATTTAAGTATAACCGAATCACATTCCGGCTATTAATTTAGTTTTGAACTACGCAAATAAAATGTCATTATTTATTAAGTTGTGAACACCAAGAGCCTTTCATTCCCTCTGGAGTAGCATGGAACATGTGGGTCAAGTTAGTCTGCAACTGCCTCACTGTACACATAAAAGACGCCCTATATCAGCGCAAGAGGTCCGACACATACGTCATTACTCAACAAACCAAGATGGAGCAATTGCGTTAAGGAATGTACATACATTTGTTAAATATTGACAACCCTACCGTTGAATACGTTTTCAGTATTTTATGTTTATTTTTAAATACACTTGTCAGACACATCGGCAAAGTAAATCTCTCGGAGTCTGTATTTTTATAGTTATAACATCTGGCGTAACATAACATTTAATAACAATTAAACTGAAAGTTGTGCACGGTGAATAGTAATTTATTTATAGAACACAAATGCATAAAAACATGTTTCAGTTCGCACTGTATATGTCGTCATTTAGCTACTATAAATCGAATTGAAATCTACGCTCCTAGTCTGTAGACCACACTCTTATAGTAGTAGAAACAATAGATGTTAATGATGTTTTTGTTTTCAGCAATGTATGGCTGTCTTTTAGACGGAACGAAGCTCGTTAAAAAAAGAGTTTTGTTTGTTTGTATTCCCAACTTTGAACTCTTTACTCTCTGCATTCCTCTCCAAAGGTTGAGAGTTGAGTCTTACCTATGTTGAGCACCGAACCCCCAGTCCAGTCCCAATGAGCAATACCTTGGTTACGTGTGTACGCCATATAAATTAAATTATCGAATGCTGTCGGTTCTTCTAGTAGTTTCACAACATTTCACATTAGCGAACGTTCCACGCGAGTTTTTTTCATCCTTGCCGACCTCCCGGTTCTGTGTTGGTTTGGGCCAGATAGCTGACTTTTCGGAGAAATAATATACGCATCATATTTTGGCTTGTCCATGGGTCCATTACATTTTCACCTTCTCCTCCTATATGCACGAGCGTAAGCACGTTTAATTAAGCTATCATCATTCGCACTTTCTCGCCCGAGGGTAAATCTGCAACAGATTGCGATGAAACCCTTCCTTCTCCGTCGTGCACGAAGACTCGAAGACAACGCACAGAACGAAGGGTGAAAGTTAAATCAATTAATTATTGTCCTGACAATATTGATACTTACTTATTAAATCTATCAGTTGAATCCGTTGTATAGCTTGCAACATTCTTATTTAGCAAGTTTTTTTTGTTGAAATTTCTATTTGGCCTTGTCTAAAAATTTGATTTAACTTATCGACACACATTTGTCGATGCAACGAAATATGCCTTTTGTCTAAATACACAATGTAGATTGCATAAGAGTTAACAAGGGATGGGGAATGACATAATATATAAAGTTAATAAGTAAATAATAATTACAAAGTGAAATTATTATTTATAAGTTACTATTATTTTAATCACATGATATTTTTGTATTTTTAAATTTATGCTTTGCATTTCGACACTTCACAGCAAGAAGCACATCATAAATCCAACCTTATTTTAATTTGACTCGTTTAAAAAAAAATTACAAACAAATCTGGAATCGCCTCCCTTGCCCATTGGAGTCCGATAATCGTTATTATTATAATTTCTATAATTATTTTAATTCTATAAATTATTATATTAAATAAGACAAATCCCACTACGGTATTTATTATTTAATATTTTCGAACGTTGCAAAAGCACATAACTAATTATTTTTATTTCGGTTTTCGTGTTTTTTCCTTGTTAGTTAATATTTCAAGAATCGTTAAGTGCCATTGGTTGATATTGAACAATGAGAAAACAACTTTAAACCTTGTTCTTTTTTCATATTTGTTTTTACTTTCATTGATGCATTGTTTAATTGTTGTTTGCGGATAGAAATCGCAAGATGGCTCCACCTAATCCAACTGCATGGGATATTAGTGGACGATGACCAATTTGTGATTTATAGCTGTTGTTTCTGCAAAAAAAATACTTTCATCAAAATGGCTGTATTTGGTGTTATTTATTTAACGTCTATCATATTCAGTTAAAAAACTTATTTGCAAAGGAGGACAACTAAATAAATCTAATTACATAGATTTAGACACAACAATGTATTAATAACACAATAATTTTGGTAACAAATTCAAAAAGAATATTAAATGTAATTAATTAGTGAACCAAAATTAAATTTTAAATAAATTTATATTATTTTTATTATTATTATTATTATTATTTTATTATATTATGATTATTATTATCATAATTGTATTATTTAAGTATTTATTATTTGTTCATAAGTAAACATTACATAATATGTATCAGTTTAACAATATGATACAACAACAGCAAAATATACTAAAATTACACTTCGTTTTATACTCGCACTGCAGCGGACAAACAAATGCGTCTGTTTTGAAGAGTTGATTTCTGTTCTCGGAAAGTTAGGTGATTATTCTTTCATTAAAACACATGTGCAGGTGAATATAAGTAACTCGGCAGCGCCAGTGTTTGTTGATGATATGAACTTTCGTTTCCCAACACTTTCTCGCTTGAAGGTGTATCCTATATTCTATACGCTCCAAACATTGGAATATAGGAGGGAATTGAAAACAATTCGAGGTTGTGTTTTGTAGTGTGAAAAGATGTATACCCAGTGGCCCGATAGCTTCCTTGGTAAACCATCGCCACGTACCCGAGATCGATCCCCGGTCGGGAGTCGGGATACATCTTTTCGAACAAATTGCTCTAACTTTAATTCAAAGTTGTTATAATCCTCTTATTGGATGAGCGTAGCGAGCGAAGCGAAGATTCCATTTCACTACACTGGAGAAAAAAATCCGGAATGTTTTTTTTTCTTTCTGTTTGTATTATTGTGTGTCTGTTAGCACGATTCCGGCTAAACCGATACTCCAATTGCGATGACATTTTATGGAGGCCTTCGAAATCTTTGAACCAAGAACTGCCACGTTTTTGAGCGCAATCGAAGAATTATTTCTCATGAAAATCGTAATTTTACGAGTTTTTTTCGATTTTAAAAAAAAATTCTTCGACTTATAACACCTACATGCTTTATCCGAATGTAATGATTTTTTCACAGAACCTTAATTTCATGAATTAATATATTCGTGTGAAATTTGAGCGCAATCAAAAAATAATTTTTCATGAAAATCGCAATTTTACGTTTTTTTATTTTTTATTTTACATTTCTTTGGCTTTAACACCTACATGCTTTTTTCGATTGGAACGATTTTTATACAGAACCTTTATTTTATAAATTAATATATTGGTGTGAAATTTGAGCGCAATGAAAAATAATTTCTCATGAAAATCACAATTTTACGCCTTTTTTTCGTTTAAAAAAATTACGCTCATCCAACAACGCGCCTGAAAAAGCGTTTGCGAAGGTTCCTAGTTAAATATATTGTTAAATATTTTTTATAAAGATACGTGCATAATGATAATCATGGAGAATACACCATCACCATGGCATTGTGTCACAAACATTTCACATGGCCGTTAAACCTGCAAAATCTGAACAAAAGGGGTGTTCTTCATCCCCTCTGCCTGATCTTCGTACAGCCGCCCACAGTAAAAATGTAATTATTTGTTTGGAAATAACATTAGGAAACTATGACTGATAACCAGAGGCAGGTATTTGAGGTGAAAATGAAAGTCAATTTTTCTTCGTTTTTATTATATCCAAAAGTGGTGAATTGACGGTGATAATATTTTAACGTTTAGTTGAAAGCTCTATATCTCTCTTCCCCCTGATATTTTTAAAATTTTGGGTGTGGGATCTTGTAAAAGAATTGCATATTACAATAAAATGTTGTTATGAGAATTCAGAGGCAGGTGTTTGTGGTGGAACTTATTTGCATCTTTTCTTTTGTTCTGACCAAAAGTGGTGAATTGGTGCTGTAAATTATTTATAATTGACGTTTTTTAGCGGTGAAAATTCGTTTTAACATAAATACCTGCCCCTGCTGATAGCTATAGTGGGAAACAGGATGAGCACAACGTTTCATCACTGCCAGTGGAAGGGTAGTAATTATTGCTAGATGATTTGATTGGATATTGTTTAACGTCTCATATTTATGCAACTTGGCTAATCGCGACGAAGGAAGGGACGTGAGGGATGACGCGGGGGGACAAGGAGTGAACTGGCCTGTGGTGGTCAGAACCAGCCACAGGCGTATGGGGAAGGCAGGGGTTCCCCCACGTTGTGGTCGTCTCCGTCTGTGTCATCATCTGTCCGTGTTGTCGTTGTCGTCGCCGTCGTGGAGGTAGTCAAAGGGAAGGGGAAAGTCCCCGACGACGACCCAGAGCTCGCCATTAGTTTCAGGGAGAAAAACTCCCCTAATCACGGGCCAAACCACGAGAAGGTTGCGAGTTGGAATTTGATGGCCCTATGTGTTAGTGAAGTAATTGAAATGCATGGATATGTGCAACATTGAGTACTTCGGTGGGTGCATGGCAGAGACTGGAGACGCTTCACATATTTAGTTAGGATTACCATTGAGTAAACAATATGTAGATGCTTCATCTTTTTCTAGTAATTATAGGATTTAACAGTTGGGAATGACTGTCCAAGTACTGTTAGGCCTAGTAGAGTAGGACCAATTTCAACATTCACGTTTACGAGAACTTGAGTCTGGATTGCCGGAGTTGGGAATCGAACGAATGACCCTTCAAATGAGAGTCTCGCGCCTAGTGAACGCATGAGCTATACTTCTATCGGTGAAGATTACGATATACTGCGGGACAGATCGAATAGTGGGTCATATACTGAGGCATGACGGGATATAAAGACTATAATAATGTGTGGAAGAGGAAGGAAAAGGCGGCTAGGAAGGTCGCGGGCGCTGGACGTGGGACGCGAGTGAGTGATAGTTACACAAATATAAAACTACTGTGCTTCGGAGAGAATGGAATCAAGGATGAAGACACTGGCTGAGCCACCCAGGCTTACCACATCATCTCGCATTGTCTTAGTTAATCTTACCGCGATCATTCACTTGGGACTACCTGAACTTGAACGCCCACTGTCGCGCGTTCCCGGAACACCCGCGGGCCGTCGCATTTTGACAACAATATCATCAATGTTCTGGTCATTTAGCTAATGATAGCGATAGCGATAGCTATTAGCTATGTAGACCTAGATGTTCTTCCACTTCCAAAACAAACAGTAAACCACCAACACAACACATTTTGTAGGAAGCATTTCATACAGCCAGTAACGAAAACGAAAGAAGCGTAAAATTGCGATTTTATGAGAAATAATTTTTCGATTACGCTCAAATTTCCCACGAACATATAAATTCATAAAATTAAGGTTCTGTGAAAAAATCATTACGGTCGGATAAAGCATGTGTAAAAAGTCAAAGAAATTTAAAAGATCGGAAAAAAACTTAAAATTGCGATTATCATGAAAAATAATTTTTTGATTGCAGTCAAATTCAACACGAATATATTAATTCATAAAATTAAGGTTTTGTGAAAAAATCATTACAATCGGATAAAGCATAAAGGTGTGTGAATGAAGTACATGGAGTTAAATATAGTATAAGTCGAAGAAATTTAAAAAATAAAAAAATAAACGTAAAATTGCGATTTTCATGAGAAATAATTTTTTAATTACGCTCAAATTTCACACGAATTTATAAATTCATAAAATAAAGCTTCTGTGAAAAATCATTACAATCGAATAAAGCATGTAGGTGTTATAGTCCAAGAATTTTTTTTTGAAATCGAAAAAAATCGTAAAATTGCGATTTTATAAGAAATAATTTTTCGATTGCGCTCAAAAACGTGGCAGTTCTAAGTTCAGAGATTTCGAAGGCCTCCAGAAAATTTCATCGCAATTGGAGTATCGGTTTAACCGGAATCGTGTGGACAAACACACAAAAATTCAAAAAAAGAAAGAAAAACATTCCGGATTTTTTTCTCCATTGTAGTGAAATGGAATCTTCGCTTTGCTCGCTTCGCTCACTACGCTCATCCAAGTATATTACAATTTAGTAGAAATCTGTCATTTTTATTCAGACAAATAATTTGCATAATTGAAGTTTTTAAACTTTTAAAGTGCCAATAAGAAAAATAATTACGTTATCATGACATCTGCACGATGTTTCTGACATGTGTGATGTCAATTAGCGATGAAATCAATAGTCTTGAAAAACGATGGTAAAGCAGTTTCTTTTCACGATCGAGTATCGAAATGCATGACGCGTTAAGATTTCCAGAATCTTTGGTTTAATGTTTTGTAAGTTGTGCACGATCTGCGTCGACAGGGTTGTTTTAGAACAGTTTGAATTAAAATCCTCTGCAAAAAACAGTTTAACTTTTTGTAGTTATAGCGAATAGTCGGAACCATTTTTTACTTTTTCTGTTTGTTACAAACAATCAAGGCCATATTTAAATTTTAATATTTTTCGAATTTTATTACATCATCATGCAATTACTTCTGTATTTCAATTTTACATGATTGTAATATATATTGCATACTTGACGATGTTCCGAATGTGTACACATAGTACACACTAAAAACAAAACTGACAAATTTTACACCGATCATTATACTGCCAGCTGTATTTGCACTTTTTAGCAAGCTGACACCACTTTAATTCGTGTAGTCCAATGCGAGGGTTTGCCGTCTCATTACCAGTGGCGTAGGAACTATTTTTTTAGTGGGGGGGTCACACTCAAGCTGACTATACGAGGTTGGGTGGGCAAACCGGGGTCTTGGGCGAAGCCCTAGCCGCCGGAGGCTTTTTCGCCGGAGGCTTTTTCGCCGGAGGCTTTTTCGCCGTAGGCGAGATTTTTTTAAAAAGGTGCCCTTGATAGGTGGCCTAAAACACGTTTTCAGGCGAATTTTAATTATGAATAAGGGTTACATTTTGAAGCTAATATTGCATTGAAGATTGATTACCTGACTAAAATCGGTCAACAGTCTGCTTGGGAGTGAAAACACTGCACACTAAATATAATGAATATTAGTCTAAAATCAGATGGCTAGTCTAGTCTCGCAAATCACGTCTCTTACTGAATTTTTCTAAAAAATGTTAACAAAACCCTTCCTTTTTGTTTGCAAGCCCGACTGTATTAAAAATCCTAAAAATCACCCAACAAGCTATAAGTTAGAAAATGACACCAATACTGTACTGTATACTGGCTTGACCCCCCCCCCCCCACTGGGGGGTCAAGCCAACAAGTGGGGGGGGAGTTTCCCCCCCATCCCCCCCGTTCCTACGCCCCTGCTCATTGCCGGTACCAAAGAGGGTGATTTCGGCGCATTGTTTATCCGTTTCATTATATAATACTAAGGGTGACTTTAAGATGCGTGTGCTAGTATCGACAATGTCAAGTATGCCGATGTAGCCAGGCCAGCCGCAAGAAGGAAGGAGGACATGCCGCGTTCTGGGAGCGACTGTACGTGTCGGTCCATGGACGGATGGGCACCGTGTGTTGTTTGCCTATGTGCTCAACTCCTCACGTCGAGAACGTGTTCGCAGGGGCTTGACCTTGCAACAGGTGCTCATCTACAGGATGATACTCAAAACCCGACAAATTGATAACGACGGATTTGTTTTCATTTCAGCCGGGAGTCGTGAGGCTTGTGACAACGAGGGCGAGGTGGTGGTGCCGGCCATCAAGAATGTACACTGCTTCACTTGTATGTGCAAGGTAAGACTTGAAATATAGACTATTCTTACCTGGTAAACGATTATCCCTGGTGGCGCCTAGCCTCCCGTTCGCTATTTCAATGAAAAGTAATCTGTTTTTAGATTTGGTCGTATGTCCTATTTCTGGAAATATAGAAAACGCTTCCGAAGAAGAGCATTTACTGCTTTTTGCAGAAATTCTTGTATACTTACAAATTACCTAATGGGTTGATCAGTGCTTTGCTTTGAGTTAGTACTATACCACATAGGGAAGTGTTACAAGCAGATATTACATCGAATTCAAAATAAGGCCTACGTTTAACGATGGCTGCTGGTGTGTGGTTATTAATAATGATATCCAAAGAAATATTTTCAAGATCGTAATTAAAATAATGATTTACTTTGACCACAGGTACTACAAAAAGTAAAAAAAATGCTGCAATAATGGCGATTTACTTTTACGATTTTTAACAGTTACAAATCGAAAAGTACCATTATTGAAAGAATTTTATAGTATATCATGAAAATTGCCAAATAATCTGGCGCCTCCTCTAAAACCCTAGTTCTATACAGAGCAATTTTCTCGGCTGGAGTCACTGCCCCAGACACCGATTAGTCTCCCCGACTATTTGACCTGCGTTTTGATCTATACAAATGGTAGGGCCTAATACATATTGCAATAAGAAGGTTGTATTTGTACCGGCGGAAGAAAAAAGTCGAAGTCGTTGAATGCTAGACGAAAGTTCTCGAAATATCTAGACAGGAGAGTGTGTATGTGATAACAAACAAGAAAATGCCGACATTTGAAAATGTTGTGTTTGTGTGTTATGTTTAAGAAAATAATAGTGCACATCCCATGTTCAAGTAGCCTATTTATGTTATACTTTATTCGTTATTGTTCCAACTCGTCTAGATTTTCGAATTGCAAAGTCTAGTCTTCCTTATAGTTGGAGACTTGGAGCTAAGCTTTTATAGCTCGGAGAAATCTCTTTTGCATTATTTCATCTCAGGTTGAAAAGCACTCCATCTCACATATTAAAAGCTGTATTATCAGTCTATTATTGTTGTTTTCGGATGCGTTCCTTGCGGGGAATCCCTCGTGGATCCCTATGTTCCGGGTGGATCCCCTGTCTCGGCGTTTGAAGGGTGCAGCAGCCGCTCGACTTCCTCTTCCGCGTAGGTACCCGCGCTGCGATCTCAGACTGACCATGCACAGCGGTATTGTTATTTCTTCGCGCACTGCGGCTACGTGCCCGTGCCACTTGACATCGTATTCGATACGCCAACTATATTACCTCCACCAGCCTGCTGATACTCGATAGCCAGTTTTATGTTTGCAAGTGTTGAGGAATTATTTCTATTGTTAGTTTTATTACGTTGGCAGCCCCCTAACGATGGAGTTATTGTTTTGTATTAATTTTGTTTCTCGTATTGTGTCTATCCTCGGTTGCATTGTTTTAAAGAAGGGTGTCGGGACGTAATGGCTGGCCACCCGTCACCCTCCTGTCGAAGCACTGGGCGCTCGTATGGCTTCGTACAGTTGATTCGCGTGCGAGGTATGAAGTATGTATTGATTTTAATCCTATGGTAATCATAACGAGGGTTGCATTTATTTTTAACCCTGTGCATTCAGTAGCCGAATGAAATACGATCCGTAAGCGAAGTAACGAACAGAACTCCTGTCGAAGAAGTCATTACTTGAGGTAACGGTCTCCGAGTTACAAGAGGATAGATAGATAGATAGATAGGATGGTGTTTGAGCGAAACCAGTTGTGGTTGCAGGTTGCTCGGTTCAGCCATGACGCAATGTGCCTAGTGTAGTACTTGCCCGCGAGCAATGGAGACGTTGAGAGGTTGCCTGCCTGGCCACAAGAGCCTTGCCCGAAGGCTTCACTTGCAGTCATCTTAGGTATGTGGTCAGGCCAGTTAAACACACTTTCTGATGACTGAATCTCTCGCCGTTCTGTTCTGTTATTGACTCTGATGTTGCCTGCCTGGGCCGGGCCGGTTCGATCCGAGCACGAGGGAAAACCCACCCGTGACTCGTGTGTGGAGCCGATTCTGGTTTTGTAGAAGTTGTTGTTGTTGTTGTTGTGTATTTATGCTAATTTATCACGGCAACAAACACGAGGATGTTGTATGGAGCTGAGTGCGAGTTGATTGGGTACACGGCTTGGTTCTCAAAGTTTTCAGCGACGACGTTGATTTTCTTCTAGTGACAACTGACAAGTCATAGGGGACGTAAGGCAGACATGGTGGCTAGCGAGGCTGAGAATGGTGGAAACTCTAGTGTGGCGTACTTGATTGCTGGAAGGTAGAACCGTGGGGTTGTCTCTCGCAGATTGCAGTGGCGTAGGAATCGGGAAGTCAGAGGGTAACACCCTCTCGCGAATCCCTAAGTAAATCAGCAGCCCCCCCCCCCCTCGAAATTCATGTACAGTTTTGTTAAAGTACCACTGTACCAAACAGCAAATATAACACCAATACCTTATTATCTATCATCAGGTCATCACCCACCGTATCCGTATGATTGATAACGGTCTCACAACTCCGAAAATGTTTCGTTGTGGACTGCCTGGCCTGACCCTATTATTGCTATTATCGCACGAACCTTCTAATTCCCCCGCTCAATGTTGACCAGCACTGGTCGTAAAGCCAGTGCTGCATTTTACAGAGTGTATTTCTAGTTATCTGTGATTTCACCATAAGTGAGAAATATGCGATTTAAAGAAATGATCATTTGATTAACTTACAACATAACTATATCAACTGATATTTTATTTTATTGTCTTCAAATTAGGGCTGGGCTAAAACATATCAGTCAATTATTGATATCACACGAAAATTTCGATATCGTATCAATAGTATCAAAATTCTGTACCGGTACTTATAATTTGTGCAACATTTTTTAAATGTGATAAGGTATCGTTAAAAATGGATACCGATGTTTACGTTCTCACACATGCATTGAATGCCCCGGCACCTCCACCATTTGTAAATGTCAGGACGAATTTACTAAAGGCTACCCGGCACCTCCACCATAATTAATCGAGAATCGAAATTTGAATAAACAGATCCAATTTTTCTTAGGTATTTACAGAATTATTAGGTATTTTCGTTTTAGGCATTTCTACTGACAATAATCTCTATCCTTGTTCTGTTATTATTAAGCTTTTATTAAACTCCAGAGAGTACAACGCCAACTACGGCTTATTATAACCAACATTGTTGACATTATTTACGTTTATTTATTAATTAATTATGAACATTAACATTATTGACGTTCATAAAACATTTTTTTAAATTCATAATTTCGATATTTCAAAATGGTGTCCAAATAACGATATCATAAATATCATTGCATTTCAATATCGTATCGAAATATCGACTTCTTTGACCAGCCCTAGTTCAAATGAAAGTCCTACGACCGTTATTGATGGGAGACATAATGAATCTTTATTCAATTCATTCAAATTAAGGTAGAACAAGTAGAGATAAGTGCCTAAATTTAAATGTATCTAAAATAATCTGCACTTCTGCGAAATTGAAAGAACTTGGCAGTGCCATAAAGCCACCAGTAGATTGTGTATCAAACGTTTAAGCCTAATTATATCCGTCACTAAAACACTGCAGATTGATTAAGTAGTGATTCTTCAACAGTATATTAATATTTATTCTTTTGGATTGAGGCTTCAATACTAATAAATAGGTTTTAAAAGTGTGTACAAATCACATGGGTCACGCCATGCGTTATTACCGTTTATCAAAAATCCAATACAAATAACCCCAATTAAAATGCATTTCCGACGTCACTATTGCCACGGAGCTAGGATCGTTATGCTAATGTGCATACAACTTGGGGTGAGGGGCAAAGCCCCAGCCGCCAGAGGTAAACACAATCATTGATTGACACTCAATATCCGGGTGGTTTATCCGGAAATGCCCGTCAGTCCCGCGCAAGTTGTATAACCTCTACTGACAAGAGGACACCCTCGTGGTGGGGATGAAGATAGTCTCCCTGGTGAGCCCGATGACAAGAGGACACCGTGTACCTCGTGGTGGGGATGAAGATAGTCTCCCTGGTGAGCCCGATGACAAGAGGACACCGTGTACCTCGTGGTGGGGATGAAGATAGTCTCCCTGGTACCCGATGTGAAGTGGTACATGTATTACCGGGCCGACATCGACGTGGCGCCAAGCAGTGAGATTGACCTAGTTGGTGGAGGCTAGGTTAACACCTGCAGACCCCCGGGTGATCGTGTCACACATCACATAACAACATGCCAATTTATTTTATGGTATTTTAAATGCATGCCTGCCTGCTTGCCCCGTCCATTCGATGACGTAAGGAAATTATTGTTGTTAAATATTATCCGTGTGTCGATTATGTGCGCCGTATCGACCGTGAACTCATGGATATATTGATAAATCTCCTAATTAGACCCCCGGGCGTCATGCGGATGGTTGCTAGTGCGTGTAAGCTGGGTGGAGCGAGTGAGAGCGCTCTTCAGTGCAGCGAGCTCCGTCCACTTCCTGTGACTGATAACTCATAACTTTGATATCAACCACATCCGTCCAGTACAGCCCGAAAGACTGGCGGTTAGCAAACCGCTATCAGAGGTAGGGGACTTATTAGAAAACGTATCAAATTGTGGTACATGCTGCGCAAAACTACCCAGAATTCGCTTTTGCGATGGCTAAATCGAATCCTATTTTCGTAGATTTTCTATGGAAAACGTCTTTCAAATAAACGAGAAACAAAAATATTTCCATAAAAATTTGCCTTGTCCAAACATTTTCAGTTACCGGAATTATGTAATTTGCATTGAGAGGGGCCGCCGTGTAAACAGCCGTTAATTTTCTTTGATTTCCAAGGCGCATTGAAAGGAACCAGGCGGAGGTGGTGGCGAAGGTGGTGACGGACGATGTGCATAATACTGCAACTTGTTTGTTTTGTTTCCAGAACGGCTGGGTGGTGTGCGAGCAACCACACTGTCCGAGTCAACAAGGCTGCTTCATGCTGTTGGGAGAGCAGAAGGATGGCTGTTGTCAACTATGCAAAGGTTGGTCAAACTGTCTGCCTGTCTGTCTGTGCACGCGATGTTTCAAGTGAGGGCTGTCAGTCCTGTTTGGCTGTTGTGTAATCTCGTGATATCACTGAGAAGTAAACCTGATCCTAATTTAAATAAAATATTTTCTAGTTAATTAGAATTTCAAACTAAATATTTTGAATTAATTAACAATGGTGTGGATGTGCGATAGATGCCTGTTGTAACAGTGTTGTCATATACATTTTCCCGGCTCGGGATCAAACACAGATGTGCAGATGCTATTGGCGATTGAGCTGTGGAGCCACAGAAGAATGACGATTCGCGTTCGGTGTTTGCTTCCGAGAAAGTTTGATTATTCCCTGATGGGCTGGTTCTGATTTCTAGCAATCCTCTTTTATTCAATTCAGTGGGGATCGTCTGATCAGAAATCCGTGGTCTAATATATCACTTTTTGTTTTTTAAATTTAAAATATTTTATTTCATTTGCCTTTTTTCGTTTTTCGTCATGGTCATCCTTATTATGGTCTTATTACACATTGTTGTTTAATATTGTTATTGAAATTATTTTGTTCTATAGTTCATTATTTTGTGAACATTTGTGTGCTTTGTTATTATTTTCCTTGTAAATCAGTTTTTATAAATGAACAGGATAGACTTGAAATAAATAAATAAACCTTTACCAAATGGTTAGAATTCTCTTTTTAAAATTGCTAATAAAAATCTTTGTTATGTATCTCTTGGTGAGCAAAAGCATCTGTATTTAGAGGTTCTTGGTTCAATCCCCAGTTGGGACAGTTTGCTACTACAATTGTTGTTACACAACATTCTATTGTATAAATGTGGCCCTGGTCCCAGGTGAGAGCAGTTTTTATAACTTGGCCATTAATTTTGTAATTTGCTGCAAGGAAGGCTGAATGTATTTGATGATTTGGTCAACCATTAATAGGTGGAACCTAACCAGGATCTTGTTCACTCATTTAAAATATTCATTATATATGCTGATCAATTTAATTGATTTTAGTCAGAAGTATTTGGATGATTGCCACAGAAATCTTAATGAACTTGCTGTCAGTCCTGTTTTACATTTTTTTGAAATACATAATAAAATCATTGGTGGTGTTATTTTATTGGTTTATATTGTAAATTAGTTTTTTTTAGCTAAACCATTTGATACATGCTACATTATTAAACGAATATTAACATGACAACCAGTATATGAAGTTTTATTTCTAGAACTTTAATTACCTTTGATGATGTTCAACGCAACAAGAAATAAACTAGGAAAACGCTTAAGTCCCGCCGCGTTGTTGGATGAGCGTAATTGGTGCATTGAGCAGCCATGTGTTATGCGAATTTTTTGTGTTCTGTGGCAAATCATTACATAATTGAAATTTTTTAAATTAAATAAAATTAAATTAAAAATTAACTTTAATTTTTTAAAATTATTGAAATTGTAAAAAGAAAAAGCGTAAAATTGCGATTTTTATAAGAATAACTTCCGATTGCGCCAAATTAACACTTATCTATTAATTCATAAAATAAGGTTCTGTGAAAATCATTACAATCGGATAAAACATGTAGGTGATATAAGTCAAAGAATTGTTTAAAAAGGAAAAAACCTGTAAAATTTCGATTTTATGATAAATATTTTTCAATTGCGCTCAAATTTCACACGAGTATCTTAATTCATAAAATAATGGTTCTGTGCAAAAATCATTAAATCGAATAAAGCTGTAGTGTTATAAGTCGAGAAATTTTTTAAAAATCGAAAAAAATCGTAAAATTGGCGATTTTCATGAGAAAATTTTTTCCGATTGCGCTCAAAACTTGGCAGTTCTAATTTCAGAGATTTCGAAGGTCTCCATAAATTTCATCGCAATCGATTATCGTTTAGCCGAATCGTGTGGACAAACAGACAAAAATACAGAAAAAAAAAAGAAAAAAAAAAAACATTCCGGATTTTTTCTCCAGTGTAGTGAAAGGGAATCTTCGCTTCGCTCGCTACGCTCATCAACTAACACTTCCATCAACATATTGCAAGTTACACTTCAACTGAGGGAGGGATCATTGAGAGATGTAGCACGCGAAAAGAATGGTACCTAACATGGCCATCAAACCTTGCTGAGAATTTCATGGCTAGTTTAGTCCAAACCAAGGTTAGGATGCTGGAACTTGCCTTCCAGATGTGTGCACAAACTAAAGCCAGTGCTTTGATATTGGTCCAGTGATAGCTAGAACCATTCAATATTATGGCTGTGTTGAAATGATGTTTTAGTTTTATATTATGTTTATAAACACTTGTTTGTACGTGACATTGACAACAGCAAAAATCAATATATTATATTATAATATCAAAGAATGTGAAAAAAATATTAAGACAATCTAGATAATTGGAAATGCCACAGTCTAATTTTAAAACTCAAAACCTTACTTTTATAAGAAAAAACATCTTCTTTTGCATTCACAATCTTATATTCCCTGGTGCAGTTTATTTATGGAAAATTAACTAAATTCAAATGCCTAATAGTAAATTACAATTAATACAAAATACATTTTTAAGAGGTCTTGCAGACTAGGGCTTAGTCCAAGATTACCTTGTATTTGTGTTCAGGACAAATATTATGCTTCTGCCATAGAAGAGATGATTAATAGATGGATGATTAATAGATACATATGTAATGATCCTCACCCCTTGTGTGTTTGTCAGGTTGTCTGCATCGGGGGGAGGAGCGTTTGAGCGGAACTCAGTGGAGAGACCCGGACGACCCATGCCGCGTGATGACGTGCAAGGCCGGCGTGGTGACCGAGTCCCTGCTCCAGTGCTACACTCCGTGCCGCCACCCCATCCCCCCCACCCCCGGCCAGTGCTGCCCCACCTGCAAGGGGTGCCACATCAACGGCCAGAAGGTCGCCGAGGGCCGCAACGTCACCACGCCCGAGGACTCCTGCCTCAAGTGTCGCTGCGAGAACGACCGCCTCACCTGCTCAAAGCGAGCGTGCCCCGTGCTGGAGTGTCCCCCGCACTACACCAACCTCGCGCCCGGCGAGTGCTGCCCCTCGTGCGTGGGTAGTCGCCGTCTGATGGAGCCGCCGAGGGGAGGTTGCCTCCTGGGGAATCAGCTGCACGAGTCCGGCAAGAGTTTCCACTTTGACCGGTGCACGTCTTGTAGCTGCTACAACGCCACGTCGGTTTGCCAGCGCAAGACTTGTCCGGTCCTCGAGTGTTCCGTCGACATGCAGACCACTACGCTGGGAGACTGCTGTCCGCACTGTCCGCCCATAGAGGAGAGTCGGGCCACGTGCACCATTGGGGGACACACCTACGAGGTTGGTTACACTTGCTCCTTATTCATTTCGTTACTCAATAACTCTTTATCCACAACAATAGAATCACTAGGCACTGCATGTTCTGCCTAAAACTCAAAATATTGATGGCTATATATATGAACAATTTAACCAACTACATTTTTTATGTCTCCCAAACTTCAAATACATGATATACTTAACATTATATAATACGAAAATATATACAACAAAGATATATTTTTGTACGTAAAGTTTTTTTACTGAATCTTCCTTCTGCGTTCTTACTCTCTAGTAAAGGTCTGCAAATAAATTGTGTTGAATTACAAAATTTAATTTGAATTATGGGAAACTAGCTACTTATTTTCATTCAAAGAATGCAATGCTAGGATTATTTCTGTATCTTTTATAATTTGGACACATCAATTTGGTTGAAGAAGAATTTCCTATGTACTGTACTTGTAAGTAAATAACATTATGTTAGTTCCCTTCTGTCACTTCTGTTATGTGCTTGTTTGAGACTTGAGAATATAATTTGTAATATACAATTGTGATACTATCTAATGCTATTAATTGGGTGTTCAGCTTACTACTTCAAGTTCATCGATTCATTAAACGTAATTTAAACAAATTTACAAAAGAGGTACACAACACAACTACATAAACTACTATACTGTACACAATGAATGATATTGAATAGTACTTTTTCAATACTTTAAAAATTATTACAGAACCGAGTTTGTGTTAAAATTTAAGCGACATTGCTTTGACAACATTATAATGTTTGGACCTATATTAATTTTACAATAAAAGTTTAATGTAGGCTTAATTGAAATTATTTATTTTGTATTTTTATAATTGTAAGATATATATTTAAAAACTACAAATTTTTGTTGTTTTAAATTGTAAATAATTTTAAAAGTTATTTTCACAGCTAAGAATACACTGCAAACTTGAGCGGTAGTTCAGCTATGAAAAATGTATACGCATACTACACACTCTTCTTCCATTTGGTAGATCAGAGTTATTAGCAAACTTATTTGATGTCACTATCAATCTATAATCCAATGTTTAACAATCTTCACATGGCTCAAAGTTTGTCTTGTTGTGTTGTCAGGATGGAGAGACATGGGAACTGGATGCGTGCAAGTCCTGCAAGTGTCACCAAGGTAAACCTCGCTGCGCTATGGAGATGTGTCGCCACCAGAACCTGCCGTGTCCGCCAAACACTCGTCTCGTTCATCGCACGGGCGAGTGTTGTCCGCGCTGTATGGAAAGTGACGGCGTGTGCACGGTATTCGGGGACCCCCATTACCGCACCTTCGACGGCAAGTTCTACAGTTTCCAAGGATCCTGCAAGTACCAGCTAACGGCGGACTGCATCGGACGTACTTTCTCTATTCGAGTGACAAATGATGCGAGGGCAACAAAGGCATCTTCTTGGACCAAAACAGTTTCTATTAAATTGGGTGAAACCAAGATCAACCTTGGTCAGAAGATGAGGGTGAAAGTGGACGGAGAGAGGGTGGAGGCTCCGTATCGAAGCATTGATGGAAAGGTGGGTAACACTGGTACAAACACTACTTATTAAATTGTGTCTATTCTATGGTAAAGTGCTTAAATAATGCAACGTTGCTATAATTTCTATAAAGTATAAACCATTAGTTTATTAAATGATTTGGTGTTTTTGATGTGGTATGGTATGTTTGCTTGGTATGGTATGGTGTTGTTCTTATGTAATTCTGTATAATTAGTGCAAGAAGTAATACATTGTGAGCAGAAACCAGTTATTTCCTGTGGGATATGATATTGTAATCTTACAAACATAATTCTTAGTAGTACCTGGAATGCTGAAGCTAATTTTATATTTTAGTTCTATGAAAGCATGAGCTATCTTTAGACTTATGTAATAAGTGACAAAGGAGTGGTTAATGAAGATTTTCTTCTGTGAACAGGTGTGGGTGAACCACACGGAAGACGGCATCCTGATCGACACGTACCTGGGAGTGAAGATCCTGTGGGACGGTCACAGTTTCCTTGAAGTGTCCGCTCCGGCGGTGTACAAGGGCCGACTGTGCGGACTGTGCGGCAACTTCAACGGAGCGTCCCGTGACGACTGGACGACCCGACGAGGAAGACTGGTGTTGGACCCGGACAAGCTCGGGGCGTCGTGGCGCGTGGGCGGCAAGAAGGCGTGCACCAGGCCCCGCGAGGAGCTGTCGAGCGAGAGGCACTGCTACCACCAGAAACATCGGAGGCCCCGAGACCTGAGGAGGTGTAAGCCACTTCGTGGACATCTCTTCATACATTGCCACAAGAGAGTCAACTCGGACAAATATTTTGAGTGAGTAGAACTTCCAACAGTTGATACAAGCAACATTATATTTTATGCATAGTACTTGTTTTTTGAATTTATTTGACGTTTCTTTGCTTCTAGAATAAAATAATACTTAAAAACTACATGCTTGGTTCTACCTAAAACAATTCACTCAATGTTGATAATATTGTAGGCAAACTGCAATTATTTATATTTATATTTAATAAACACTACAATTTACAAAAATTATAAAAAATTATACCCATGGCCATGGCCCATGGGCTATATGGGTGTTCTACAAATTGTTACATTTTGAATTACTGCACAAACTTTATTGGCTGGGATGTCATCGTCAGTGTTGGGTAGGAACTTTTAAAAAAGAACGCGTTCCTAGGAACGCGTTCCTTTTTCGGGAACTTTTTAAGGAACGCGTTCCATTTTTAGTTAGAGGAACTTTCAACACAAAAGTTACAAATTTTGGGGAACTTTTAATAAAGTTTTAGAAGTTCCTTTCAGTCTGAGAGATGGACTAAACCCACCATGCCTCTGCATTTGAAAACGGATTTAGCTGACACAGATATGAAAATCAGTTGATAAAAAGCAGTAGCATATAATTTTTAGGAGGTGTAACCCCGATTGATAAACCTGTCATATTTGCTCGCGACGACACGGCTTAAAAATCGAAACCTAAATCCTATGTACCATAATATATCTGATAAAGGAACTTTTAAACAGGAACTTTTATTATTTCGAGAACTCAAAAGTTCCTTTTTGTGGGAAGGAACTGTAACTTTTAAAAGTTCCATTTGAAGGCCAAGTAACTTAACTTTTAAAAGTTCCTTTTTTGCGGGAACTTACCCAACACTGGTCATCGTGAGTTAAGGCATGGCTGGATGCTATTATAGGTCGCAGCTGCTGGTGAGCTGTCTGCTAGTTCTATGTCTACTAAACGATGACGTCACGCTTCATTTAGTTTTTCGGCGGGAAGCCAGGTTCAAATCTAACGCGTTAATTCGTGCTTTTAAGAACCAGACATTACGAAAACCTTGCTAGTCTATATTTGCAAGTTTTGTTGGTTAGTATTTGAGTTCTGGAATGAAGAACAGTTCCATATTGTGTTAGATTGCACAGGTAAAGTATGTTGGCAGAGAAAAAAATAGTAACATTTTGGCAAAGGATAAACACAAGGAGATAACATATGAAACAGGTGGTACAAATGAGTCGGAACGGAATGGAATTCCAAGAGAGAACAATGAAACAATCATGGCCTACCAAATAAGTCCTACACAATGCTATGTAACAATGCCAAGTCTGACCTTTGCCTACATGTGTCAAATAAGAAAACATATTACCTATTAAGTTTTTTTTAATCATTCTTGCATTGTGTCATTCCTCTCTGCAAGTACTTGGTACTGCACAATTGTAAGAAAATCATGGTCAAGACTGACATTTATTGAATGAGAATCTATGTAGTATAAACTAAATTTTTCGTCTTTCCAAAAAATAGCTCAGGTGTTTTTATTGTATTTGTATTTGTGTTAGTTGTACTCTACCAGACAAATGGCTACTCTGTGTATAACTTTAAGGGAACATTTGCACTTTCATGATTTTTAATTTTTAATTACATTCTTTGATTAGCTTTTGCCTCTACAGGACAAATGGCTACTCCAATGTCAATGAAACTTTCAGATTGCCTTTGAAATTAGAAGATTTGTATAATGTACACCTTTGGTCTAATGGATCAGTCTTAAGTCAACTAGAATTCAGTGTATTGTACCTTGATGTTTGCTTGCTCTCCATAGGAAAATGTAAGGGTGCTGAGGGCAAGATAAAATTGCTCCTGTGGCCAATTGCTGTATATAATGGCCGTTGCTAGCAGTATTCATCATTTGTTTTGAATTATACATAGGTGTATATTTGAATTATCCGACTTGGAATTCATGGAGGGATTTTGTTCCAGCTCTTGCATCGAGGACATGTGCGAGTGTCCAAACGGGCGGTGTTACTGTGAGGCGTTCATGGCGTACGCTAAAGAGTGCCAGCGTCTGGGCGGGAAGGTGCCCGAGTGGCGACAAGCGACAGGTTGTCCCAGTCCATGGGCCTTGACCAACAAGAGACCACCCCCTCCTAGACTGAACTAGTCTCAGGGTCAACAGTCACCCCACACAACCACTAGTCAGCTCTTGTATCTGTGTCTAATTGGTAAGAAGCATTACATCACTGCTTATAAAATATGAATTTTGTTCACTTGTTTGTGACTTTTTAGGTAGCTGGCCTCTTTCTTTGCAATATGTTATTATTACTTATTAGTTATTAGTATCGCACAAGGAAGCTGTGTATCCAAAGTGCCTTACTTTAAACCAACTACTGGATATTTTCTGTATGCAAGTTGGCATTAGGGGTGCAGTATAGTTTTGCATGCCATCTCACTCAATTTATTGGGCATATCTCTGAAAGAGTCTGCATGCGTTTTCTAAAATCACAAAAGTCTACTAATTTTGTTTGAAACAAAATTGTGATAGTAGTATGACTAGTATCTTATTCAACTCAATTCATAATTTGTGTGAATGACATGAAGAGATAGGGTGCCAACAGCTTACTTTAAATGGAGTAGGCTGTAGGCGCGCCGCGAAAGATAACATATAAACAAATGCACAAGGATTAGTATTTGTTTATGTGTTATCTTTTGCAACGCGCCTACTCCATTTAAGGTAAGCTGTTGGCACCCTGTCTATTAATGTCATTCATATGATCCAGCTCTTTGGCATTCCTTTCAAACACATACAATTCATAATTTGTTTGTGTATGTAGATTTTCAAGTTTTGTTTGGAGGAAGGATTTGGCTTGATATTATGCACAGCATAAACAATAGCAAATATGAGAAATGCACACCCTGTTCTTTACATTGCTAACTTTGCCATGCGTAGGTCACTGTTTGGTTCATCAACAGCAAATGTGGAGCGCACCGATGTAAGCATAACGGCTATAATAGCCATCGCCTCCGTTGTAGACCAACAATAGAATCGTCATAAAGGCTATGACTGTCACTCTGTTAACTGGCTAAGAGTACTTCTCCCTGTACCAATGCACCCCTCCCCTACAAGTGATAATCTTTGCAACATGTTGTTCTGTAGATGCTTATAAATACATTTACAAATATATTCTTAAGAGCTTTAATTTTCAATTATAAATAATACGTATTGACTAAATAAATAGTACAGTGTATGTTCACTTGTCTAGAAAAAAAGATGATTTGTATTATTGCTTTGAATGCTTCTAAATCACCATCTACCTATGCATGGATGAGAATACATTTTTATGAATTGATTTGATTTAGGCCTACTGTATTGAAATTTGTTCATTCATCTAATTGCTTTGGTCTCAAACACATTTTTGCCCCACTAACAAACCACACTATACTTGCATATTACAGCCTACTAATAGTTGTTATTTGTACTATTCTTTTCAAATCATGCAGATTTAGTTGTACTACGTATTAGGTTAGTTATCTGTGTCAATGGAACGTAGGTAACTGCAGCTCCCAATTTTGTTAAGATTCTAAATGATTGTTTATATAAACCTGTTTACATATTTCAACATCCTTCTGCATATAATAAACTTATGTCTTTAATTTGTAATATTTTGCCATTTGCTTATGTGATATACCAAGTACAAGAGAATACGTAATAGTTTTGAAGTAGAAGTTGTAACCTAAACACTTCACAGAGGCGTACTGTTTGTGACTCGTGTAGAGTGATGCTGATAGAGAAGCAGTAATCACCACCGTTGATGTGTATACTAGTTGGGTTTCGAAGGAGGAAGTGGGAAACCAAAGATTCTAGTTTACGGTAATAAAGTGGATGATAAATTCCGTCAATAAATTATTTTACATTTACACGATATGGTGCTTGAACTTTAAAACATTACAAATTTTAACTCTAGTATCAATATGGTTTGGTGGTTTTGAAGCCAGAATAAGTTGTAGTTGTAGGACAACTCGGTATTGCTTATTGTAACTGTATTATGCAATTCCAATTCCAATTAATTTTTAACTAGGAAAACGCCAAAGTCGTTGTTAGACGAGTGAGTGAGCCATGTGTTGAGTACCCGGTATCAATCCCTTTTCTCCCCCAATACCTAAGACTAGACTGGATCTAGACAGCATTGGTCTTTCCTCCCTAGCCTATCATAGGTTAGAGTGGCGCATTATGGCCTTACAGTTGACACGCCCTTATAACAACTAAACTCTAAAGCCTATCGTTTATATCTATAAATCAATCAACTTCTATGCAGATTATTATTTACTACAATTCAGAAATTAAAAAAGTCCGCCCCAACCGGGATTCGAATCACGGGTCTCCCACATTCCAGGTGAGCGATATGTATGCATATGATATGTATAGCGAATTGTATGCAGATGTTCCGGCGTATTCAACACATCACTCGCTCATTCGTCTAACAACGACTTCGGCGTTTTCCTAGTCTAGTTGGATAAGGCGCCCTTATACCCGGAATGTGGTCAACCTGGGTTCAATCCCCTGGTCGGGAAAGATTTTAATCATTTCTGGACTGTATTTTAAAAAAATTATAAAACATGTTTTGAAATGCACATAACGCAGTGTAGTCTTACCATCTGTGCCAATACTATGCATAGCCAGTACAATATATGTGTAAATATTGCAAGTTTTATTCAATCTCCCAGCTCTATTTGGGGGTACCTTGAGCATGCACGATTCTATACACCTTGGTCACTGCATGCAATTTAGCACTCACATTTGCGGCCTATTTTTCAATTTATTATTCCTTGTAGGTTTAAATTGCAATGGATCTAGCTGATTTGTTAGCAGTTCTCAGTTAACTCGTACCGGATGTCTGTTTAAAATTACTGGTACAGCGTAATCTGTTCAGCGATTTGGCTGATTTTCGACGTGCACTTTTACAGAATCACCGAAGAGCCATATTTCTTGAATTGTGGACTACGTTCGCTGCTCTCACTCGTTTAATTATTGTTAATTATGTGCAGTACTACTGTTTGTTTACCACTTCAGTGGCGAGTTCTTTTGCGCTAGCCGCCCCCACAGTGGCTACTTTATTTCACAGTCAAGGAGCGAAAGCAGAGAGGGCGCGCGAGCTCTATGACATCTCTAGTTCAATAAACTTATAAATTTATCCCCTGTTGATTTAGCCTAGGCAATTCAATGAATGGAAACCGAGGTCTAGGCCCGCCTACATAAGACCAGCCTGCTTGTTACACGACAATAATCGCGTCAACATCTGAATAATCCCGCGCATTTGAATTACTCTGATTTCTAAAAAACCAGACTTGCCGTCACTGTCTGACACTTCTACAATAGTATTACTATCAAATTTACCTTCAATATCACTGAAATAATTCTCACTAAAAACGATCAATAATACCGTCAATATCAATAAACATCAAAGAACACGCCAACGAGATGTTGACTGCATCGTGTAACACACCTATCCCAAAACTCCGCCCTATAAAGGTGGAGTTTCTTCTGCCAACCAATGAAAAAATCTATTCACATGTAGCTCGTGAGCCAATGAGTAAACTAACACGGAGATTTCAAAGCCAGCGGGAATATTCAAACTCAAACACAGCTCGTCACGGCCACTGTTTCCAAATGCGTATGACGTAATATTACGTCCAGAGCGCTGCGGGGACAAACCTGTCGTGACGAGATAACTCGTCATAGCCACTGAACTGGTTAATACAAACTTAAAGAGGTATTCACCCTCTAAACTAAAAAAAATAAAATAATTCAGACTAACTATTTATGAATTTAGAAATTATCAGAAAAATTATTGGGTCCATCATGACCCCCCCCCCCAAAAAAAAAAATGTCTAACTTGGTATTTTTCGAGCTAGGTCACATTGGCAAAAATCTGCCATAAGAAATAACATTGGGATAATCTTTATGCCCTGTGACCTTGGAGGATTTTGATCCAAAAAATATTGGGCATTATTGACATACTTGTCGACTCGACAGCCTTTTCTGTAAATCTTCTATATTTTGTTTCGTAATTTGGGCAAGTGGTTTGATCAAAATATGCTGATTACTATAATTTACTCAATATTGGTGAACTTCGGGAAGATATTCCAAGTATATATAGATTTTTTAACGCAAATTTTCATACTGGATATCAAATTTTAAACCAGATTGGAGAAGGGTTGACAGGTTGGGAAAGCAAACAGAACATAAAGCCCAGTCTGAAGGGCTGGGGGCGACAAAACTTTTCACCTGCTGATGACAACTGTAGCTAATTTAAAGTTGTTACCTTACTTAATCCACGACGCGTTTCGACTCATCAGGCGGATGGTGGCCACTAAAAATCAGCTAACTACATGCAAACAAAACTCACAACACATAACCAAACCTGTGGTAGGGCCACACAAGAAGTAAATTCTGCATGCATGTTGTCATCATCTGCAAGGTTACTTCACACACCATTCATACTAACACACGTCAGCACATCCAGTAAGGGACACATTAATTTGGTTTTATCGTAAAATAAAGGGTTTGGTGAGAATTTCCTGAATTGAAATCCATGTTTTTTAGTTTAGTTTTTTCACGTTTTGGACTTCCCTCTCGCATTGATTTTTTATGTCTTATTCTTGACAACCAAGTGTGGATATCAATATGAAAGGCTATTAACATTCATGCAAAATTTGGTAATGATATATTCAACTGTTCAGCTGCAATCGTCAACACGTGAGCATGCGCATTTTTGTTGGGGGCCAAGCTCAGCCCCCTCTTAATGTTATCACTGGTCAAATGTTCCTTATACTAGAAGTATTTTGTTTGTCATTGATCTTCACCTGCCATTAGACAATGTACTCGATGTAGAGACCATATCCTTTTAAATTTGCTTGATTAAGTATCAAGTTGATCAAGAGTTGGTTTTCTGTGCCTATGATGTATGAGTATGATTATTGATTTGAGAAGTACACAAATTACTTTGTCGATCTCTCAATCAATTATTGTTATTGGAACCATTTGGTATGTTTCAGTATTGCACACTAGTAAGGGCTTGGATGCCCTCGATCCTTTGCTTCACTCCTACAGTATTCTCCGAGCGCTCGCTTTCTCTCGCTTGGTCAGGGCAGGATCCTGGCACTAAACTACTAACAAGATTCATTTCTCATGAAGAACCAATCATTGTGTAAAGTGTATATATCGATTGTTTTACGTTATAGGTAGATATAACAAGTCATCCTTGCTTTTTAAAATCTTGTAGACTGTATTTAAAATTTTGGGAGGATTAAGGTTAATGACGTGTATATAATATAGAAATACTATTAGTTAGTTATACTGCACTTAGTATTGCTGCAAAAAATTACTTTAGTTTGTAATACAGTATGTTGCTAGCAGCCCGTCTGACTGTTTGGTGGAAGTGTGCAGCATTCAACGCATCTACAATTGTGTGAATGGCTGAACGTAACTCATGGAGTGAGTGTAGTACACTAAGTTCTTGATCTGATCTCGGGCCATCTTCAGTCGATTGGAGGCGTGTTTAATTATTGCACACATGATCATCTTGATCAGCCCCATACAAAACTACGTATATTGTTAATAATCACTTTAAAACAAATAGCTTCAAACTACCCAATAATGATAAGTAGTTCATAATATTATAGTATGAAGATAGACATATATATTTATTAATGTGTATGAATGGATGTTTGTTTGTCTGTGAGCACAACTTTAATTGTTGTGAGTGTGTGATTGGACGTAGATGTTAATGTGTTAACTCTTTATGGTGTGTAAAGGTTTACTGTGTAAATACAAATTTACTAAAATTTAGTTGACCAAAGAGGACAATATGTTTATACGATGATATAATGTATCCTTAAGATTTTACGGAACTAGCTTGGCAATTTATCTCCAAAGACTTTGTAGAAAACCTAACAAATAATCAAATATGGTTTAATTTTTGTCATCTCATTTGTTGAGTGCTGATATTGTGGCAACTAAAATTGAAATAATAGGTATTCATCCCAGTTCTGAGGATACAGAAGTAAATCCCGAGGTAGTGTTCTTACTTATTGTATTTGAATTCACAAATATTTTGCAAATACAGTAATATTCATTCATATTGTACTCTATTAAATTGCTGTTAGCTGTTACATGAAAAATCACAGAAGGATCTCGTTTTCAATGCATTTATTAATATTTAATTAATAAAAATATATGTTGTGTAAATTTAGAATTGACAAACTGTATTTGTCTTTGTATCTTTTTATTCACGTAGATGTTCCTATTATAATAAAACTGATTTCAGGTATTATTATGTGAAAACAGTTATACCTTAAAAATGTTTTTTTTTTTTAACCTTATATTGCGGGTTGGAATAGACTCCAACAGCTTACCTTTGTGGTGTGAAGTAAGTTGCCAAATTTGATAGGTAGCTTGAAATATTTTGTACAGAACACAAAATTACGAGACCATTTGACAAGATATCTCACCAACATTTATTTTATGTTACTTTTACCTGTTTAATCTGGCAGCCACACCATGAAGGTGACCTGTTGCATCCTATCCCAGCCGTCAATACTCCAGCTGATTGGCCATTTTAACTTTATACTGTAGTTTACTAGGATCCTGTATATTCACTCTGTTATTTCGTCAGCTACCAGTACTGAACAACGTACTATGTGAATAAGTACTTCTATGTTATGGATGCAACATATTATGTTGTCACTTGCTCATCATTCATGTGCCCTACTTAGTATTTAGTGAGGTGCAGAAACTTAATGTGAGATCGAGTTGCAGCATTTTATTTTTGTTTTACCCAGTTACTCGAAGCTTCCTTATTCATTAAGCCAATATCGAGTGTATAGTGTTGATTATTTGTTAAATTAATAAATACTCAATTTAATTCCTTTTTAATGGGGAATGTACGATCGGCATCAGAAGTAAATCAAGGGTAATCTTTTACCGACATTATCGACACTCTGCAAATCTTGGATTACTCACCTTTAAAAGTCGCACCAAACTAGCACTAAATACACAAAGCGAGCCCCAGCAAACAGGCAAGGTGTGGAGGGCTTGCCCTATTTTGTCACTAGAAATAAATAAATTTTTGTCACTAGAAATAAATAAATAAATTGTATTTAGAGGCTACCCACTCAGTTATATAACTGATTTTCAGTGATTTCAGTGACAAAACTGGCCCTATTTGATTTCTACATTAGAAATAAGCCTGCCCAGGGTTTGGTGAATCTATTTTTGTATACAAACCTTGTGTTAGTATTAACTATGCCCTGGGCCCAGTATTCAAAAGTTCCAATAAGCCAAATATACGTAGGGTACACCATGTTTCCTCGCGGCCTTCAAGATGACGTCGGCGAGTGGTAGCGTTGTGAATATAGCGACGCCGGAACGAACCGAATGTTCACGAGCGTGGTCGATAACGGCAGGTATCTTCCAGAGCCCTTGATTTAAATATGATCGAGGGTGTACCTTGTAGAACAGAAAATTGTAAATTTTAGATTAATGAGTGAAATGTGTGCGACAACTATTACCAACAACAGTTAGAAGGGACAGCTGAGTTTCTTTCCTTCAATCTTTATTCTGGTATGTAGAAAAGCGGTTGGATTCAATAGTGTTTGCTTCATGAAACTAAATCAACCAGCTGATTGTGACAGCATTGAAGCCAAAGTAGTTAATTTATTTGGTGATTAAATGGATTGTCATTCTCTCATTCTCTGTATCTGACTTGCATAAAACTTTCTCAGCGTAGGTATTATTATCTGTTATTAGTATGTAGGTAGTTACTATGTTGCATTATTTGATATAATTTCTCTATTTCAGATAACGCACCGCTTCAAATTCTTACAAAAATCAGATTACGAGTTACGACTGTATGTACTGCATCCAGATTACATCTATGAAGCCAGTTCTTGACCTTAAAGCTCTCATCAGATTGTGATAACAAGCTTAACATGATAAAACTATATCTGGAAATGTCAAGAAAAACAACAAAGCACAGACAATTAATCTTCAGCTGCATTGTTTTTTAAATGGATTATTGAAATGCTAGATCTTGGAGTCTATGAAGGACATCAGCAAAATGAACAGTATTTAGTTACCGGTATGTCTTACTCTTATGCTGAAGAGCAGTAATGTAATAATACTAGGAAAACGCTAAAGTCCCGCCGCGTTGATGGATGAGCGTTTTTGTAAGTTTTTAGTTTGAGTGGAACTACTTTTCCTTTGCAAGTGCTTTGTGAATGCATTGTAGGTGATTGTTGTCGAGTTTCTAATGTTACTTGTTATTTATTATTATAAACCTCAAAAAAACTCATATCAAAACCTTTATTCTATGGATTCTGGCTTAACTTTTTCAACTTTTTCTTTCAAAGGGTACTACATCACCATAACCTTAATGTCCATGTGAAATATGAACGTTGTAGCCCCACCCGTTTGGTCAGAATCGGCCCAAATGTCACGAAAATATCGCACTAAAAATAAAAAAAAATCGTAAAAGTGCGATATTCATGAGAAATATTTCTTCGATTGTACCCAAAAACGTGGCACGTCTAAGTTCAGAGATTTCGAAGGTCCCCTTCAATTTTCATTAAGATCGCTTATGCCGTTTGCCCGGAATCGTGCGAACAAACAGACAAAAAAACAAACACAAAAAAAAAAAACATTGGAGCTAAATTTTTTGAGGGGTCAGTGAAATTGAAGTTTTCGCTTCGCTCGCTACGCTCATCCAATAATATATTCAAATAATATTAAATAAAAAATAAAGTTAAATCAATTTCAAATGATTTTACAGAAAAATAAAATTCAATGATGTTAAACTTAAAAAATAATGCATTGCAAAATAGAGAAAAAATAAAAGATAAAAATATTTATTTTTCCTGGTTTATGTTTGGTCATATTAGAAAAGGGCTATCAGTTTACATTTTGGTTAGTTTTCAAAAATTATTATTGAAAATAATAATTGTTCTGTTTTTTTAATAATCATTTTGCCAAGCATGATTTTTGTGTGATTTTGAGCATGTTTCAAGCCATGCCATGGTCATACCCCAATCAAATTTGGCATGTGTTGTCATGTACCTACATAACCACGATTATGACAGTTTTTAAGTATATTTCACGGTGATTGGGTGACACTTCGAAAACACAATATCTCTTCTTTCTATAAGGTGCCCAAGTGTGTAAGCGCACCGCTGCTTGGCTGCGGCGGGCACCTAGATATTTTGACCAAACCATTTGCCCAAATTACAAAACAAAATATATTATGTCAATAATGGTCAATATTTTTTTGGAACAAAATCCTCCAAGGTCACGGGGCATAAATATTGTCCTCATGTTATTTCTTATAGGAGATATTTGCCGCTGCGACCTAGCTTGAAAATTACCAAGTATGACAATTAATGTAGAAATAATGTAGAAAATAAAGATATACTACTACTACTAGGAAAACGCTTAAGTCCCGCTGCGTTGATGGATGAGCGTTTTTGTAAGTTTTTAGTTTGCGTGGAACCACTTTTCCTTTGCAAGTGCTTTGTGAATGCATTGTAGGTGATTGTTGTCGAGTTTCTAATGTTACTTGTTAATTGTTATTATAAACCTAAAAAAAACTCATACCAAAACCTTTATTCTATGGATTCTGGCTAACTTTTTCAACTTTTTCTTTCAAAAGGTACTACATCACCATAATCTTAATGTCCATGTGAAATATGAACGTCGCCCACCCGTTTGGTCAGAATTGGCCCAAATGTCACGAAAATATCGCACTAAAAATTTAAAAAAATCGTAAAAGTGTGATATTCATGAGAAATATTTCTTTGATTGTACCCAAAAACGTGGCACGTCTTAGTTCAGAGATTTCGAAGGTCCCCTTCAATTTTCATCAAGATCGCATATGCCGTTTGCCCGGAATCGTGCGAACAGACAAAAAAAAAAAAAAAAAAAACAAACAAACAAACAAACAAACAAACAAACACACAAAAAAACAACCGAGCTAAATTTTTGGGGTTCAGTGAAAGTGAAGTCTTCGCTTCGCTCATCCAATTATTAACAACTCTTTAATCTTAACGTGTTTCCACATTTTAGAACACCTTTATATACTATCATTTGCAGATTTTGGTAACACAGTTTTAACATAGTATTGGATAAAAATTGTGATAATCTTATATGTTGACGTTTTTCAAGGATTTTGTCGGAATTGTGCATAGCAAATATTTTAACATCATTACATAAAAATTCACTCCCACAGACTTATTGTTCTAGTTAAATCTAATGGAGTAACATGCATTGCATGTCTTGAGATGTGAAAGCCTTATTAATAGTGTTATATTATTGTATATAGTATTTATTGGTCTAGGCATGCAATAGAAATAAATATGAGACGAATGCCAACAGCATGTCATCGTGGTATAACTGTAAAAGTTTTCCCCATCACTTAACGTACCGACCGATACTCTTGTCAATGTAGATAGGGCGGCCACAAGGCAATCCTTTGATGAAAATCAAACATATGACTCCAGACTGCCACATTGCTATCATTACCTGTTGAATCACGTGGTCATTAGCAAAGTACCCTATACACCGACCAAAATGTCCATCATGGAACAGGTGAACCACAATAATAGTAACAAAACTAGCCAATCACTCCCATGAGTTGGGGAGTATAAATACAAGATTTAATGCCAAGGTAGTCGTGTGATAACTATTGTCGTTTTGAACATTATAATTACCCTCGAATAAAGTGTTTTGCTACAGTCTACACTCAGAACCTGAATCTGTTTTGTTTACCATTCACAATCAACCTGCACAATTTGAATTATGTTCTCTTTGATTTTTTATTATTTCTATTTTTATCATTACTGTTAATTATAACCTTCACGATAACAATTATCTTCAAATGTCCTCGTCGTTTTTATGGTTATGATTATTATCACTTTAAGCAAGTGGCCTATTATTTTGAAAAATGAGGATGGTGGAGGTGCCGGGTCTAAAATTGAAATATGGTCATAATTAGATTTGGGATGTTAAGCCCCAGGGCCCAGGTCCTTTAAAAGTGGTAGCAGACAAGAAAATGACAAAAATTTTAAAAGGACATATGCCTTTCCATACACTATTGATTTTTGCTCAGAAATATTTTGTCATATGTATTGGAAAGGATTTATTTAGAGTAATATATCAATAAATTAAAAGAAAGGTAGAGCTCGTCATTGTCATCATTTTTTCCGAACTCGACCCAGATGGGCGTGATTAGCATACCCCTTGTGGTTTATAGGGAACACACACGTGACGTCACAGCTCGGCGGTAAGTGGCCGCGGATCTTACTGATGGACAAGCATCCTCATTTTGCAAGTTGACGCCTGATGAACGGCTCAACAAATATCACGCTGTAACTTTTATCCTATTCATTATTTGGACAAAACTTAAGAGAAATAATATTTAGCAAACATATCATTTCTTCTAATAGCGATTATTTCGATTTTTTTAACAGAACCGTGAGCTTGTTATAACAATGTACGCATTATAAATGACAAAATTATCAACAACTTTTAAGTCTTTTCAACTTCAATTGACACAAAACTACTGATCGGATTTCAAAAAGAATTCTCTAAATATGCATCTAACTAATTAAAAAAAATTAAATTGTAAACTGTAAATTTTCGTTCAGTGCTTTTTCTATCTAGAAAGTTTATTTATTTCTTGTCTAAACAGTCCCATGCATATTTTAAAAGAGGTCTTGTCGAAATCCTATCACTAGGTTTTTGTCAATTAAACTTGTTTTAATTTAATTTTATAAGTAACAAGTAAAAGTCTTAAATTTTATTTTAATATGTTTATGAATGTGTTTACTGAAGTTTAACATGAAAATAAGCATTGAAAAGAGTGAAACATTAATAGTAACAAAGAAAAGTAAACAAAATCAAAAGAGAATAATATTACGGGGAGAAGAGCTGGCCATTGCAGAAGCATTTAAATACCTCGGAAGTATGCTAACAAAAGACGCAAAACTAGATGTTGAAATATCAAGGAGAATTATATTAGCAGACAAATTTTACCAAAGTGTACGTAAACTATTATGGAAAGAAGAAATATCATCCAGGTGCAAGATGTTATTGTACAAAATGTATTTCCTCCCAATAATATCATATGCATCCGTGGCATGGACAATAGGAGGAAAGGAAGACAGCAGAGAACAAGCAGCAGAGATGAAATTTTTAAGAAGTTCTGTAGCCTCAACAAAAATAGACAAGGTACGGAGCAAAACAATAAGAAACAAACTAGGAGTGGAAAGTTTACGAAATAAAATAGGAAAAGAAAGACTTCGATGGTATGGGCACGTACGAAGAATGAAACAATCTAGGTGCCCGTTAGGGCGCCGCAGCCAAGCCGCGGTGCGCTACACACTCAAGCACCTTATACACCAAGCAGAGTTGGGGTGATTTCGAGGTGTTACCCAGCCGTCATGTAACGTGATGTGAACTTGAAAACTATCACAATCGAGGGGATTTAGGTACCTGACAACACATGCCAAATTTTATTGGGGTACGACCATTCCTTCTTGGTGAAAAAATGTCTTCAAACATGCTCAAAATCACTTTAAGGATGTTAGCTACTGCTAGCTACTGCTACTGTCTACTGCTAACATCTAATACGTCGGCCCGCGATTCTGACCAGACGGGTGGGGCTACAATGTTCATATTTTACATGGACATTAAGGTTATAGAATGATAGTCTCTTTTGAAAAAAAAAGTTGAAAAAGTTTGTTGGAAGGCTTCCAAATAAAGGTTTTAAAATAAGCCTTAAACACTTGGCATATAATCAACAAGTAACCATAGTTACTTGACACTTGTTGACGGTATAAGCAGAGTTAGGCGGGAAAGTGCGATACGTAAACAAATGGCGGACATTTAAAAATTTCCTTCTTTGTGTGGAACGAGAAAAGGTGTCATTATACTCTCATAAAACAAATCAGAAACCGTCCCTGGCCTAGGCCCAGATGTAGAAAATTATTTATAATACAACAGTGTAGGTCTAAAGTTCCATTTGGCTATAGGACTAGTAAAATTCATACTTACATTACATGTTTGACAAGCCTAGCCAACCCTATGCCAGCACAACATTGTTTTGATATGAACTTGCTCAACTGTTTGTTTACATAATTGCAACAATCAAATCATTTCATACAACTTGTCTTTCGATTGGCCCACGTTTATGAAGGCACTGCCATCTAGAATAAATATAGAACTTTTTCGAGCTCTTTGCTATACTCAAATCTTTTTAAAGTGTTTGGATTTCGTGATACTCTTTCAACCATAGGGGTTTAATATCAATGCTTTCAACTCACAACCCATGACGTTTTCCACGATACCGTTCAGGAATACCAATTCCTTCGAAAACGAAAACGACTTCGTTTTCAAATTGCGTTTTCAACTCATCTCCCACGAACTCAAGAATTGGGGTCCAGTCCTTATACCGTCGTTATACCATGGTTATACCACCTATACCCAGGATGTACATGAATCCGGGTCTAGATATTTTACATCCTATATTGTTACTGCTAATACCATAGAATTTAAATCAACTTTGATAAAAATATTATATTTTAGCAAATAATTTTGTAATGGAACTTGAAAAAGTAATGAGATCACACACATAACAAAAACTTGTAGAAATACAGCCAAACCTTACACACTCAAAAGGAATGAGATCTAAAAAAAGGGCCAAGCTCATCTACCCTTCCACATAAACGTACAGTGTCCCATAACAGCATCCTCGAAAAGCTTGGCAAAATAGAATTTGCATGTTTACGTTTAAATTAATTACAAAAAAAGAACTTTGATAAACTATTACGTTAAATTAATAATCGCAAATTCTATTTTGAAAAGCTTTTCGAGGATGCTGTTATGGGACACTGTACGTTTATGTGGAAGGGTAGATGAGCTTGGCCCTTTTTTTAGATCTCATTCCTTTTGAGTGTGTAAGGTTTGGCTGTATTTCTACAAGTTTTTGTTATGTGTGTTATAGAATACCAAGAAGAGAATTTGAACGCACATGGGGAGGAGTAAGAAAGGTTGGACGCCCAAGAGATAGATGGAGGGACCAAATAAAATGGAACGTTGAAGAAAGAGGGAAATCATGGGATAGAATTAATGAAGAAAGATTCTGGGAGGATAGAAAGAAATGGAGAGAACTGGTAGAAATGCCTGTCATAGAAGACATTGAAGAAGATGAGGTGTTGAGCCTGGCTAGCAAACACTGAAAGTCCATAGCACGAGAAACTGGTGATAAGTCACCCCCCGACCTGACTTATGTTGGAACCGGGTGTTTGATTATTATTATTATTATTATTATTATGTACATTCGAAATAACAAGTTAAGGGCCGTGTAAAAATTCAAAGTAATCGCTATTAGAAGGAATGATATATTTGCTAAATATTATTCCTCTTAAGTTTTTCCCCAATAATGAATAGGATAAAAGTTGGAGCGTGATAAGTTGTGCGACGTTCAGCAGGCGTCCACTTGCGAACCGATGGTTGCTTGTCCATCAGTTGGGCTCAAAGCAGGATGCGTGACGTAGTTGTGTGTACCCTATATTGCATTCATATTACCAAATTACATTAAAATATAACAAAAGTACCTTCTTCATAAGAAGTGCAAAATAGGGCATTTTCATTCAAAATAAAATTGAATACATTTTGGTGTCTCACGTCAGTAATACTTGAAACGTGCTTCAAACTATTTGCTAGACGTGAATACACCAATAGAAAAAAAGTATGTCCTAAAAATCCAATTCCTAGTCATAATACAGCCATCGCAAGTAAATTGTATAGTTTATCTTACTAGTTATTAATTTGTCTGGGAGACGGTCCTGTGATAGTAAGCCAGAACACATTATGACGAGGTGGTGGTGGAGGTGCCGGGTCCAAGATTTTAATCCGAGCTCCACGCTCAATCAAGGAGGCTACCTCCAAAATTTAGACTCGAAGTAAGTTCTTACTGCAGATCGCTCTTCTCGCACCTTACTCACTGCTCGGCCGTTTCATAGAGAAGTATGGCATCTACTATCCTAAATTGTTTAGATAATCGTTGTTTACAATCCTCGACTAAGAGACCAGAAAATTGGTCTCTTGTGCGAGGTGAGCGCTCTGAAGAGGATAATATAATAATATAATGTCGGACATAACAACAGTAAGGAAAACCAACTTTTTTAACTAAAATATAGTGTTGGCTTTTGCGAGCTTTTGTCGTTTTATTGATAAGCGAATAGCAATGACATTTATAAATAATAGGTGGTTAGCCATTACAAAATTTTTTATGGAGGATGCAAATGATATATTAGGATATTTAATTTTTTGAGTGTTTTGTGTTTAAATTGGGAAAATGAAACCATTTAACCAAACGGGGAAAATGTCTTATTACATCGATGAAATAAGACCACAAAAGTAAGTAAACACTGCCTCAACCCAGATGTTGATAATCTCTAGAAAATGCATATTTCACAAATTTCGTGTTTTAAAGATTCGCACTTAATTCAGAGGCTAAAATTATCAGTTTTCAACCTACCAGTACCGAAAACTATCAAGGGACGCTTTGTTATTTGTTCTCCTAATATCATTTATCTATCGTCTTGCCAAAGCTCATCTTCTACATGACCGCCTGGAGAAAGTCGCACGTATTTCTGGTGAGAACTCATGAAAGAAACCAGTATTTGGCATCTACCTTTCTTTTAACCGTGTGTGACACCGTACCTTATTACAAATTAAAATGTAAAATTTATTTTTGAACCCATTGCCAGTTCCCTATTATTTATAATGTGGTTTAAAGATAGGTTTCCCCCCCCCCCCCATGGAAATCATTGATTGGCCCTCTTGTTTTTTTTTCAGGTACCACATAAATATTGACTTTCTGTAAAACAGAACTTGCACTACGACAGTCGTTACGTTGACTTTCGCATGGATGCAATGGAATGTCTTGGGAGATATTCACCAACCGGCCAGGCGTCAGTTGGACACTGCCTGAACTCCTCGTGTTATCCTGACCTCGTCAAGGATTGAAGGGACTTTGAGAGAAACACAGGGCTTGATCAGTACGGTTTTATTTCCAAATTAGTGACTGTCACAATATTAATTTCATCTGGTGACGTGGCCAATTTTTTACAAGTAACATCTGAATAGTTTGAGTTACTCATTATAATAACGTACCATACTTACCTTCTAGATTTGTTTTGCAGTAAATTACAAACACCGAGAAGAAACCATTGACTAACAACGCATTGAATACTTTGTACACACAAATCTCTGCGAAATAGATCCTATGTTAAGTTCGTTCACACACGCAAACAACATAAACGAAAGTTAAAATGTCAATCTTTTCAACATAATACATATAATCTTTCATAAACACAAACACGTCATACTACTTTGGACTCGTTTACAAATGATCATCTAAATTACTAGTTAAACAAGCGTGATGGTTTATGTACTGCATCGCGACACACGCTTTCGACTAACCGTGTGCTACGTACACAACATGAAGAGTTTGCAATTTGCCATTAGTTTGTATCTTATTAGGCTTAATAATAAGCATCTGGACTGGTAAAGTTGTGAAGTGATCATCTAGATGTACATAAATTTGACGAAAGCAGATAAAGTTTTCTTATCTCCAAACAGTCTCAGCATTGATATGTATCAGTTACATTGTGGAATGAATTATGTGAAACAAGTATTTAGGGTAGTTCTTCCTGAGACCTTAAATGGAAAGTTCTTGTATTCATAAATGGTAATTGTTCTATCTATATTATATTATATATATTTTTGTTTTTTATATCTATTAAAATTGTTGTGGTAAAACGAACAAACATCCACAATATTGCTGGTTTGATCAACGACTTTGATACTTGTTAACATTTAAAGATAATAACTTCTCAATATGTTTATACTTAAACAATTAGACAGTCATATTGATATGTATTAGTAAAGATAAATAGCAATATTGCTCTTTAGTCTCATAATATGATATGTATAGGGTTTCAACTGTAATAAATTCATTTAGTACATGTATGTTTCAAAAACACTTTAAAATGGTAAGAATAAGGAGATGCCCCTCCAGGCTCGAGAGACGTAATATTGCTAGCTCGTTGGGACTGTGATAAGCCGCGTGCGGATCTGTGTTCAACCGAATCCCTCTGAACTAAAGTAACTAGAACATGTTTATACTTGAGGTGTGTGGGTCCCCTCTATGACCAGGCGCTCCCTAGACAGGCACATTGGTTGGTTGGTGTTTTCAAAGCAAGGGTGATGGAGACTGTGACAATATTCGGCTTTAAATCCCGGTAGTAATGTATTATAATACGTTAGAAACTATAGCAAAATCTTATTATAAATATCTGTATATTTCAATTTTTAAATTAAACTCTGTATTTTAATGTTATTTATAATGTGACTCGATTCCGCTTACTTTGATAATCTTAAGTATAATAATGTTTAAGTTTAAGTTTTTCATGACACATTCTCACGCACTCGTACTGCACACACACACTCTCATCTGTACATTAATAATAAATAAGTGGGTATTTCTCTGACGTGGAGAGGCATCTTCGACCGTATTACCCCGCCCAGTGGTGTATTGTTGACCGGGTCGTCCGTCGCTGCTCTGTGCTCAACTGTGCTTCGGCAAGAAAGCGACCAAAGAAACCTTTCTACTTTGTTCCCATGATAAGGATTCTCATTTTATCCTGAATTTTTCTGTGTTCACGTTACTTATAATAAATAAGTATTGTATTGATTCCGAGTTTTTTCTATCAGCTGTTTTAGCCGAAGTGGGACAATCGATCGTTTTAAATCCTATACTTCTTTATCTTTGCATCCTCCCCTTAGAGTGGTTTCTACCAAGTGTTTGTTTCTGATATTGAAGACTACTTCGTAGGCTAAACGAATACTTCACGTCGCGCAAGAGCTTGTTCGTCATATGTGTGCTATCAAGTGTGCATTCTATAGTTGCAACTTGCAAGTAATTAGTGCTGTACCACAATTCGCTAACACTAAACGTTCCTATCATGTTTGTGCGTTATCACTTATCATTTAGATAAGGCCAAAAGTATCTTTGGATGCAAATTGATATCCAAGCCTAGGTTGGTTTTAAGTCGTGTGCATCAGTGATTAGGAAATATATTGGCTGTTGGCAAATTGAATTACTTAGATCGGGGTTCCTGCAATAAGGAGTAGGACGTTACCTAAACCTCAAGGTTGACTTTTGATACTGTTCTCTGTGTGACTTGGTTTTACCTCGCAAACCAGTCACAACACAAGAAGAACGTTGTTTTGTCACTGCGTCCTCTGATAAAAGCGTCCACCGGCGCCATATTTGTCCATACATGTCCAAGATCATCATACGTGGACTTGAAAGTAGGCTATTGTTCAAGGTTTAACGAAGCGTTGAGTAACTTTAGGCCTCTATTTGATAGAATCGTGTTATTTTAGACATTACGCACGCATTTTGCACACGTGTTTGTGTCAAATTCGTAAATATTTAATTATCACATTATTTCTCACCGTAGAAGAGGTGTCTGGATACCCTTCATTTCTGTTTTACAATATTGTTTGTCCGTGTTTTCCATTTCCTTAAATTATTTCGGTATTCTATTGAGGTATATATCTTTCACTTTACAGAACCCAATAGTCATGCTTTGTGCCATCGAACTGTTTGTTAATATTTTACCAGTCGATAAATATTGATTGACCAGTATATTTGTTTACCCGTGATTCGATTTAATGGTTCCCTATTCGACCTTGTCTTTGACTTGGGCGAACTAAGAACTATTGCCAGTGATTTAGGTACCTTCGTCCTACCTTTAAATGCCAGTTTGCTGATCCTCCGTTGTCCAATACACCACTAAGCGGGCTTCCTTATAATTTCATAATTATAATTTATAATAGTATTTTTTAACAATAATTAACAACCTCCAATATGGATTATAAAAATATACTTTCTAGTAATGTATTTTTTCAATCATGGACCAATGTGATCCAGGCATTGGGGTCAGGTTCCTCTGATTGCAATCTTATCTCCAATGATATGTGTGGATTCGAGACGAGGTATCACAATATTTCTATTTGACTTAGATTTAACTTTAATAAATTGATATGTATTATGTATTTTGAGCGTAATGCTTCCAGTCTATGCAGAAAAGGGACCTGACCCCAAGGATTGCTTATTTTGGCCGGCGTGTTGCATGTTGATATGTGTCATATTATAATTCTCTATGTATTTGTGTGCGCTATTCCTCCGGCCATCCTAGGTCCTCACCCAGAAGGTCGTAAAACCTCTGATTATGTTCACTGAAGAAGCGTCTGAGCTTCGTCACAACCACGGGGTCGACGCGGGGGTGTTTCCTACCCTTGCTCTCCCGCAGACACTTGTCGGCAGTCTCGTTCCTCAGACAGAAAAACCCCTTCGTGTGGTTGAAGTAGAAGTTGTGCCTTCCTATGCGCGGCTCGAGGCCGAGGAACTGCTCGATGCGCTGCAGCTGGGGCACGGGGTCCTCGATCAGGAGGTCGCCGTTGACGAGGAGGATCTGCGACCGGTGGAACACCTCGAGCCACCGGTGGAGGAACGTGTGGTAGAGGGAGATGGCGAGGGGCCTGTACGCCGTGTTGACGGAGCCGTCCGGCTTGAGGGCCAGCTGCTCGAAGCTGCGCGACACCGGGGACTGCGCCGCGGAGGTCATGGAAGAGGACGCGGTGGCTGCGTGACTGCGCAGCTGCGTGTAGTCCGAGATGGCGCGTGTCACCGGCTCACGCACTATCAGCAACAGCTTCACGCTGCCGTTCATGGCTCGCACTCGCTCCGGCACCTGCACACACCAGACAACGATTTTATATGTGCCTATATAAAACCGAACCGAACTTGCTAAATAACTAACGTCACGCTGTATTTATTGATGCTATTTTAAGGGCTTCGTTCGTGGTGTTTATCGCGAATAAATGTACCAGATAGCTCGCTAGGGACGGGGGGCCCATAACGCCGCGGTCCCTATTTTATCGCGGCAGTCACTCGATCATATCTATAGCCACATTACATACACCGTTAAATACTTCTAGAGTGGCACTGTTTATAGCCTGGTACAGCCACGAATATGCGCTGTGGTATGCTCTATTTTGTTATTTGACCTTAATCCTTTCTTTGCGTCTAACGATAATGCAAACAAGAACCCCGTTTTCGATAACCAACAAAGGATTTGATATTTGTTAAGCATGCCAGAAGGTTGATTAATGTACATGACATTTAGCGCAAGCCAGTGATTGTTGTGTAAGGAATGAGTTTTGGTTATCGTGGCATAACAGTAATAAGATTGTATCCATGGCATAGAGCCAAATTAGTTCCTGTGCTATACAGGATGAGATACTTTCTTGACCCATATTATAATATTTTTAGTATTTTATGCTTAGATTTACAATACTAGTGAAACAGTAAAGAGTGAAATCATATTACATCAACTTTTGGTGGAGGTGCCGGGTAGAATGTTGCAGTAGTGTTTTGTACCAACTTTTAAGTGTTTAGGCCTACATTCAATTTGGTGTATCATTGAATAGTAGGTCGCCTTTCTCAATAACATAATTATGTAAATTCAATGTTTATCTTAAAATACATAAAATTATACATTTTTACTTTTGTCACGTACGTATATAGAAAATCATGTACCTTGAAAAGTCAAATTATTTCAAGGAGGTTGTCACGTGTGAGTACATTCTACTTAGGTACGTATTTTAATCGCAATGCGTTTTGATTGTGCATCATCCCTTTGATTTTCTTTATTATTAACGTTTTAATGAATTTAGTGAACAACAAAGGAAGACAATATTTTGAAGTATAATTTTATATTTCCCATTTTAAGAAAGTTAGGGTTAGAATGGTATACATAATATACATAATATCTTTCTAGAAAGTCACAATGAAGTGACATCAGCTCACCTCTGGTGTGACGAAGTAACTAGGACTTTTCTCAATGGTGATTTGACCACGAAACGAATGCGGCATTTTCCTTCTGTACCAATCCAACCCCTTGCTGTAATTGTCATCCCTGTCGAAGAAGTGAACCTCTCCGGCCGCCTTCTGCACCCGGGGGTGTAGTGCGAGCATCTCTAGTAGCGCCCGCGTGCCACACTTGCGCACCCCGACGATGATGGCCTGGGGTAGACGGCGACTAGTGCGCGGGAAGTGGACCCGGCGCGCGAACATGGGCACCGGGTCGCGCGGACTCGCGATCACAGAGACGCGCTCGTCGACGCCGGGAGTCAGGCTGTAGACCGCCGAGTCGTACAGGACGTGGAAGGTCAGGAAGAGAGAGATCAACATGATGGAGAGCGCGACCGCGGCGAGTTTCGGCCGGGAGAATCCGACCACAAAGACGCAGTCAGGCGCGTACCCGTCAGCCGGCCTCATATCTCGCGGCAACCATCTAGAGACAGACATATATCATAGATACATACATATAGTATGACATGACATCCTACATGTGTTTACTAAGTAAGGCTACGAATCAATGGACTAATATAATAACGTACAGGATGAGATGGTTACACCGACAGAGGTCGCACCGCCAATCCTGACTGAAGTATTTTCTTTAAAGTTCCGGATACTTTTTAAAAATCGAAATTTCATCATGGATATTTTTTAATCTTTTGTCTTAAATCTTTCCAAATATGTGCAACTATCATTACTTAACTTGCTTACGTTAATCAGGAAGGATCTTTATTGGTACATACTATTTTGTATTTCGTGGTATGTCTAATGGATAGATTACAGTGACTGCATGCCGTAAGTTACTTTGTTGTTATAACTGGATTTGTCATGTGGAAAGTTATGAAAGTTGTACGGTTCGGGCATGACTTTCATGGTTTCAGCCAGCTAGAAACTTACTGTTGCCAAACTTACCAACTAACCTAATTACGTAAGAGTTACGTAAGTGCGCTATGCACCCTCTACTGAGGTGAAGGTTGTTTACTACTCACAGAAGAACGAGCGGTAGGGCGTGCGTTTCCTTCTTTAGATCACACGACATCGAAGAGGTTGGCGGCGTCTCTCATTGTAGTCTCCTGAAACAGAGCATACACATGTCTGGTTATCTAGAGAGTCCTAGGTTGTTGGAACCCAGAATGTCTTAGCTGGGATATTTCTATTATGCTGACATGTAAAAAAATAAACCCCACTTATATGCCTACTCGAAAAGTTTCAGACAAACATGACGTCAGTCGGGTATGCAAAGAGGAATTTGCCTGACACGCTTGTCATCCTATAAATAGGGTTTATAATATATTCTTTCTTGCTGATACATCAACATTTCCCCTAATTTATTAAGAATTTAATGTATAAAGTTTACCAGTTACAATGCGATAGACACGATTCAACTATATGTGGTGCTAAACCGTGATGCCGCGGAGAGCCTTGGAGCAAAACTAACTAGCTTTATATCAAGTCTGTGAGCTAAGCTAAGCTATCCAAGAAGGTTTAATGGAAAGTGTCAGTCATTGTAACTTTTGACAGCGGGTCGATTGGGATATGTTTGATGCACGAGTAGTATGCACCTCGAGCTGATTGCCTTTATTTCACGTGATGTCAAACATGTTGAAGAGAATGAATAGCCACAACCGAACGAACAATAATTACATTGAGGTTATGTACGAGGGTGTGATAAATAAGCGCTCATGTAACACTTGGTGGTAGTATGCACGCGTATCATTCAGAGTCTAACCGAACGATGATGCACATTTAAACCCCATTACGAATAAGTAATTGGATGAGCGTAGCGAGCGAAGCGAAGATTCCATTTCACTACACTGGAGAAAAAATCCGGAATGTTTTTCTTTCTTTTTTTTCTGTTTGTATTATTGTGTGTTTGTTAACACGATTCCGGCTAAACCGATACTCCAATTGCAATGAAATTTTATATAGGCCTTCGAAATCTCTGAACTTAGAACCTCCACCTTTTTGAGCGCAATCGAAAAATTATTTCTATTGAAAATCGCAATTTTACGATTTTTTTCGATTTTTTAAAAATTTCTTCGACTTATAACACCTACATGCTTGATCCGATTTTAATGATTTTTTCACAGAACTTTAATATCATGAATTAAGATATTCTTGTGAAATTTGAGCGCCATAGAAAAATTATTTCTCATGAAAATCGAAATTTTACAGTTTTTTTCTTTTTTAAAACAATTCTTTGACTTATAACACCTACATGCTTTATCCTATTGTAATGATTTTTTCACAGAACCTTAATTTTATGAATTAATATATTCGTGTAAAATTTGAACACAATCGAATAATTATTTCTTATGAATATTGAAATTTTACGATTTTTTTCTTTTAAATTACGATTAATAATAAAAAAAAATATAAGGTAAATTTGCAATTTAATTTAATTTACTTTAAAAAAAATCTTCGACCAAGTAATAATTTTTTCACAGAACAACAGAAAATCCGCATAACACATGGCAGCTCAATGCACCAATTACGCTCATCCAACAACGCGGCGGGACTTAAGCGTTTCCTAGTATGATATAATACTAACACTTTGTTGCTGATGGTGTAGGTTAGTCTATGAAATTTTTGCTAAATTCTACCCGGCACCTCCACCAAAATGTGCTATAATATGATTTTACTCTTCACTGTTCCATTTAAAACTATGAAACTTCTGCTAAATTCTACCCGGCACCTCCACCAAAATACGCTATAATATGATTTTACTGTTTCACTTGAAACTATGAAACTTCTGATAAATTCTACCCGGCACCTCCACCAAAAAATGCTATTATAAGATTTTAGTGTTTACTGTTCTACTTGAAACTATGAAACTTCTGCTAAATTCTACCCGGCACCTCCACCAGAAGATGCAATACTATGATGTAATATTTTACTGCCACTTTAAGGCCCCTTAACCTGTTAAATAGTAAGTTGTAGTGTCTATACGTCCTTCGTCAAAGAGTGAACTAAGATGTATGTGAAGTGTGAAGGAGTTGGGCCAAGCGGTTTGAGCCTGTGAGCTGAACCGGACAGCTCATTTAGCTAAGAACACAACCAAACTTGTTCAAAACTATTCAACACAACAGCCGATGGACTTGCATTATAATATTTACAGATTATCTATATAATTCTTTAGGTCTTGTTGATTTGTTAACAGTCTCTTTCTCTCTACTAATAACTATTAATGTGATATAACAAAATCAAATGGCCGTTAAAGATTCCGTTGATTTTGTTGGTGATGAGAAACACGTTATGATTGGTCGGTTTGCTATTGAAACCCGTGAGGGAAATGTTCCATCTGGCCTGTCCGACAGGCGATTACGAAATTTAGTTCATGAGCGTGCTGCTTGAGCTCGCGGGTTCAAAGTTCAAACCCAGTGAGCTACCGTCTTTATAGGCTGGTAGCACACTTGCCCTTGAATGACCTTCGCCCCGTTCTTGAACGGTCATAGCGTGACTCCTTCGTTTAGATACGTATTATTACCGATTTTCGCACCCGTAACGCAGAATGTTACGCAATAATATTCCAGAGAACACAAATAAATGTATCTTCCAGTTACAAAATATAAAAGTACTCTTCGTAAACACAATCCAGGAATCACCGATTGGATTCCAGTTCCAGTGAGTCGCGTGCCTGTTTGTGGGGGATTGAGAATATATTAACCTCAGTCATAGATAATACAGTTTTCGAGGAAGGCCGACCAAAATGGTTTCTTCTGCATTATTAATATACCTCGCGCTGCAAGCCCCTAGAAATTACAATGGAATTGAATGAAGCGTATGGCACGAAATGTCAGTTCTTGCGCGCATGCGCCGCCATGTTTGCGCGGGGGTCAAGTGGGCATGCCACGTCGTCAACGCAACATCGTGTCAAGGGCAGCCAACCTGTCAAGTCAACTCCAGGACTCACACGCAGAGGGGAGCGTTCAATGGCGCTAATTGTCATTATTCATTTACCCTAGTGACGAACCCAGATAATGTCATTTATTTATGCTGTTTGTAACAGAATTTTCAAATGCTCGTTTCTCATCTAGGGCAAGAACGAACATGAAAAGAATATAAAAAAACAAATACAAATTACATGTTGATAATGTTATAGTGTCACTATATTTATTTGCTCTCAAACCATTAATAAATTATTTCGGTTTTACATAGAAAGCACAGAAGTTCGGGATGGAAAGTATAATATCAATTTAATTTGAAATAACCATAACAAATAAAAAATAGTAAACCAAATGAACAACTGCTGCTGAAGCTTTGAAGCGTGAAAATAAATTTGGACAAAATTAAAATGATAGTGGTTAAAATGGTTAAGGATTCCCAGAGTGCCTGTTATGCATACATATTTTATTGATACCATGGCTTGCCATGAACGTTATTTTACAAAAGGAAGAGCATTTTGCATAAACTCATGAAAAGTTTAGTCCGGTTTAGTCATAGTGAAATGGTAATATTTTTAACACACGATAGATTTAAAAACTATGAACCTTACTTGTTGTTAAATTAATCAAAATTAGGCTACCTCGGCGGATCTTACGCGGTTAAGGCGTAGGTTCGAAGAGTATTGTACCATGATGCGTATAGGTTCGAATCCTGCGCAAGGCATGCACTTTCTACATTCTCATCGATTCTAATTTGTTTCTAGTAATCGTGTCGTACAGCAACATTGTGTTATTACAGAGAAGTAAAGCCACATTAATCGATGCTCTTCTCAATCCCCACGCTGACCTACATTATTTTCAACTCCTTGATCAGGCGGCAACTCGCATGCGCCGAGCCAAATAATAACTCTTATCTGCTTTACGTGAAACTAAAATAGATTTTCTTCTAGAACATCCACAAGTTATTCTTTATTGAACCAAACAGTAGCTAGCACATCGTGAAACATCGACCCAAACTGTTGGAGGTTCTTCTTCTCTGATTGCAGTTAGTTTATAATCCAGCCGTTGTTTGTGGTGGGTGTTTAATAAGGGCCATAGGCCATAAAGTAAAAGGTCACGCATAAATACGGATATTTCTAGCTTTACTCACGCATATTTACACTCCATAATATATTGAACGGCGTCAACTGTGAGGCGTAGAATTAAAACACCATCGTCAAGCTGTTAATCTCGGGCTTGTTCTCACCAGTCTTATCACAACTGCGTAGTATTCACAATATTTAATATCCTCGATTATCTGTTATTATTCTCCAAAAAATATTTATATTTTATATTCCCGCCTGTTAAGAAAAATTCAAACAAAAATATTCCATATGTTTAATTACTTTTATCATAAAGCAATACACAATTAAAACGGCAAGAACAAAATTTTAAAAGTGACTTTCCGGACGTTAATCGAAGTAAAGTTAATAAAATAAGCCGGTAATTTAACGTGTAAGCTTCTCCATCCTTCTCCATCCATCCATCCATCTCCTTCTCCATCCACTTCAGAAGCCGTCTCTACGATGTGATGTAAAAATACTTTGATGACTGAGTACTGAGTAGTACAACTAAGTAGTAGAAGCATCCGCAGTAGTTACATACATTTTAAATCAAGTGTGATTTATGGTCCTGAATAGCTGATGAATTATGTTCAAGCATCCCTTGATCTCCAAATGTTTCTTAACAAGACCACAGTAAAAATCAAGTGTTGTAATCGAAGTTATAATATTCGAGCATAGACGTCACCCCATCTTAATAATATTTCGTTAAGGTGGTAGATCTCCGCCAGTATTAAAACCACATGAAATCACAGTTTCTTAGTCATATCACAAGAACACTGCATGGCATTGAAAAAATAATTGCATACAGTAATGTAGTTTTGTTAGAACTTATCATGTATGGAAACAAGTACATAAAAATATAATAATAGTTAAAGTAATAGTTAGTATGGTTTACGATCTTTATTTTAAACACACATTTTAAAGTTTTCTTTAGATACAAAACCACATTTATGTCTGTGTAGTCACTTTCTCAATTTGCAGTTTTCTTTAGATAAACTGTAATTTCTCGTGATTTTAATATTGCCACCTGAACTAAACCACCATTTCTCATTTATATTTTTCTGTTAACTCGTCTATTTGCACAGATGATTCTGAGCGATAACATGAGACTGTTATTAAAACCATGTTTCTATTTGCAAAGTTAATTTAATCTATTTGAGCGAGTTCCGCCTGTCTTGCACCCCCGTGGTTGTTGTGTCTCGGCGAGCTGAATATTATTCCTTCGCCGGCGCCTTCGCATGGGACACAGTATTAGCAGTTTTATTCAAAATAAACTTTGCATAACTCAATCTTGTCGAAAATTTCGAATTGTTCTTAATCGTTCTGTACCAGTCCGGGTTTCTACATGCGATGTTTGATCTCACAGTTGATAACGGAACTAAAAATATGTGCAGACTATTACTCCCATGAATAAAGTAATCCTCGTAGATAAGATTAATCTTTTGTCAATCCCACCAGAATAAATTTTCTCTCCTGCCACGATGATTTTGAAAAGAACAGTCACGGACTATTGTCAAAGTGATTGTTATCGGGATTAAAAACGAGAGCCAATCGCAGTATGGAAAATCTTTCAATGTATTTTATCATCACCTTTTACAATACTTGACTGGGCAGTTACACGGTCGATGCCAAAATAGATTTGTCATGTTGTCACGTTCATAGGCCGACATGCTAAGATACCGGGAAATCTTACGTATTATTTATAACAGTCATCAATATTTCAACGTACCGTAACACAAGTTTTCTCAACATACACAAAATTGTAGTTGTAGACTGAAACCTGTCTTTATGTATATCAATAACCAAATTTAAGCGGACTATGCACGTTTTACTTGACTTTGAAATACTTCGTTATTAAAACAGGGATAACTGATCCCAGTTTATTCGGCCATACCACTAATAAGTTTCATAATTTGATTTGAGTTATATGGTTTATTTAAATTAGCGTTTGATACATACAAAACATCAGTTCAAACTATAGACGATATATTTTATTATCTTTCCCCTAATTTAAATTCAATAAAAATTAGCAATTACCGTTTACAATCCCGTGGTCTATAGTTTCAATTGTAAGATTATACCGCACGCAGTTATCAGTTTATAATGTTTACTGCTTTATTACTGCCCTAACTCAATAATCATATAATTATGTAGGTAAATATAGCCTGAAATTCACTTTTTGTTATAGGTACGCCGGAGAGTTTATTTCAAGTTTTAGTCTAATAATACAAGACTTCGTTAACAGAAGAGTCGTCAGCTGGTAGGAAGATCCCCAGTGGTAAGTCCCCAGTGGTAAGTCAAATTCATTGTATTATGTGAAATACTTCGAATAGGTTTTTGTTTACAGATTCTAAGAACATCATCCTTACCATGCACATAATTGTTATCGACATGGCTTTGGTAGATATTTGTCGTTTGTACCAATGAGATTCATCTTACAATCTTATCGGTTCTGTTTTTGAAACTCATACCTATTTTATCTATATCTGTGTTTTCCCTTGAAAATGTCCAAAGGAAAAGTTTGAAAAATCGATGCACCACAGCGTGTAGTGGCCCGGTGCAGAGTCATGTATCATCTGCAAGATTTGTTAATTGATAAGTGACGGACCAATGAGCGTGGCCCAGCGGATGACGGCGATCGATGCCCTGTGACGTCATACGACCAACGTAAAGCCACGTAGAGCGTGTAGTAGCGAGTGAACTGCCATCACACCACCTGCCGCTAAGTGAAATTAGATTTAAATAAGGTTGAGCAAATGGATGGCGGGGGTGGGGTGTGGTGGGAGGGTTGTTCCCTGGGCCGAGCTACGCACGTCTGATTGACGTTGTGAGAAGACTCACTCTCACAGCTATCAGACGACACCGGTGAAGACAGAACATCCGTAGCATTATTAATGGCGTGCCATTTCGGAAACTTCTTGTATATGTTAAACATTTATAACCTAAAAAAATTACAGGTCTTGGGTTTGATAAATGATTGCATCTTGAGACGGGTGAAAAGTATGAATTTGTCTAACTCCTCTCGTATTCTATGCATTCATTGTTTAGGGCTGTATGCGATCCTCTATTTACATCTCCTGAAGGTCTTGGCAGAATCCATCAAAATCACAGTCGCCGAGGTGGATGGAATTCAATTTGTTCTCAGGAAAACAAACAAATCGCAGAACCCGGCACCTCCACCAAACTGTATACATTTTCTTGTCAACTATTTCCTACTAGAAAATATTAATAATTAGCCTCGCGCACTTTAACATACAATCCCCTCCCAATAAATACCAACCCGGAACTCCACCAACTGTCATAATTTTCTTATCAACGCTTTCCTCACTAAATTATATCAGTTAGCCTCGCGCACTTATACACAATACATTCCTATAAATGTTTCAACTCGATATTCCAACAGCGTTTTCCGAACTGTAAAATTATTTTTGACTTTAAAATAAAATGATTTTTGGTAGCAGAACAATGTTTATAGCCAAAGTGTCGTATTAAATTTTATACGTAGGCAAACAATGTTTATTGGATGTTTTTCGCTCATGTATGTATCAATATTGGATACATCAATAATTTAAATTCTAAATAAACTTCATGTGTCAGATAGTATAGCCAATCTTCTCAGATTACTCTTTAAAATTCCCCCGTCTGGGCTCGGGGTAGAATTGGACCCAGAGCATTCCTCTCTAATCGTAAAAGGCGAGAAAAGAGACAAGGTCAATCTCGCAAACAGCTCGTATGCTGTTGAGTATATATATTTTCCCACCTAAACTAGAGGCGAGCTCTGGCCGGAGACGGGAGAAACACCACACTTTCTCCCCTTTCCCATGACGTGTTCTGTCCAGCACAGTTGTATCCTCCCCAAATCCTCTTCGCTAGGAGGGCGTATTTATAGGTAACGGTTGACGCGCCCTTAAATCACATAAACCCTGACTGGTTGAAATCAACCTCTGTTTGTTAAGTTTTATATTTTGGGCTTACACAAAAACAACAAAATAGATAATATAATCGGATGCACGCTATATTATATTTTGTTTTTGTATAAAACTAAAAATTTGCATTGTGTTTTACCATTCTTCTTGTTGAATTCAGTTGGTTTGGTTTAAAAAGTTACGTCAGGTGAATTTTTCTCCCATAGTCACTATGAAGGATTAATGGATGAAGCGGAATATATTTATTGCTTTCCACCACCACCCACTGCACAACAAGGGCTTGTTAGTAAGTCGACTATGTAAACCTATAAGGTCAATAGAATTCGTTCCGCCCACTCATTTGTTAATGGCCAATGAACAATTTAATTTACATTTTAAATGAGGATTGATTTTACATCAGCAACGAACGTTGAAGCTTGGCAATAACCGATAGGCAAACGCAAACTGCCTTAAAATTGGTTTGGGAATTATATTGATTGTCAGCTCTGTTCTAATGCCTCTAATTCAGTTGTGAAACGTAAATACGAGGCCCAACAGGTGAAAGTGCCAGGTTCGAAGCCCACTCCTCAATTTTCATCGTCTATCTGTTGAAATGTTTTTATGTGGAGGAGATTTTAAGCATGACAGTTGCAAAATCGTGGATTTCAACGCAAATGTATTGAATTATCTTGAACTCCGTTAACAAGGATGCACTGTTACTGACAAGACTTGGAAATAACCTTGGCTTATTGCTATGCAGTTACCTATATTGCGAACAGGCTAACAATTTATGCATTGGTGGAGGTGCCGGGTCACTAGTCTCATTTATACGTATATACTCACTGTAAAATATCTGTTCTTGTTTTTAGTTTTGAACATTAACATTATTTCACAGCCTGTATACACTATTTTTAAAAAACTTGACAACTCGCCTTTTATGGGTAACCTCAACCCAAATCATACCGTAAGACGTGAATGATGGTTTTTGGATGAGCGTAGCGAGCGAAGCGAGTGAAGCGAAGGCTTCAATTTCACTGATCCCCCAAAAAATTTAGCTCGGGTGTTTTTTTTTGTTTGTTTTTTTTTGTTTTTTTTTCTGTCTGTTTGTTAACTCTCTACCAGGCAAACGGCATATCCGATCTTGATGAAAATTTGACAGGACCTTCGAAATCTCTGAACTTAGAGGTGTATTGTTTTTGGGTACAATCGAAGAAATATTTCTCATGAATATCGTACTTTTACGATTTTTTTCGATTTTTAGTGCAATATTTTCGTGACATTTGGGCCAATTCTGACCAAACGGGTGGGGCTACAACTTTCATATTATACATGGACATTAAGGTTATGGTGATGTAGTACCTTTTGAAAGAAAAAGTTGAAAAAGTTAGCCAAAATCCATAGAAATAAAGCTTTTAATATAAGTTTTTTACGGTAAATAATATCAATTGACAAGAAACAATAGAAACTTGACAACAATCACCTACAATACGTAGGCAACAAAACAAAGCACTTGCAAAAGTAAAGATATTCCACGCAAACTAAAAACTTTAAAACGCTCATCCATCAACGCGGCGGGACTTAAGCGTTTTCCTAGTGTAACGTAAATATAAACTTTTTCCTCAAGCCTTAAACTTGTACATCTGACCCTTTTCAAATAATATACTTTTACAAAAACTATTCTTTACTGATACAAGCACAATGACAAAAGACTAACTAAATAACAATAACATGTTATAAAATAATGGCATTTTCTTAAATGGAAAAACTAATTAACTGTTGGCTATGCCATTTTCCCTATGAAAGCCACCAAACCCCCAAAAATAGGCATCATACTCAAGATAATTTGTGTAAAAGATTTGTATTTCTGTTTATAACAGCCTATGGTGTCACTCCTAGTTAAAAGAAATGAATGAGTTCATTAATCATAATGAGCTCCTGAGTAAGCAGATTTCACATGGTATATTTTGTTTCGGACAACATACTCAAGCCCTAGTAGTGCCGTTGGTGTTAACATTTTTGTTTCGCATTCACCTGTTACCAAATAAGTAAAATTTTTAAGTTGTTTGTTTCTTAATATTATTTAGATCTGTTACGTATAGCACACGTTCTTTCGTCTAAAAGCCTCGACTATTCCAAAACATAACTGACGCGTTTTAAGTACACTCAAAACGCTTTTTATATACCCATTTACCCTCAGTCTCAAATTAAAACACGAATAATTTATACTTTTACAAAATAATTGTAATTAATACGGTTTTAAAATAAAGAATACATAATTAATTATTTGTTCCATGAATAAACTCATTACGATACATTCCTGAAACTTTCTACATCCAGTAAATAATTTGGATGAAACCACATGTTGTTCGTGGATCACAGAGAAATATTCAAAAACGTACATTTCACGTAGTTTGGACATCCAAAAGCTGACAACCCGGCACCTCCACCAAAAGTGTATTATTCATAAGAGATACACATTTCTCGTCTTCATATGCAGAGTAACTATCAACCTCTAGCTGGCACAACGTATGCAAACATGCACACAATTTATATATTGGTTGTTTACGTCATTGGAAATGACGTGAAAGAGCTGAGATTACTAAAGGTATTGCCGAATAAATACTGACCCTAAAAAAAAAACTTCAGCAATTTAACAATTATGAAATTTATTCGCCACTGTTGTGTAAATCTATGTCCTCAGCAACAAAACAATAATAATGCTTGAAGTCAAATATTAGGCTATATACACTATAATATATTATACTAGGAAAACGCTAAAGTCCCACCGCGTTGATGGATGAGCTTTTTAAAATTTTTAGTTTGCATGGGATATCTTTACTTTTGCAAGTTCTTTGTTTTGCTGCCTACGCATTGTAGGTGATTGTTGTCAAGTTTCTTTTGTTACCTGTCAATTGGTATTATTTACCGTAAAAAACTTATATTAAAAGCTTTATTTCTATGGATTCTGGCTAACTATTTAAACTTTTTCTTTTAAAAGGTACTACATCACCATAACCTTAATGTCCATGTATAATATGAACGTTGTAGCCCCACCCGTTTGGTCAGAATTGGCCCAAATGGCACGAAAATATCGCACAAAAAATCAAAAAACTTATATTAAAAGCTTTATTTCTATAGATTCTGGCTAACTTTTTCAACTTTTTCTTTCAAAATGTACTACATCACCATAACCTTAATGTCCATGTATAATATGAACGTTGTAGCCCCACCCGTTTGGTCAGAATTGGCCCAAATGTCACGAAAATATCGCACTAAAAATCGAAAAAATCGTAAAAGTACGATATTCATGAGAAATATTTCTTCGATTGTACCCAAAAACAATACACCTCTAAGTTCAGAGATTTCGAAGGTCCTGTCAAATTTTCATCAAGATAGGATATGCCGTTTGCCTGATAGAGAGTTAGCAAACAGACAGAAAAACAAAAAAAAAAAAAAAAAAAACCCGAGATAAAATTTTTTGGGGTCAGTGAAATTGAAGTCTTCGCTTCGCTCATCCAATTATGATTTCAAAGTTAGACGCTTTTAAGGACTGCTTTTAAAAAGTTATTTATGTGGTTTTATCATAACATATCGCTCGTATTTTAAAAGTTTGAATTATTTCTTGTTCTGAAATTACACTATCATGATACCATTTCTAGCCAGAGCTGTGCACTGTGTGTTGTCTATGTTGAACCAACCATTTGTTAACATAGTTGCGTATACATGTATTACATTTGCAAACCATTTTTTATGCTTATTGTAGCTGAGCACATATAAAGAGTTTATTTACAAATTGTTAAATAAGATTTTACTAAGTTGACTTACCAAGTTGTTACAGACTATACGGTGCTCAAACGTACAGATTACTTCGTTATACAAAAACTAGGGGTTTACGCGTAGCTTATACTTTATATCGGGGTAGAGTTATCAAAACGGAAGCAAACCTTCATTTCACGCCTGCGTACTGGCGTCTATGTTAAGGAAATAAAAAACTAGCCTATTGGCTGCAATGAGCTATGGTTTTACCTAACAGTCAGGGCTGGTAATCCCGAGTTCGTTCATTTGTGCTGTGACTTGAAGTTAATTCACATGGAAATCACACACGCCACGACTCACGCGATAGATTGTTTGGAGGTGTTGTTTTACTGTGCTATAAGATACGCCACAGGTATTCATAGAGACGGTTCATTTCATCTTTATACCGCGCATTTTGAAGCCCGGGGAAATGTCGTGAAATGTCAACAAAACACAAATCTTCGGAATACGACATGTAATTGATTTCTATAGTTGTCATGTGTAACTTACATATTATATATTTTTGGAAATAAAGTATAGAGGCGCGACGTATTTCTGAAATATGGAATTCGATGTGAGCGAGTTTTTTTTTACAAACGATATTGACCTTGTTGTAGCCCCCTCTACCCTCCTTTTCGTTACAACGTGTTCTTTAACGAGGGACTATATCAACAACCTGATGGTTTATGTATTATCTTCTATCGCAGCCTTCCTACAATCCTACCTCTTCTTTCCACTACATGATCACTAAAAAACAATGAACAATTAATGATTATTTAAATAGGATCCTTATTGAAAACTTTATAATCTTTCGAAGAAATTACGAGCTCAAATACTGAATAAACAATTACCCCATCCGCCAACCACCGAACTCATTATCCACAAAGGATATCAATAAGTGATCACCTTAGTATTGGCGTATTTGTGAAAGGGTTTTGAACACGCCTGCACTTGCAACCAGGACCATGAACAGTGGTATCCCTTTCCTCTCGAGGCATCATCTCGCCTCTATGGTTGGGTGACAGACTGATGGCAGCAATAACTGGACTCTCTTGTCAAAATAAAACACAGGATTTAACCATGCTATCACGAACACGTGTACGCTAAATCACACCTTCACAAAAAACCCACATGCATTTATTTTAAAAAAAAAGCAAGTTAGGGTATATTAGTTGCTTAAACGCCACAATTAATAAAAATTGTAGCCTACTATTCAAAACGATGATTGTGGTAATAGATGCGGCTACACCGATTTGAACTCAAGTCCCAACAGTGTGAGTCCGTACGTCCAGCACAAAACCACCAATACATACAAACGTAATGGACGAGAAGTGGGGAAAAATGTGGAACAGAATTCGTGTGTCGTGTTTAGTTCTCAAAACTTATAATTTAATACTATTTCAGAGCAATTTGTTTTAAAAAGTCCCAAATATGCATCAAAAACATATTTAAATTAAATACTTCATCGTATTGAAACCTGGTATAGCTTGAACATAAAAACTATTTTTTTCGTAATTCAAATCCACCGAAAGAGGTGTTTGAACGATGATGAGTTAATAAGTTTATATGTGCTAAGTACACGATGCGTATTTCACAATATTTTATTCTCAGCGATGTTGTTTTGTTTGACAGTTCAGATTGACAACAAATTTATTGGATGACCAACCATTGTTGGGTGGGTGACCACAAGGATCCAGCTTAATAAATAACAAAAAATACATGCAAACGATAGTGCGTTCTATCCTCGGTAATGACATTGAGGTGAAGTCAATCTGAACGTTGGACATAGCAACCAGGAATGTAATTGAAAACCTCAATCGCAGATGAGGGAGCTTAAACATATTTATATTTTGTTGGTGTTCCTATCAGTAATAGCGGCTTGTGGTCAACAAGTCTTATAACCTATACAGTATGCATTGCTAACATACAATCCCGTGGCAGTTGAGTTACACGTGACTGCCATAATATTTTTAGTAGGTCATGTTTTTATCGTGACTGATAATGTTATTTTAGGTAAGGTTAATTTTTTTTTAAATAATTAAATTAAAGTATAACTTGCTTACATTTTTAACAGACAAAAGCGATTGTATATTTAATTGCGTACAAGTGTTACATGTGATTAGTTCTTTAAGTGTTGCATATGATTAAAATATAATTTTTTGTTTCAAAATGTGATAAGTTCCACCCTAACCTATCATAACTTCTAGGTGTTGCATATAATTAAAATATAACTTCCTGTTTCGAGTGAGTTGGTCATTGCTCGAGTTTTGATTATATCTAGTTACTCTGATTTGCTTTGAATTGTTTTTCTTTAATCCGAACAATTGATTGCGTTATATGTTTAATTTTATGTTTTACTTGATTATGTTGTTAATCGGGACTGGCTTTATAATGTGTGTAGTCTACATGCTGATAAGAAAGAGAAAGCGTTGTTAATAATCGTAGGCAATAATTACCTTTATTTTAAAATATATTGAATGAAAATATCTACGAAAAAAAAGTTTCACTACTGGTTGTGCATCAGCCTACGACTTGAAGGTGAAGTCAACATCATTATTCTAGTCTCGTCTGCTATTCACTAATTGCCCTAACTATAACGTTATGTAAGCAATATTTCCAAATATAATTTGGACAATCAAAATCAATAAAATAAAAATGAATATTTCCTTGCAGAACAAGACACTACTATGTTCCACGACAACTTTTCCTCGGGCACGGTTAACACTGTGCAAACCCATGAATGAACCTATACTTCTTGTAGCCTTCTTTTATAATAACGTGATTCGAATATCGTGACCCAAACTTTGAATTAAGATTTTTCTAAGAAACTTTTCCAGAAATCTCGTGACCGAAATCTTGTAGGGGGAGGGGTGACCTCTTTTCAGCAACAGCCTGGTATTCATTGCAACAGTTCGGTCGCGCACAGCTAATATAATAGAGATATCGTTTATCAAAACTCGATCATTTTTTCTCGTCAAATGTCAATTTTGTCTGTAGTCCCGTTATGATCAAGCCCCCCTACCCTTCTTCTTTACATCATTCAAATTAACCGCTGGCCCGAGAATTGCCGAGCATGCCTGCTAATGTAAAAGGCATTCAGAGAAGTCACTTCAAAACACTAGAAGAACGTAGTATTTACTCCGAATCTAGAGGCGAGTTGAATTCGCCGGACCTTGCACCATTCCTTGACACCCTTCCAGAACGTGACCGAAAGACTTAGGGGAGTGACCATCCAGCAACACGCGGTTATGCACAGTCGTCGAGAACCACTATTATAAGACTCCCCGTTTATCCCGCATTTTTCTGTCAGTTCATTTGCTGTAGTCCCCGTTTCTCACCCCCCCCCCCCCCCCCTTGTTCTTATGACCTAACGTTAATCGCTCCTAAGTCCAAGTAAACAAATACTTAAAGAAAACTTTGTAGATGTCACTGCTTGTCAGTATTTTAAGGTCACACGACTTGTCACTGAGTATGTGGCTTACACTAACTTTTTGGAGATACTAGTTTGTATGGTTTTACTGTAAAATGTTTGTATAACATGGATTGCGTGGTAATTAACAATACGGATACTGGTATGATATCCCTGCCCGGGCTTGGTACTGTCACGAATCCTGAGAGAGAAAGAGAGGGGGACAGACTTGGTGACACGCATGTCGTTTCTGCGCACAAACATGTTGTTTCAGAATAACTTGTTCGGCTTTGAACTTTCGTTAAACAGTCGAAGCTCGAACCCACACATCCCTGGCGTAGATCAAATCCTGATCACTGTCGTATTAGTATAGATTAAAGTTTTTAAATAGTTCTAAATGAATTAGTGCATATTATTTATTGTGTATATTGACTTTCCACTCAGCTGCTATTTCTTAGTGTGGTAGATTAGTTAGAACTTAATGTCTCGGTGCTTGGATAACTCAGAATGTACCCTCTACTTCGGTATATTGATTGATCGAAGTAATTAGCAGGAGTAAAGACCAATGCCCGTGGGTCTTCTCGATTGTAAGCTGATATTAACCCACAGGAGAAATAAGCTGCACTCGCATTGTAGAATGTAGACGAATTACTCGTCGCATCTCCTCTGAACACGGCAACAATATTTCTCACGATTCTGACAAGATTGCGAGATAAATTTGTTTTCCGTTCACAGATTGTGTCCCCTTGAACCCCTCTCTTGTTCATGTGAACAGAATCAGAGAACAGAGTCCTATCTTGGAAGTGCGCATAGCGTATTTTCTCTATCGGTGGAAAGCTCATTTTCCTAATGTGATTCGGTCTTTGAGCGCAAAAAAGAGTGAAAACCGCACCGATTGGTACTGGCCTGACCTAGTTGCTCTAGTTTGCCCTTGTTGCGAGTAAGCTTGGCTGCATCGACCTGCGTCGCGGCGCCTAGTGAGTCAAGGACACGTCATCGACCCGGCGCCGCGACGTTGCAGGTCAACATCGTCCCCTACTCTACACTACTCTACTCTACACTACACTACAAACAGACAGACGCTATTTATAGAGGCGACACGCTGATTCCAGGAAAGTGAATCATGCCCAATGCCCACAAAGCTGTTCCCATAATAGGGATTATTTATTTATATCTGTTCCAAGTTGGGAATACTCGTAATAAAACTTTACCCCGAAATTTCCAACAATCATGGCAATCGCTATTACTTCACATATCGACTTTCAGTTGAGTACGCTATTGGTACGAGTAGTACGCTTAATATAATCTCGTTACTTTACCAAACGTTTTGGCTGCATATCAAATCAACCCAGGAATATATTATTATTATTTTTAATTTTTATATTCTTTATTGACAACGGGACGGGTGTTCCACAAGTGCAATACAATTTATTTTCGAAATTTTTGTAATTTGAAATTTTTGAAAACTAAAAATGTCCATAGTAAAATAGAGCTTGCATTGCAGAGTATCCGAACATACATTGTGATATAAATGGATAAAATTATTATCTCAAAGCTACTTTTAGTTAATTAACGTGACTATAGTTGTAAACGTTTTAGTTTTATTAGTTTGAAAACTACAAAATATATTTTTTTATATCGATCCATCCATCGAAAATAATTGCAATGACTAGCTTTGTAATTGTTTTTAATGTTAGACTTTTGGAGTGTTCAAATTATAATATTGCAAATAAGTAGCGAGTAACAAATTCCTCCTTCCAGCGTATTGAGTCGAGTCAAGTCGAGAATTTTATTCAACCGTTGATGTTTATACAGTACAATAATTCCCATGCCCTACACACAACATTGCCTGATACCCGCATGCTTTAACCGAGTTCAAAATACTCATATAAATTAACTACGATGAATAATTAACGGTTGCAATTATGTGTTGTTGCCACACGAATACCAATTAACATTGCTGTGTAGAATTCCATGTAACAACTAACTCTAGTTTTGCAGTGAAACATTCACCATGGACTTAATTTCACTGGGCCATCAGTTAAAAAACTGTTTTGACAGTTCAATTACAATTTAAAACCTAGAAACTTGATGACCATGGAATGTAGGGTCACAAGACTACCCACGTACGATGCAATATCGTCCTAATTTTTGGCATACAGTGTATATCCTATCCAGAATAATACACACTTGTACAACAATGACAACAACAAATCGGTTTATAGGCTATGTAGCCGTTGATATATTATATATAGGCTACACAGGGCCACACGTGCCCTGCATTAACCTTCCTGCCCTATGGGCAGGTAAAATTCATTAAATAATAATATGATGTATCTGCTATGTATATCTTTTTGTAGCATAATTTGTTGATCAAATATTTTAAATATAAATAATCATGTCTTATACGTTAAAAATTATATATAGTCAACGTTGTTTTATACTTTTAAACTTAGCCTTTTGATATTATATGTTATTTCTACATGTTTAATATTATATTCAATGTTCCTGGATCTTAATCCAAAGTTTGTCTGTTGTTTATAGATACAATAATATAATAATACTACTAATACAACCAATAATTAATAATAACGAGTTGCCTTGGGGCACTCTTATCCTCACAGATTTACCCGTCATCCCAACACTCGCACATCAGTGCAGGTATACCGATTTATTATGCATGTGCCTATGGAGGCTAATAATGCCAGCATCACCAGGTATTATCACATTTGCATATTAGATGAACAAAGTTCACAAAACACTCGCCAGGGATAGACCATGCAGCCATGTCGTTAAACTCGCGTCAAAGTTGGCCAACCTACGAAAGTAAAGTATACAGAGCGTTGAGCAGAGCAGGTCTCGGAAATTGAATGAAATGTGTGTGTGCTATGTCGCAACGAGAATTAGGTATAAATTACAAGTGAACCTAGGAAAGTGACGCAAGCATAATCGTGCATAGCCAACTGTCGACATGTCCAATATGCTCAATGTATAATATACGTATATTCACGTATTAAGTTCTACATTACAGATTGAACTCGCTTAATGGCATTACAGTTGCATGTTGGAGGGATTAATAATAATTGTGCGGCGCAATTTGAAGCAGATTGGTTCAGTAGGTGATTAGATGCCTAAAATAGTTTTATGATGTATTAAATTTTCGAATTTTCTGAGTTTAAAGTTCAATTCGAACAAACTTCACATTTTGGTTATTAGGTTTGTGATAGAAATTATAGTTACTTGTAGAGACTGCTAGGAATCGAGTCCCAAACTTCCGCATTTATATTATATTGAGTCTTTGCAATTTAGAAATGATCTGGTTTTATCTCATATTGTTTTGTACGAATGTATTTAATTTGGTGTATGTATTTGAATTCATTCATAAAGTAGAAATAAATACAACTACACAATAAAAATATAATAAAATTGGCGGAATATAATTGTACAACATATACTCAAAACAGGCTATTAATAAATATCGACAATTAACAAAACATGTTTGATAGTCGTCTTTAAAATATTATTTATTTTTAGTACATTTCCAAATACAAAATGTAATTTAGTTATATTGAGCTGAATTGAATTGAATAGGAATAAGTTTAAATATGGAACCACTGACTGTGGCCAGTGCAAGTGTAAAAGTAAGCAAAGCTTTCAATGGAGTCAGGTGCAACGGTTTATTGACAAACAACCACCAATTAAAATATATATTAAATATGTAAGGAGGTTATATATTTTCTTACAATGATATTAATTGTATATCGTGCTTCAGTATTTCTATGTGCTATTTTATCACAAACAGTACCTCGATAGAACAATTACGGCCAACTTTTCAACTTTCAAAGTAGTTTCACTATTTAATTTCCACTTAGTACTTTTCTAGCATTATTCTCCTTTGAGGAGAGCAGTTCACGTCTTACTTTTCGCCTTTATTGTTATGGCAACGTGGAAAGTCTGTTAAACTTCCTATAGCTCTAAGAAGTTTAGTCTATTCACCTTCCCTGTCGGTTTAGATATAAGGCAATATCAGATCCAGTTCTAAATCCAACTTTCCTCCAGCTTTATTAGCACTGTTTTGTCAACACTGTATGCAATGAAATCTACACACCTCAGAATAAAAATCGTCGGTTAATGTAATGATCATAACAAATTGATAGAATTACCAAGAAGACTTAATCGAATAAGTTATAAATAGAACCAGAAGTCAGAACTAATGTCAAAGAGTCCGATAATCCAACGCTGTAGATTAATTGCACCCGATGTCAGCTGATACTAGATAATACTTTTTGACAAATTGCTTTTGTTAGTAACAATTTGTAGTAAATATTCACTATCTTACATACACAACATTAAAAAATTAGATCGATTAGAATATTGTTGAAGCGCGAGGCTTGCTGCGGTCATATTATGCCAGTATCCCTATTAGTTCGATTGCCATAACTTTCAATTTATAATATCGTTTGTAATTATCTTTTTAAATTCATAATTTTAAACGGACAAGGTTCGAGTTCATCACCAACATAAGTCGACAATAGTTTTTTCAAGCTGTTATCCAAAAACATCAGTACTTCATCATCCCCATATCATTCCAACCGGTATCAACACAGAATATTTAAATAAATAAATAAACATGATTGAAAAGCCAATCCTTCTAAAATTCCCGCATATACCTCGTTAAGTACTTCAAACAAACAGAAAATATACCAGGAAAATTATTTTTATTTTGTACTTTTATGTAATCAATTTATTAAAAATGTTTGTCATAAAATGATTTTTCAGTGGATGAATAATAACGAATGAAGTTTATACTACAATTATTTAATCTTACTATATTACACTAGTCTTTCCAATAACGCTTATCGGTTTGGAACAAATGCTCACCCCAGTAAGTAAGTATTCTTGTTTACGAGTAAGGAATCACCACTGCACCACGGCGTTGTTGAACGTGCGCGCGGTCCGTGCTGGGCAGTAAGTAATACAACACGTGCCCGTGATAAGAAGCAACACACTAAGCATACCTCGCGCATCGCAACTTTGTCCACGCTGCACAGATATAATTGCTCGCCACAAACTAAAAGTCACGACCTACTAATTAATAATTAAGAGTGCTCCTTCGTCTCGAGTCGAATACTATTCCTATACGACTGTGAAGTCAGTCGGAAGTCGAAACGATGATTGACACCATAATTATACTGACTGGGCACGTGGTTCAATGGTCACGGCGCTAATGAAGTAACTCCAAGATCTTACGCCTCATAGCTTCAGACAAATACATTATGTTGATCTTATGTGTTGGTGTTGCATAAATGTTAAGAGAAGTCGCTGAGGCTAGCGCGGAGACGAGTTAAAGTGCTAAGTTTTCTGTTTCGTTTTTTCACTTTTTTCTAGGGGGGGGGGGGTTAACGGTTCATTGAATGAAGATTTGCGTTCGGTGTTTTTTTCCGCGAAAGTTACTTCCTGATTTGCTGTTCCTGATTTTTGGCAAACTTCACATTCGTTTGAGTGGGATCTAATAAATCAGTTTTTTAGTTGCGTTTTTCTTTTTTATGAATCCCCCCCCCCTTCTTTTCTTTTCTTTTTTCTTTTTTTCCCACCCCCTGTTTGTATAAGATTTATTAATTAATTGCATTTATTTACTCAACTGTAGTTCATTGTTGTGTCTGCATCTGTATAATAAGATTTACTTAGTTGTCCTCCTTTGTAAATCAATATTTTTAAACTGAATAGAATATACGTTAAATAAATAAGTAAAATAAATAGCATCTTATTCATATTTCACGCAAACGTTGATAAAGAATCAATCCATGAGATCCAGTTCTATTTTCCTCAATTGATTAATCAATTTTTAATTAAAATTTCGTGAAATCTCCTTAAATTGTAAACTTTTTGTGAACTTGAATTTGAATTTCCTTAACTGAAATCCATGTTTTGAATTTCCCATTTTGTAATTTTATGGAGTTATGTCTCACCATGACTTCTTTGCAACCAAATGTGGAGGGTACACCTACGCCCGTGTATTTTACTTGCCGCCTCAACTTCTTTACATTTTGTACTGTAAAATTATATTAAAATAGAAAATTGCCTAACGACTTACATCTCAATTCCTTTCTTCTCTTTTTAATTTTTAAAGACATCGCTTGTAAGTAAAAAAAATAGGTTAATTAAATAACAAAATAAAAACATTGTTAAACTGTGGTTGGTATAGTCAATTATCGTGTCAACACAAAGTTAACACCCTTGACTTTCGTTAGCATTAGAAAACCCACACTACTTTCACCAACACGTTCGTACAATGTTGTCGTTCACTCTCTCCTACTAAACTGACGGAGCTAACGCGTAACCCTGGTCGCACCACGCAGGCAATGAACGCACGCTGCTTCAGAGTTGTGCTATGATTATGCCCTGAATCTAAAACGTCGCACTAATTGCTTCCTTGATGCTACGCCTGACATATCTCGTGCTCGCATAACTTCCAGACAAGATGGGGCTAGCAAAACACACACGAGATTGTGGAAAAGTTACTTTAATTATTATACTTCTTGTAATTATGCGGTATATGCACAAACTGTTTTTAAAGTTTGCACTGTCAAATGCAATTGTTTCTAGATCTCGCTATTTCAAAGCAGAGGAATAATTATTTATGTGCAATGATGTTTGTTTGTGTTTCGTTTCAATACAAAATTTTATTTTATTTTATTTATTTATTTATTTATTTAACGTCTATCCCATTCAGTTAAAAAACTGATTTACAAAGGAGGACAACTAAATAAATCTAATAACATAGATGCAGACACAACAATGAACTACAGTTAAGTAAATATTTGAAATAGTAATAAAACAACAACAATGCATTAAAACACAACAATTTTGGTAACAAATTCAAAAAGGATATTAAATGCAATTAATTAATGAATCAAATATAAAAAAGTGGGGGAAAAAAAGAAAAAAGAAAAGAAAGAAAAAAGAAAAGAATCATTAATGTTCTTACTGTTGTCCCCCAACACCGCACTAGAACCACTCTTCCACCTCTTGCCACTCTTTTGTGTATCACCTTGTCACAGAGTTGACTCTCTTGACACAAGAAATATTACGCGCGAAGACACCAAGCGCGCCGCGCGCCTGTCTTCTGCGATGATTGCCGGACGGTGGACGCGCTCGCATTCCGGTTTAGCGACAGTTTCTCCGTGGGGAAATTAAGATCTTCTCGCATTGTCATCACTCTGTTTTGAGTCTCGCACTTTTTAATCAAGTCCGTACTTTCAAGACTAGACAATCTCAATGAAATTAAACATGCCTTTTCTTTCAGTGGGATTTAAAACTCCCGTGCACTCTTTCACAATAATGGGACAACAATTTAGGGAGCAAAACTCCCATATAAGCATAATTTATCTGTCTGTCTGTCTGTCTGTCTGTCTGTCTGTCTGTCTGTCTGTCTGTCTGTCTGTCTGTCTGTCTGTATGTATGTTGATTGACATGCGGATTTTGGTTGGCACTGCCCTTCAACAAGGAATTGATTCTGAATGTTTTTGATTACCCTGAGGTATGGACGATATGGCTACCACAATAAAATGGCCCTGCACCTGACTTATGCTAAATTCGAGAACAAACCAAAAACAATTTTAATAGTGCGCTGACCCGGCGCCTCCACCAAACAGCTCGTAAAATGTATCTTTTGTTATTCTTCTTCAACGATCTGTTTACCAATTAGTTTCGCGCCCTCTTTGATCACTCCCGTGCCCGCGCTTGTCTAAATATCACCATTCACCATAAATAAATATCGCCATATCACTCATTTAGTTACTCTTCACCTAGATGTTGTATTTACTTATTTAAGTGTGAACATTTTATTTACATTGATATAAATTGATATTCTAAAGGTAAGTTTTTCGTCTTCTTTTTGGATGAGCGAGCGAGCGTAGCGAGCGGAAGCGAAGACTTCAATTTCACTGACCCCCCAAAAAATTTAGCTCGGGTGTTTTTTTTTTTTTTTTTTTTTTTTTTTTTTTTTTTTTTTTTTTTTTTTTCCGTCTGTTTGTTCGCTCGATTCCGGGCAAACGGCATACGCGATCTTGATGAAAATTTGACCGGACCTTCGTTTTCTCTGAACTTAGAGGTGTATTGTTTTTGGGTACAATCGAAGAAATATTTCTCATAAATATCGTACTTTTACGATTTTTTTCGATTTTTAGTGCGATATTTTCGTGACATTTGGGCCGATTCTGACCAAACTGGTGGGGCTAGAACGTTCATATTTCACATGGACATTAAGATTATGGTGATGTAGTACCTTTTGAAAGAAAAAGTTGAAAAAGTTAGCTAGAATCTATAGAAATAAAGGTTTTAATATTAGTTTTTCAATTTTTAGTGCGATATTTTCGTCACATTTGGGCCGATTCTGACCAAACGGGTAGGGCTACAACGTTCAGATTTCACATGGACATTAAGGTTATGGTGATGTAGTACCTTTTGAAAGAAAAAGTTGAAAAATTAGTCAGAATCTACAGAAATAAAGGTTTTAATATGAGTTTTTTGAAGTTTATAATACCAATTAACAAATAACAATAGAAACTTGACAACAATCACCTCCACAATGCATTCAAAAAGCACTTGCAAAGGAAAAGTGCAAACAACGCACAAAACGCAAAAAAAAACGCTCATCCATCAACGCGGCGGGACTTTAGCGTTTTCCTAGTTTACTACACATCTTAAAATTAAATACAAATAGAAGAACATAAACACGATTTAATAATTAAAAGTTTACCCTACAATTGTAAGAAATCGCTTGTTTTGTCTTCCAAGTATGCTTCTCTTAGACAGATTTACTAGCACTGCAAAGATTAAGTCAATTTATGTGTTTAGTTGCCCCAGATTCACCCTTATTTCCATAATACCCAACTTCATGTTATTCCTAAACCTATAATTAACTCTTATTATAATATTATCTTTTCCAAAGAATACAAGTCAAGTGTTTTAAGCAAATTCTATGTTGGCATGGCGGATTGACATGATATACGATGAGCCGTTCTCACTGAAGCAGACACTTAATTGAGCTTCACTCTCACACTTATCTGTAGATAAGAAAGTAAAAACAGAAAAATGTATTCAAAGTCGACTCACCCGCATTCAAGAACTAATTCGCAGTGGGGTATATTAAAGTTTTGATAAATTGAACAAGATGATGAAAACATATATTTTTGTACTTTTTGACAAATCAACATTACTGGTGACACTAATTGTTTTTTTTTCGGATTAGTCAACCGCAACTGACAACAATGTTATGACTTACTAACTACTTTCTGCGTAACTTTTTGTGCTTACTGGTTACATAACTAGCTACTATTTTCTTTGTTCCAAATTTGGTAACACTTTAGCCTACATCAACCATTCATCAACATTAATTAAGAATGTACCATTTATTGTAAACCCAGAGTCGATTCGACAGCATAAACATACGCACATATTATTTAACACGTTTCGCGTGGTGCTTATTTGCACTGTGTAGCCACAATATATACATTGCGATCTGCGTTTGACATTAAATCCTTTGACACTGATATTTTACTTCTCTCGTTTGATACGTGACGTGATGTGAATTGACCAAAGCGAACCACCCAACTGAGTGTTTAAATGCGAGTTAAACATCACATCAATGTCAATGCGAGCACGTTAATAGCGTTATTGTAGCACCACAGAACTGCAACGGAATTATTGATACGATTCAAGAAACTATTAAATTCTACAAACAAACGAATACTATTATACTAATGAATATAGTACAATTTGTATTCACAAATAATGATGCATTTCAAAAAACTAAGCATACTTCGATGAAATAAAATGTATTTTCTTGAAAGTTGAAGCTAAAATAGCCTCCCATGTGGCTAATACGGTTGGATGCAGGTCTCATCGTGGTTTCCAATCCCGAAAATTTTGCATATTTTGTTATATTGTTCACCTTTACCGTCATTATGACTCATAGTTCCTAATACACAATTGCATTAATGTTCAGTTTGGCCAAAATGTTATCCTTCTGCACTCTGAAGTAGACATCCATCCATCAAAATGATTATCTGTAAACGGTACATTGGAGCTATATCGTAGCAATTTTAAGTAAATAATAAATTTTATACAAATGTGTTGTAAAAATATGCCAGTTAACATCAGTTTGATTAACTGAGTGCATAGGAAGCGCTATGCTAGACTCAAACAGTAGTTGGCGCTCAATGCGCACTCGCGCAGGTAAAGCAGAAAGTCAGTGGGAAAGTACACAGCGTCGTGTACAGGGGAAGTTTCTTGACGTGCAACCTTCAGGTAAAGGTATAAAACAACTGGTCGTAACTAAGCTGATTTAACCTGCGCCTGTTGCGTCTTCGTGCCTCGACAATACTCCACTTTACCTTTCTCTAGTCGTGTTTAGTATATTTGTGACTGCAGCTAAGTCGTTCGTTACTTTCTCCTGGCCCAACTTGTCGTTAATATCACATTTCACCGAGTAAGACATGACTACCAGTAATAAGGCCATGTCGTGGTCGATCCCGTATAACCATGCACTTGTTAGCGACAGCAGGGCAGGAGTTTGCATGTTGCACGAAGCTTGAGGGAAAGAAGCTGCAACCTAGACTTTTATGAGACCAATTTGGGTTTTGTTACAACTACGGACGTTTTTCGAGTTCCTTCTTCAATATTTTGTGTGGTAATCACGAAGCAATAAATCATTTACGTTGTTACTTTACCAACTTAATGTATACATCAGAAAGTATATTCCAAACCAATTGTAAAGTGCGGTGAACTGCGATTGATGAGTTACAAACACCGATTTCGACAATAGAATATGTTCGCAGTGTATTATTTGCCTAGAGCGCAGGTCCGAAGCTTTTGGACCCAAGAGACGTTGATTGGAATAGAGCATAATGCATGCACATTTTAATTGTTTCTCTTTCTCATCTAGCATCACTAGCCGTCACGAATAATACAATCACATATCATATGATGCATTAATTCCATTCATATTTCTCCCTAATCCCTAATGACTTCAATGGCATTCTTTAGATAAACAATTATTAACCAAACTAAGGTACGATGCTTTTCAACCCACATAATGTACAGCATAATTTTGAAGTACTTGCTAAACTTTGTGTATGAAATAATTATTATTATACTGGTGTACATTAATAAACATACAATCGAGGTGTTTTATACGAAGAATTAATTGACAATTGCCCATTCTTTATACATTTATTTCAGGAATGAAAAATACGTTTTTATTATCATCCCCACAGACCAACACAATTCAAGGTCACGCAGTTTAATCAACAACAACACTTGTAACAAGTGGTGCTGCCTATAGTCTGCAGCTCCGGGGATAAAGGTGGTTGATGTAATGTACTGTGAAACGGCGTCGCGTCTCGCGTGTACAACGCCAGTGATAATAAACCCGGTACAGATCGAACACCAGCCGAGCCTGGCAAACAAGCGTCTCTCTCTGGCATTGCGTGACACGTCTTAGATCATTCCTGCGGCCCAGGCTCGAACCAAACTACGTCATCTTCATTCAACCGTTCGTTAATTCCACTCAGGTTAGAGTTGTAAACACTTTTATCTCAGCTCTGACGTCACAGGAACACAAGTCATTTTGTTTGGTCTTTACATTAATTAGCATACATTTCTAGTTGTTTCACATGCGAAGGTTACCGTTATCGAATTCTCAAGGGTGGAATCCGTGATCTTCAGACTTGTATGAACCTAGGCTTCCGCCATTATTCAACTCTTACAGGTTCCTACGTGTTTTACCACAGGTGACACAAGAACTTATATACAGCAGCTCGGTCACGTGCTCTCGAGTCATGCACCAAGTCCGTGGGGGATCCCCCTAACAGACTTAACTACCCATTATCCCATTATAATCCCTAACGCGCACAACAGCGGTGCTGCACTAATACCCCGCAGGGGGTTGACCTCGAACCGAAATTCAAAAGTCAGAAATTGTATTGTTTGATTCTTCTTGTTTTAACCCCTTTAAAATGGATCAAAACAAAACGAATCTTCACCTTGTAAGTGCATTCCCTGGTTTAAATCATGCAAGGAGGCGAGAGTGTGCGAGAGAGTGTGAGAGAAGTAACATTGTAGTTACCCCTGTCACTCTCCGCGCGAACGAGGCAATGCCAAACCAAGTAAGAGTGATATGCAAACAGCCACCTCGAGAAATACCCTACGAGATAAATGAAAGTGGCGTTCTACTAGCAAGCAGATAAATGATTGTTTCTATTTACCAGCAATGACCGGCCCCGGTCAGCGTTCAGTGTATCTGTAGCGAACGCAGCGGAGGTTGATTCGGATAAGATGTGCCCTCCAGCGGGCCGGCCATCGTGACAACACTGATCTGGAAGGCAGAAGCAAAGCGGACAGCGAGGAGCACGTCGGTCGATATCCACGGCCATGCGCTCGACGTCGCGGCGTCGTGCGCGTGACGTCATGACGGCGACGTCACTTTCATGCATAAAACACTCTTGTTCTAAATAAAGCTAGCATGCCACCCACACACACACACACACACTCTCTCTGCATTGGCGGGAGGTGTGAATGAAGGGGGCGCGAGAAAATGAGAGTGGACATATGTCGACGCTCTCAGTGTCCATCTACTGACATGAGGGTAACGTTGTTCGTTCTCACAAAAATAATTCGTTTATACTTCTTGTCAATCAACTTCAACGCTTAAGTGTATCGGGGCCGGTGTAACAAAAGCTATTCGTACGGTAGGAAATTAGCTTTATTTGGAGGATTTCGCAAGTTCTGATAGGTATAGTTGCCATGGTGAAAACAAGTTATTCGTCAAATTTATAGTTGAAAAATAAACTGTAAGAAGAAGGTTTTGTGCGGTTTGCCTGTCACGTGGATTACGGGCCAATACGTATATTTAGGAATCATTTTTATAATTAGTTAACTGTTTTATTTCTTGTTAATTTTATGTGTTATTTGTTAGCGAGACATTTAAAAGTTTAAACTACATTATTGTTTAACATTTGTAATTTTAATTTTACTTGATTGTTATTCTGTGTCGCCAGCAACAGTTTGCTTTGACTGCAGAGTCCGAATGAAGGTTTATTACTTTTATAATATTATCACTAACTTTCGAGTCAATGATTTTATTGGCGATTATTTTAATTTTTTATTTATTGATGGCTAAGTCAGTGCCAATGCATTAATTTAATGTATTACTCTGTGCAAATATTCATACACTCAACAATGATCAGATATGGTTGACCAAAACAAAATACTAACAATATAAATTTATAACTCATAAAATAATACTCAATGTTCAAAATAAACTATCAACGAATAGCTCATTGTACAATTATATTTTTGGGCAAACACAGCATTGTGGTTACAAAATTGTACTCGACGATGTTCATGTTTGTGTGTTTGTTGTATTTTATATAAATAAAAAAGATCATTTTTTTTAGAAACAACGAAGAAAAAAACGCAAATCAAATCAAGCCACAGATAATTTTAGAGCATACCTATATGCACACACTAACTTCTCATTTACCCGGTTTTATATTGTTCGCTTCTAGTCCCTACAAGTTCTTTATTTATATCCAGTCAAGTTTATATGCAATTTGCAAATAACCTGGGTAAAATAGAGCAAACATTCAGGCACTGATGCACAGCCCTGCTGCAACACTACTAATCACGCTGTACGCCATTATGCTTTGAGTTGAGGTTTGTAGGATGTATAATCTACATAAAAGAGGTGCCACACGGTGCACGTTGCTTTTTGTCATCTGGATGGTACATGATGCGCGCTAATCAAGTGGGGGTGTCGTTAAATGACGTGTAGATTATCACGACTTAATCGCCAAGACTTTTTATTGGATGAGCGTAGCGAGCGTAGCGAGCGAAGCGAAGATTCCATTTCACTACACTGGAGAAAAAAAATCCGGAATGTTTTTTTTTCCTTTTTTCTTTTCTTTTTTTCTTTTTTTTGTTGTTTGTATTTTTGTGTGTTTGTCCACACGATTCCGGTTATACCGATACTCCAATTGCGATGAAATTTTATGGAGGCCTTCGAAATCTCTGAACTTAGAACTGCCACGTTTTTGAGCGCAATCAAAAAATTATTTCTCATTAAAATCGCAATTTTACGATTTTTTCGATTTTTTAAAAATTTCTTCGACTTATAACACCTACATGCTTTATTCGATTGTTATGATTTTTTCACAGAACCTTAATTTTATGAATTAATATATTCGTGTGAAATTTGAGCGCAATCGAAAAATTATTTCTTATGAAAATCGCAATTTTACGTTTTTTTCTTTTTTTAAATTACGATTACCGGTAACTAAAAAAATTAAAAATTAAAGTTTATTTTTTATTTTATTTTATTTATTTTTTAAATCTTCAACTTAGAAATGATTTTTCCACAAAACGACAGAAAATCCGCATAACACATGGCAGCTCAATACACCAATTACGCTCATCCAACAACGCGGCGGGACTTAAGCGTTTTCCTAGTTATACAATCTCTGCGTGTGTCGTTTTTCTTCTCTTGACTTTTCTCGCTATCTTTTGCTAATAATACCCTACTTGCTAAATCATATCAGAACAAGATGCAATTCCAATTAGTAAGAAGAGGAACTTCTGATTTTGATATGAACACTCGTATTATTCTTATTTTGGCAGGGAGTGACTCTTGGTGGTACCATGCCCAGCAGGTGTGTTCATGTAGATTCATGCATGGCGTCATAACTTCAGCCAATGCTTTTATTTAGATATTTTTTTGTAATATTTATCGCACTGTCATGTCGCGAAAAAATCTAAAAACATAAATTATTGTGAGTGCCTTCTTGGTGGTCGTAAACTGAACGTTTTATTTTGATACGTCGAACTGCAAGTGACTTCGCAGTCTATACTTCAAGAGATTGACTTCTTGGTGTCAGGGTATGACCCCGGTCGTAAATAGTGTGCATATATCGAAGTCACGCATTGACTTGAATCCATAGTTACAAACTACTTTGGATAGAGAATAAGGGGTTTGACTCGCACACAGTAATCGAAATACTTCAAAAGGCACCATGTTCCCGGGCAACAAACATTCTTGTCGTGTCAAATTGGCAATTACTCTGCTATGTTTGTATTGTTAGCAGTTCTCACACGTCAAACGACTACAACAACAGTATAGGCGCTCCACGCTAAGAAAGGAGTTGCGCGCGCTTTTAACGGGTGAATTGTAGCCATTCAGCAGGCTCCAATTTAAAATAACGATCGCTGATTGGCCCGTCGAAAGCGCGCGCATCTCCTTTCTTAGCGTGGAGCGCCTATACGAGGTCTTATCACGTTTTTAAAAGCGACGTTTCAAATGTATAATATCAAAAAACAAGGGAAATTTGGGCTGTGAATTGCAGGCCAACAAAGTTACTTCAACCACACTGCACTCCTAGTCAACATAGACGAAATTTTTTAAGGCACGGTGTTAGGTGTAGAGCAAAATTCGTCATATTATGTTGTGTGTGGTCGACGCTCAATCGTTCATCATCGTAGTCTCAAGAGAAATAATTCAAAATATTAACATTTATTCTTTGCAAAAATATTTACGATTGCTGTCGATAATTATTTAAGCTCTTTTCTAGATAATCTATCAAGATAAAAAAATTATCTTTTATCTTATCCAGATAAGTTTTTTTTTAATATATTTTTCTATTGTCGAGATAAAATTAAGTTCTAATCTAATCTTTTTAAGCTTTTAGATTTTAGGTTTAGAACATTTTTTAGATAAAATAATAAACAATAATGTAGACAAAAATATAACTATTCACTTTTTAAATAAAATATACTTCTACTGGTTGTAGTGTACGTATACCCGGGTATAATGTTACATTGTCAAGTCTGATAAGTATTACAATTGACAAGAAAACTGTTGTTGGGGAAAAGATAATATTTTTTAAAAAAAACGTCAATCTCAATAATACTATCTTTTATCTAAACAAATTTATCTAGATAACGATTTGTATCTCTTATCTTTATCGAGATAATTTTATATACTTTATCTTTTATCTTATCTAGATAGCATTTTGGAGAATCATCTTTATCTAGATAAAAAATAAATTATCTAGTCACAACACTGCTTACATGGCATCGCTTAGGGAATAGAGAACTACCGTCTGCTAGTTTACTACACTTAAAGCTAGTTGCACTTATCTTATCTCACGAGCCACGACATTAAAAGAACAACTCGTAAAACTCTTTAGACAAACGAACGAACCAAACGTACTTCGTTCTGACTCTGAGTGCGCATTTGTTAAAACATCTATATTGTTTTGATGACTTTTGATAACCCACATCGTTAACACTTCTAACTCTAATTTGTTCTTCAATAACATGATACTTTGATCCAAGATGCCGTCAATAAAATGTAAAATACATTCTTTTGGCTAATTGCATGTCTCATCTCATAATTTAATATGGTCTTGAATTATTGGCATGATTGAATGGAGGCTGGTATTTCTACAGAACGTAATGACATGGATATACAAGGTAATGCCAGTTACTATTATAAGTCCATGGTAATATCATTCATCATGCTCGATTTTATCAATCATAATATGTTCACTTCATGTGCTGCGTTAGTTACTACCATCTTTCTCATCACAATGCGACCCAAGGGGTTCCCTAAGATCAACATATTTTCACTTTGCATTGTCAGCAGCTGTTCTATGGGCTTGTGTAGGCGTCGAGTTGGGTTGCCACAGAACAGGGTAGGTTTTGAAATACCAAAGTTCATAGTTCTGTTCATAAATTCGTTTATTTACTTTAAAATGTAGTGCCCACGCAGGTCTGTGGCGCGTGGGCCTGGCGATAGCCCGATGGCGTGTGGTGGGGGGGATACTAATTGAAGTGGGTGGCTCTTGTGTATCCATCAGAACGTACAAAGCCCCAGCGGGTGTATGGTGTGTAAAGCGGGCCTGGAGGGGGTTAATATACATCAGTCAATACACGAACCATCCGCCCACGCACAGACGAGTGACGTCACAGAAGCGTCGCATGGGGATCAGGCGGTAACGGTTTTACAATTGTATCACACGTTATACGTTATGTGGCCGGGGTAGGGTCGGGAGAACGACGCTGCGCATCAAGCAGCACATTGGCCTCGGCTCAGAGTGTCATATGTTGATTAAAGTTACTTTCATAAAATAACTTTATTAGTTATAAGTTACTTGCTTGAAAAGAAGGATACTTACAAGCTACTGAAATAATATGTAACACTTCTTTTATGTTCACTTTATGTTCACTTCACTTTCTTTGTAACTTCTTCACTTAAAGTTAGTTGACTCCTCAGTTTATTTTGTTGCCGAGTTCTGGAGCTCAAATCTTGTTTTGACGAATGGAAAGCTAGATTTTGTTTAGGGTTTTCTATAGCAGGAAGTACATTTGTCGTGAATCACATTTACTTGTTATTGTTAAAACTAAAAGTATTCGGTACAAACGCAAAAATGGATCGTTAAAAGTAACGTAAATTGCAGTAAAAGTAACATAAAATAAAAGTAACTAAGTTACCACCAAAGTTACAAAAACCTCTAGTCAATCAGTCAGCAGTCAACACCCTTAATATGCATAACCGTGTGAAGCAAGGTTTCCTTGCGATTGAATTTTGCGTCGAGTTACTAAGCTCTTGTAGAAAGAGACGGTCATGTTTTTTAGCTTGAATAACTGTTTAAATAAAGGTGATTAATTTTATTGTGTTCTTTGCTTTGTTAAGGATAATCCACACATTTACCAAAATAGCACAGTTCATCACTATAATACGCGACACAAGGATATGCTGGTACCCTGTACATAACACGAAGCACCTTGAATCTATGTAGGCCGTAAACTGATGAACAATTTACCAAAGGACTTGGCGATACGGGATGCAATTAAATTTAAATGTAGAGCAAAACAGTTTCTCCTTGAAAACCCATACTATACCATCGACGAGTTCTTTTCTCATCAGAACACTTGTTAGCTATCATACCATATGTCAATGTAACAGTACTGCTACTAATACTTTGTCTGGGTTTAAGCTGCCTATATGGTGGGATTGTTATAATGTATCGTGTTGACTGTTATTTACTCGGATGCCGTTGGTTAATATTATCATAATTGACTTTGCTTTGTCTTAATTGTATACTAGACCTAAGTAAATGAGTTTTAATTCAACTTAACGCTTTATAGTGTTTACTAATTATTATTGTGTACTGTTTGTCCTGAACCTGAATGGTCAAGTTAACATTGTTCAATGGTAATCTTATCTTATCTTATAACATATCTTTATCTTATAATCTTACACTATCTACATCTATTTGTAACCATGGTTAGGTGGAAGAATGATCTCTCAATGATTGAACCTCGCCATTTTTGTTTCCTACATTTTCCATGTGTAACATGTAATGTATTGTAAACAAAATAAAGCTACTTACTTACTTACTTACTTACTTACTTACTTACTTACTTACTTACTTACTTACTTACTTACTTACTTACTTACTTACTTACTTACTTACTTACTTACTTGTTGAAATTAAATGAGAATGCAAATTATTACTGCATCACAATTCACACAAAAAACCTCACATGATGACGAAAGCTCTGACACCGGAGGGTGGCAGTCTTCGGGATTCACCGTCCTATCTTTTAGTTATCTTGACAAAAGGTTTTTCGCCCTTCAACAAGGATGATACAGAATGTTCTTGGTGACCCTCTCAGTCAGGAGACCGGAGCTAGCCCCATCCAAAGGAAGCATGCCTAGCAACCTGGCACCTCCACCAAGGAAGCTTGAATACTGAAGAAATGTATTTTATTCATTTATTACAAAGCCAAAGGACGAAATATAAAGTGTTCATTTGGCATACAAAGATAAATATAACAATGATCAAACAAAATGTGCCAGTTACAATTTGTTAAGGTTAACAAATGGTATGTTTTTTAAATATAAATTTTGTGAATAAAGGGAAGGTATTTCTTCGACAATGTTGATTAAATAGTTTAACTCTCTAGTTTGGGTACTCCTGTACCCTTGATTGTGTTAGTATACTCTATATCACTGTGTAATTTTAAAAAATAACCTATACCCAACGATGTAGCGAAGAAAATTGTGAAATGTAGATGGTTACTTGAGTCTTTATTCAAAATTTCATCATCACTTCTGGTTTTAAAGTGCAAATCAAATTCCAGTATTATTCTAACACTACATAAGCACTTAAATTTGAACAACGTTCGCCCATTCGCTTTTAGAAAAATTGCTTTTAGAGGTCAGATCCGCTTGACGCTTGGCCGGTCTACTTCGCGCGTGTTTTTAATCCGTGCTTCAGTTATGCAGGGCAAGCTTCAGTGTCAAACATAAATGGCAAGTGCGACAAAAAATTAACGATTCCTCATTTTAGAAATGCAGATTACTGAGTTGTAGTGTTGTTTGTCTTTGTTTTTAACATACACATTTACATGAATTTTAATATCACTCCGAAAGGAAAGTGGCAAAAAGTAAAAAGTCGACGCCATCTCACTCGCTGACATTGGATGTCAGATATCAGCTGTAGACATACCGAGTTTCAATACATCACTATACTGCTTCCAGAATGAGGGTGATTCATAAATAAAAATGCAATAAATACATTCATATTTAGAGTGTACTAACTCAGTCTCACAACTGATTTTCGTCAAAAAACTGTAAATGATTGTACATCCATGTGGTCCACGTTTTCTTCTAAATAATTCGGCTAGTAAGTAAGAACAATAAGCGGGAATATATTTTGTTTTGTCTACGTATTGTAACGTAACAGGTACGTGTTTGTGTATGTATAAGCTCATCGTCCACCGGTTAGGTAAATCCCTACTTGTTTATGTATGTTGTTCGAATGAACCAAATGTGTTTCGAATGAATGTCTGATCCAGGGCTCACTTCAGATTTACTTGGCGTGACCCTCTTTATGTGACTAACTACGTAATGAAGGTATATGATGTTTTAGAGGACTGAATTCATAACATTCGTATTAACAACTGAAGAAACCTTGGACAAACTTTCAGTTGGGATTGCCGCTGCGGGTATCGAGTTTCACGCGTGTCGCATGAGCTATACCTGCCGGTACGGTACTTCGGTAGTGTCATGACATATTAGTTGGTATAGTCGAGCATCGCGGCGTCGTGTGCCGAGGTCTGGCCGTGTTACAGCTGACAGGACGAGCGAAAGAAGCAAGGTACTCGCTTCATTATGTATGATCGTATTATTTCACTCAAAAGCTTTTGACCTAAATAATGGAGGAGGATGCAAGTGGATAGAGACGAAACTTTTGTGAATAAATAAATTAACAATATATACAACTAATATGACATTGAACACATATGTCAAACGCCATCTTGAATAAAAAGGGCGGCAAATCCGATTTGTTCTGTGATACGTGATTGAATAGCAAAACACACCACATGAATATTCTGTATCAACTTTCAAGTACGGTATTGAATATTGATGGTCATCACATGCATTAGTTAACACACATAGGGCGGTCTTATACGAAGGAATGGCCGCTGTAGGGTACCTTAAAAGTTTATCCCATATGTAGCGAATTGCCATGTGCTTAGGAGGATTCGAACTCGAAAGTTCAAATAGATATTAGAGCTACTTAAACAAAGCAGACAGATTAGTTAGTCAACACTTGAATTATGGATAAACCTTTCCAGACTGCATAAAACGTAGACATAGACTGCACCCCTGCCCTATAACGTTAATTTAAAATGTTACAAATAAAGAATCCTCCGAATAAGTCTACTAATGGACTTTACGAAGAGGAGTTTGAATTCTGGGGCCATTCTCCCAACCACGATAAACTTTGTAAAATCCAAAACGTGTGATATTATAACTAAATTAAAAGCACACCCATGAACACATTGTCAACCCTTTTTCGAAAATCTAAATATTCTAACCATATACAGGTCTAATTTAAATCAGCGCTAATTGCGAATCAAAATATTCAGTATGTAAGTAAATACACTTCCATCACACACGACAAGAAACCAAAATTTATCTAGAACATCGCTACATAAAACTACTGTAAGTAATATTGATTGGTCTGAAGTAATTGCATTATAATTAATTACATCTACAGGAGTGTTTCTCGCAAATATACTACTTTACTATTTAATAAACTTTCCAACAACATCAACCAAATTGCGTCAATCGACAATTTTAAATAACGGTGCAAAACTCCTTAAAACAATTCATAAAAATGTAAATCATAAATTATTATTATTCCGGACAAAAATCTATAGCTGTTGTATGCTTAGTTTTACCCTCGTATAGCCTATATATAGTAGTATGTATGAAGTATGTATTTTGCCTGTACGCACTTTATACCGGTAATTAAAAAATCCATGTTAAGTTGTACTATTGTTACTAATATCAGTAATAAATATTTGGTATAATATGCATACTTGGTTTTAGCCTTGTCACCTAGTATTGTATGTACGAATAGTATGTATAGTATGCCATGAATGTGGATGTAATCTTACTTTTCTAAAAAAAAAAAGTTGTCCATATTTTACTACAAGCACGGGTACGGGAGTACTTGAAAGAGGGAGCGAAGTTATCAACAGATCGTCGACTAACATACTGAAATAAAATAATTCGCGATGATTTTGGTGGAGGTGCCGGGTTCGTTTGATAATTTTACTCCGTACTCGCATACGGTGATGGCGGAGGTTCCAGTAATGAATTCTCACAACTTTTATAGGGGGGGGGGGGGGGGGGATTACGCTCACTCTTACTCACAGTCACCAAAAACATTCTGTAACATCCTTGTTGAAGAGCAGAGTCAACAAAAGAGCTCATGTCAGTCAGACATCGCATTCGGTGAGACGTGACACAAATCAAGAGAAAAACTGTGCTCCCTAACCTGGGCCCATACCGTAGTCCCCCGTAGTCGTCCAATAGAATCATGTATATCCCTAATTAAATATTAGAGAGCGGAGTACCCATATAAGCATCACTTTTCTGTTCGTCCGTCGGTCTGTGCGTGTGTCACATCTCACGATAATAACCGAACACGACATCCAATTGGAACGCGTTTTTAGACAACAAGGATGATACAGAAATCTTTTGGTGACCCTGGGAATAAGGGGAGAGTTGGTATAGCCTATCCCCGATAGTTTGAAAATTCATAACCTGGCATCCTACACCATCACTGAATCGTTTGTAAATCAGTTTGGAAACTGAATAGGATAGGCGTTAGATTAAATTAATTAAATTAAAAAAGTAAACAAGCGCCGAACCTTAACTTAATAGTGGACAAACCTGGCGCTGCCTCTAAAAATATCCGGCACACGGCGAATTATTTTATTTTTGTATTTAAATAAATAAATTCGCATTTAGAGTCTATCCACTCAGTTATATAACTAATTTACAGTGGGGGATATTAAACCAAAGCGACCAATTGCCAACCCTGTAGGCCACGACGCAATCGACGAGTGAGCGATAACCAACCAAAGATCGATATTTTCAATATGAAAATAATATAGCTATCCACGGTATGGATAGTGCGATAACACCCGCGGATCAACGCCAGAATCAACAAGGCCGATTCATAAAAACTTTGAATTTATTAAGTGCTTCATTGCTAGCACGGCTCTAAAGTCACCTTACTAATTCCTAAGACAAGAACTGAATGGACTTGAATCCATATTAGAAATTAAAAAAAACTTCCGCCTGAAGTCTTCTTCGCCTTTGGGTACTCCCATGCCCGTGCTTGTTTACGTGTATTTACTCATCTATTGGGTAGCAAAGCTCTCATCACCTTTCAGTCAGACTGTCCGTGTGTGCGATGTGTCACGTCTACCTGTGGCGTTCAACAAGGATGATACAGAGAATAATGTTGGTGATCCTGGGGGCTAGGGGGCTTCTCATAAAATTTGAATATTCATCTTTCCGGCACCTTAACCGCTAATGAAGGCTAGAACAAGCGAGGAACCCCGGACAGTTGGACTATCTATGTGCCCGGCACCTCCACAGTTAATGACGGCTAGAACCATTGAGTACAAACAAGTGAGGAAGAATATAACAATAAACTCCCTGTTTGGGGTACTCCTGTACCATTGAACTAATGGGGAAATCCACCCCTTAACTTTCTAGCTACACACAAAATGGCTGCCGAGTTGTTATTGCCAAGCGAAGTGAGAATGGCGGCCATCATGAATCAGGTAATTACCACTATACGAACTTCGGAGAGTGGCGCGAACTTCACGAGAAATAGGTTGCAGCTGCACATGCAGAAGCAAGACGGTTTTTATCGCCAAAATCTGAAACATGCACTTACATTTTGTCTTGACACGCATTTGGCACGCATACTTGGACGTACACAACTATTTCGAGAATGATTCAGAGCTTAATCATGGGTTGAAATTTTATTTTGATAAATTAACTTGAAGAATAGTTTTGCATTATAATTATTATTAAAGCCAAACGATAATGTAATTTTTAGTAAGGGTATTAAACATAATCTAGGAATTATTATGGGCGTTAGTTTTTATACTATATTTACGTACTGTTGCGAGGCGCACGCGACCGCCAACCCCTTGCCATTCACTGTCTCGTGTCATGCAATCAACTCAATCAGCCCGTGACCTTGGTCTTACATCAACTGCCTCATATAACAGTAATATACATTTTATAGTTTGAGCTTGACCTCACATTTGCGTGTTGTACAAGCTAGTGTAGGTAGGCCTACGTATAGTTACTAGTAATTCTATTTTCTTTCCTTCTCGTGAACTTACCAACGAGAGCAAAATAATTGTAATCCGTCAGTGCACTACCAGCTTCACGAAACACTTTGATTATATCGTTTTGAGGTTAATATAATAATGACTAGTTCTATAGAGTAGCTAAAAATAAAAAAAAATATAATTAACTATTGTTTTCCTGCTGTTGGGATAGGATCGAACATTTATTACCTAAATACGGTGAACGATGGCTACAACAGCCAAAGCTTAGTGGTTTGATTCTTAATGCCGTTCTGTTTCAAGGCTGAAGCACTAAACCTCGAGCTGAGCTCCCTTCACAAGGACAACTTAATTAATTCAGTCAGAAAGTGTGAAGCGGGCCTGTGTGAAGTATACCTTACCACTAGAGAAATTTGGATGGGAGTGGTTATTTCCATAAATTATCATTAACACAATTTTAATGAACTAGGAAAACGCTTAAGTCCCGCCGCGTTGTTGGATGAGCGTAATTGGTGCATTGAGCTTCCATGTGTTATGCGGATTTTCTGTTGTTCTGTGAAAAATTATTACTAAGTCGAAGAATTAAAAAAATAAATTAAATTAAATAAAAAATTAACTTTATTTTTTTATTTTTTTATTAATCGTAATTTTAAAAAAGAAAAAAAATCGTAAAATTGCGATTTTCAAAAGAAATAATTATTCGATTGCGCTCAAATTTTACACGAATATATTAATTCATAAAATTAAGGATCTGCGAAAAAATCATATTAATAGAATAAAGCATGTAGGTGTATAAGTCAAAGAAATTTTTAAAAAATCGAAAAAAAATCGTAAAATTGCGTTTTTTATGAGAAAAAATTTCCCGATTGCGCTCAAAAACGTGGCAGTTCTAAGTTCAGAGATTTCGAAGGCCTCCATGAAATTTCATCGCAATCGGAGTATCGGTTTAGCCGGAATCGTGTTAACAGACACACAAAAATACATAAAAAAAATAAAAAAAAACATTTCGGATTCACTCCAGTGTAGTGAAATGGAATCTTCGCTTCGCTCGCTACGCTCGTCCAAATAGTTTTTAAGTTTAATATGACAGTAGTAAGTAAAAGTTACAAGCTAGTAAAATTATTCAGATATGCCAAGATTTAATTAATTTCAGATTAAGATTAGGAATAATTGTTACACCTGATATAGTGTTATTATAATATATTTAATAATAGTTTCATAGTGCACAAAGTTACAAACAATACCAATAGATGCATTTACAAAATATTTTCTTTAAAAAACTATGTAAAAAAAAAAAATACGCGTGTAATTCGTTCGGAGGCCTTTTGGAAACTGCAGGTCCTTTATATTATACATATTCTCGTAGCCTTTCTTCGACGTCTTCTAGAGAGCTGACGCTCCTGTAGATGTCAGTTTCCGACAGAGCCACCGAGTTGTGTCTGCTCCAGCGCAACGAGAGGAAGCTAGACGACGACGACGAGCTCCTGCAAGAAAACACGTCCGACATCTCCGAGTCCTCCCCTTGACCACGCGGTCTCCTGAGCTCGATCCCTGCTTCCGGTGTAGCCCGAGGCGCCACGTCTGCCCACCGGAAGCTCAACACGAGTGAGTCGAACTTCCGTAGCATGCTCTCGAGCGAAGCCTCCTCTAGTCCCGCACTGCTGCAGGTACCTGTCAGAGGCAACCGCATCACGTCCGAGCTGGAGGTGTTGTGCATCCGTCTCATCCAGTTGGACAGGAACCCTGGCCGCTGTCCGTCGCCCCCCGACCCCGACACGGACACGGGGACTATACGGAGGCCGCTTATTGACGCGTGAATAGCCAGCTCCGGACTTGAAGAAACATTCTGCATGTTTCTCACCTCAAAACTGGTGCTGCGGTTCATAGTTTCTGAAACATTCATATCAACGTGTATAGTGATAACAAACAATCATCAATTGTTTAACAGTCAGTTTTGTACTTTTGTCAAGTGAAATATCAAACACTCATAAAGAAGGCAAAATTTTTAAGTGCTGGTTAAAACTTAAAACTTTCTTGGAAGTGCTATTAATAAAACTTACAAAACTAAAGTTAGGAAGAAAGAATCTTGCAGGAACGTTCAAATACATTTGAAATGTCAAACTAAGTTTTAAACTAATCGTTTACAAGATCAGACATTGTTTAATTAAAAAACGTAGTTGTAAAAAAATGTATTTAATTCAAATACACACACTGTGATAAGACAAGACTTCACAGGTTGAACATATCAACAATATAATCGGACAACTTTTTTATGATATTTATCGCAGCAGTACAGCATTAGTTACCATTGTCGTGACGCTAGGTGAAAAAGCGAAAATTCTCCCGTATATATCCAAAAGACAGCGTGTTTTCCAATGAGTATAGCATGTATTTACGACCGCTTTGGCGCTTTCATATGTAATCCAGCATTTCTATTTTTTAAATAATTGGCCCACTGGGTCGATTAAAGAACAGTCTGCGAACATCTATAACCATAACAAAGTAAAACACATTCTTATGCGCTAAAATAACAGATAGAATAAAATATGGTTTCCGGGTTTCAGGTTCGATGTTTTCATATAAAACTTCGGCGTGCGCAAGGAGATTCAGTCGACCTCGAATGCAACGTTACTGTACTTACTTTACTTACTTTACTTTTCTAGAATAAAATAGTAAATATTTATTTTTTTACTATTTTATTCTAGAAATAAAAATCCATCCATTTTTCTGGATTCACGTCTCAACCATGTAGGGGTCTGCGCTACCGGCTACCGCTGACTCATAGTGCCCATGTAATTGTTTATTTAATGTCAAGTGTCTTCATATTCATGGTTTTAAAATAAGATATAAAAAAGAAAAATGTGACAAAATCAACGTCATACAAATACAAGTGTGCATGGAACAAGGGCACAAGTACACGGACGACAGGGAGCCTAAATATTGAGCTAGGACATAGACCTACGCCATGTTTCCGACCCAAGTACGCGACACGGCAGGGAGCGATCTGTTTTAATTTCCCTGTTGCCCTTATTAAGGTTCTAAATCGCGAGTCTGACGGCTTTTTTGCGTGTTGTCATTTCTATTTTGAAATTTGTGGGATATTTTGTAAATCAACAACACGCACATGCCTACGCGCACACTCGCATAATCAACCATCGTCCACGCGCATGCACCCACCCTGCACTCGCATCCACATGGTTGAAACAATGTCGTGCATTTACTGGAAAATTGTTTTTTGTTTGTGTTTCAATTCGATCAAAATTATTTATTTCTTATGAAATTGTCATGCAACAAAGTTTTTTTTCTTTTTATCGTAAAAAGCTTGAACATTCGTTGTTTTTTTATGCCAATCTCGGGGGGGGGGGGGGGGAAACAATTTTTCCCCTTTTTCAACGTTAGGTCATAATGCTGCACTCTACCTAGGGGATGTGTGGAGGAAGACCCATGCTGGACAGATCCAGCCACAGGCGAGGGGTATAGGGAAGGAGGGTTTCTCTTGCCGATGTCGTCGGGGAGGTCGTCGAGGGTTCAGGAGGGAATATCCGTCGACGGTATTTACTCAGATACTGTACATTATAGATCGAAAAGAAAATTGCTTCAATATTGGAACTCCCAATAGATAAAGAATTGGGTAGTCCATGGAAAACGCTTGATAATAAATGTGTATCAAATAATTGAAACAGGTTTGTCAACCTATGAACAATGGAAGTTTTAATCTATTAACCTATTTTCATAAAACACCCCCTTTTTCCTTTTTTTCTTACCCATTGGAGCGAGGAGCTTGAGTTTGGGAATCATGCCAGGGCCATCCTTGGCCTTCATTGACAGGGAATACGATTGTTTCCTGAGAGAGGGAATCCGTTTTAACCTGTTGCAACTATAAGAAAAGCAAATGTTAATACCCATTAAAATTCATATTTTATAGAACATAGTAAATTATAATTTTGCGAGGAAGACCTATGAGAAGTCTATAGAAGTGTCTATAGAACTGTATCATGTGCGAGAAATCATTGATCACTCACGATAGGCCTAATACTCGAAAGCTTTTCAACTAGTGCTGGTCAACTTGCATAGACTGAGGTTTAAACAGAACGACACCAAAAAAATATTAACAAAAGTCAGTTTTGGAAAACCTAATGAATGAATTGTTCTCATCCACAAGTAGTAAAGCAATCGATGCCCATTTCTAAAGTGTTGTTACGACACCAAATGTAATTCAACAGACTCTGTAAATAGAGAATAAAATACAAACTTGCAACGTCTATGTCGAGTGCATAAAGTTGTATAGCTGATAATAATTAGTAATGATGATTGATGTGTGACGTGTGTTAAAATCAGGTTCGTAAATATATCTGGAGAATTAATATTTCATACTAAAAAAGTCACTGGTATAAAATATACTAGACCGCTTTGAAAACGCATTTATGGATGAGCGTTTGAGCGTCTTTGGTCCATCTCCCTGCATTTCTACATTGTTCTTGCGATGTTCATAAGAAACGTTTCTTTGACTGTACCCAAATTCATAGTATAACTAAGTTGAAAGGTTTTGAAGGTCTGAAACATTCCAAAAAAACTAAAATCACCCTCAAATTTAATTTAAGTCTTCATTACGTTTTGTAATAATTTGTATCTGTTAACTCTGTTAACTTGATTGAAGGTTGGTTGTTAACTTGGTATTAGTATACAAGTAGAAACGTCTCCCAATGGTATTCGTAATGAATCACCTTAATTAAAATATTATTGTTGTAGGCCTACTTCTCATCCATTTTCGATGTCTTATTTGAATCTAAACAAACAATATTATTTGATACCGAGCACTTGAGGTAAAAATGATAATATGCACCCTACAACCCGCAAACATGTGTATATTTGTGACTTACCAGCAAAAGTAAACGCAAGCGAAAACAGCAATTCCAGTCAAGATAGACAGCAAAATCAACACAACTAATGTTGTCGTAGAATTCTCAAAAGTCATACTTGTGCTCATAATAAATCTGATTTTTCCTGAAATCAGAAAGTAATAACACTTGAAATATTGGAAACCAATAACCAAGTTACATTCAAAACGGTTAAAAGCGGTATCATCAGTATCACGTCAAACAACATTATACGAGGGATACAGTTTTAGTCATTCATTGGCAGTTTTTAAGTTTAAAGGAGGAATGTCAAAAAAACTAAAAAATGTACTCATCATTTGTTTGTTAGCATAAATAAATAAAAGTTCAAGCTATCGGTGTTAAAGTATATTATATTAACATCAATAATAAACCTAAAATCCGTCAATGTCAGTCCGCGTCTATATGTGTAATCAGTAATCACACAATTTGAGTAAAATTATAATGTAGTAACTAGATTTTATTTGTAAGAAATAATAATATCAAAACTTCAACCAAAATCATTCAAAATGTTAACCTATTTTTTTGTAAATAACACATTGGTCAAGTATCTCCCTGTAATAGGCCATGACGTATACAATCCTCATACCTGTTTCTCTCCGACTGCGTGCACGTCGATCCAGCTACAATTGAGAATAAGTCGCTAAGAAACGCTCACAGAAAACTTAATTCACCTTGTAATAAACAATAAAACACTAATACACGATGAACTTAGGCCACGACGAGGAGGCACACGACACACAAACACAGAGCCTATAACCTCAGACGGACAAACTGTTCGGCAGTGCACTGATGTTGTGACTGGACTGACTAGTCTGAGATTGGCTCAATGACGTATCTGTTAGAGGGAGGCAGGAGTTATCTGATAACCACATCACTCATGTATTATTACTAGGCAGCTTCGCAAACGCTTTTTTCTAGTCGCGTTGATGGATGAGCGTTTTTTTAAATTGACAATTAATTTTTTATATCCTTTCATTACGGTTTCGTCACGTCATTAATTTGTTTGTGTACGAGTGAACCATTGGGTCCTGAGCCAGAGGAAAAAAGTGGCTCATTGATCTGAATAATTGTATCATATCGTTGGATTTCTCACACACTAAAAAAAAATAACTTAGATGGTACTGTTCCAATATTGGAAGGGAAAAAAGTGTCGCGACGCCTCAAAGTCTAGCGACGTCCAAATCTCACTCGCACACATGACTTAACATAAACAAGGTAGCAATGTAATTGGTTCGGAATAAAGACATGAAATTAGTTAGGCTTACTGTTAATTCGTGTTAGTCCGTTGGTACTAGTTATAAATATTTCGTTTTATCAACACAAATTTAAAAATCCATCAGATACGTAGTGTCATAAAAAATTACCTTTCCGACAAGATTTTTAACAGCTTTCGTACCTTGCATACCCCTAAAAGTTACATTAGTTTTTATTTATATTTATTTAGACAATACATTTTTGTTGGAATCACTATAGTACAGAGTCTGAAGTAAGTTTCTAGCTGTGCTAAGGACTGTTATCGCCTAAGGCAAAACATTGCAAAAATGACACACATTAGTAAATACTATAGTGATAATTGGCTTATGCAATGCAGTTCAGTTCAATTGTTGTTTATTGCACATAGGTATTTTGATGTAATAACAACATAGTCAGTAGAGTGATAATAAACATTGGAACACACACAACAAACACCATGTAGAGTACAAAATTAAAATTTGATCTGGTTACACCAAGCTATTAGATTCGATTTATTTAGTTGTCCTTTGTAAATCAGTTTTTGAACTGAATAGAATAGATGTTATTTTTTTTTTAAAATACGTAGCCTATATAATATCACAAATGCACTAAACTGTATTTAAACTAGGAAGCTTCGCAAACGCTTTTTCAGTCGCGTTGTTGGATGAGCGTAATTGGTGCATTGAGCTGCCATGTGTTCATGAGTAATGATTTTTTTCGATTGCGCTCAAATTTCACAAGAATATGTTAATTCACAAAATTAAGGTTATGTGAAAAAATCTTTACAATCGGATAAAGCATGTAGGTGTTATAAGTCTAAGTTTTTTTTTATCGAAAAAATCGTAAAATTGCGATTTTTATGGAAAATAATTTTTTGATTGTGTTCAAATTTCACATGAATATATCAATTAATAAAATTAAGGTTCTGTGAAAAAACCATTACAATCGGATAAAGCATGTAGGTGTTATAAGTCGAAGAAATTTTTTAAAAATCGAAAAAAATCGTAAAATTGCGATTTTCATGAGAAATAATTTTTCGATTGCGCTCAAAAACGTGGCAGTTCTAAGTTCAGAGATTTCAAAGGTCTCCAGAAAATTTCATCGCAATTGGAGTATCGGTTTAGCCGGAATCGTGTTAACAAACACACAAAAATACAAACAGAAAAAAAAGAAAAAACGAAAAAAACATTCCGGATTTTTTTCTCCAGTATAGTGAAAAAGAATCTTCGCTTCTCTCGCTACGCTCATCCAAAAATACATAAATAATGATAAACAGAAAGACCTGATAGGCACAAGGTTAGTGTTAAAAAACTTATTTTCGTCCTAATTCGTATAATTGGAATAATTTAAACAAAACATGGTCACACGATACACTTTCGTAATATTGAGTAAATTTGTGAAAAGGGGTACAAATCCACTGGTGAAAATGTACCCAAGGCGTGATAAACTTATTTTCTTCCTAATTCATATAAATGGAATAATATATAATAAATGGACAAAACGAGTGGTTGAGTAAATTTGTGAAAAGGGATCAAAGAGCACATAACCTTATCAGATTTACATAATATATGTAAGGTGACCATATTTTGAAAATTACAAACCGGGACAACTAAAGTGTAAGAATACGTACTTTGTACTCTATGCCCCAGCCGCTGGTGGCAATTTTTTAGAAGATATATTTGGTCAATTGCCCAGAAAACAGCTTTCTGACATGAAAATATGAATTAAAAATGGTTTTAATGTTTACATTTTTGTAGTCGTAAAATCTGTATAGTGGTTTAAAAATGATACTGCAAAATAAAATACAAGCACTCTGTAAAAAATGTGTGTAATGTATTGATGAGGGCATCATACTAATGAAGTTCTTCTAATCAATAATAATAAAGATAATTGAAAATGCATAGAATTTGTATAATATGCATGATTTATCTTTTAAAACATTATGTCTTTACAACGAAATTATAAGTTGTAGGTGTGTAATTAATCAAAAACGTAGTTCAGTTGCATGATTAACACATTTTGATTTTTCATTATCTATAAACAAAATCAATGCAAAAAATGTCTGACAAAATTATGGGTGTGCAAGTCCTGATTTTTTAATTCGAGTCGAGTCCGAGTACTTCGTCGTCTTTTTTTTAAATTTCACTATATTAATTTTATTTATTGATACGTCTATATGTTGTCTCCAAAAGTGAAAGAGTAACATCTAATTGATTTTTAAGTGTAATCTCTCTCTTGATCATTTTAATGTTCAAGCACAAATGTTATTAGGGCTAGGGTATGACATAATTTGGTAGTTAGTGGTATTACATGAAAATGTTGATACAAACATTATAGTGACATATTTTTTATTATTTGTGCAAAGTTCAGAACTTCCAAAAAGAACACAAATTAGTATCAAAAGACTGAAGTTAGTATTATGGATATTTGACTTGATATAGTAACGCCAAGAATAGATAACAATATTTACGTTTTCACACTCAAGCGCGACCCGGCACCTCCACCAAAATCATTGAATAATACTCGCACACCCCTAGGAAAATAAAAATATCTTCTTGGAAGTTGAACATCTACTACAATGTTATTACTGTAAGTATTTATCAGAGGAGTGTATTTCTTCAAGTGAAACATAATCCTTCCACACGGTACATTGACTGAATACCGGGACACTTACCCTCCAAAATTGCAAACCGGTACAAATACGTCATTTTAATGAGTCTCTCGGGACACCGGTACAAGTGTTCTGAAAACGGTACTGTACCGGTCAAACCGGTACGTCTGGTCACCTTAAATATATGGTCAAATTTTTATTTTTAAATTAAATTTTAGACTTTAATCTACATTACATATTAATTTGACGATTTAAATATTATTGGATGAGCGTAGCGAGCGTAGCGAGCGAAGCGAAGATTCCATTTCACTACACTGGAGAAAAAAATCCGGAATGTTTTTTTTCTTTTTTTTCTTTCTTTTTTTTGTGTGTGTATTTTTGTGTGTTTGTTAACACGATTCCGACTAAACCGATACTCCAATTGCGATGAAATTTTCTGGAGGCCTTCGAAATCTCTGAACTTAGAACTGCCACGTTTTTGAGCGCAATCGGAAAATTATTTCTCATGAAAATCGCAATTTTACAATTTTTTTCGATTTTTAAAAAATTTCTTCGACTTATAACACCTACATGCTTAACCCGATTTTATTGATTTTTTCACAGAACCTTTATTTCATGAATTAAGATATTCGTGTGAAATTGGAGCGCAATCGAAATTTTTTTTTCATGAAAATCGAAATTTTACAGTTTTTTTCTTTTTTAAAACAATTCTTTGACTTATTACACCTACATGGCACATGCTTTATCTTATTGTAATGATTTTTTCACAGAACCTTAATTTTTTGAATTAATATATTCGTGTAAAATTTGAGCGCATTCGAATAATTATTTCTTATGATAATCCCAATTTTACGATTTTTTTATTTAAATTAATAAAAATATAAAGTTAATTTTTTATTTAATTTAATTTAATTTAAAAAAATTCTTCGACTTAGTAATAATTTTTTCACAGAACAACAGAAAATCTGCATAACACATGGCAGCTCAATGCACCAATTACGCTCATCCAACAACGCGGCGGGACTTAAGCGTTTTCCGAGTATTTTAATACGGATTTATTTATTTTAGTTTTATCAACCCCTTTCCTTTTAGTACACCCCCTCTTTCTCTTATAAGCAAGCAGCTTCTTGAGGGCACCTCGGGCCATTTTTTAAAGACATTCTTCTAAGTGTCTTACCAAAATTCACGGCCCTATCACAAAGCCCATGACCGGTAAGCTAATCCTCCCAGCACTGTGAGTAAATTTGTGAATAAATGTCAAAGGGTGCCTAATCTGGCCAGATACACATATGGTAGGCTAATATAATATTTTTTACTAAATTTTGGACTTTATCTACGATATGTATTAATTTTGTAATCTTTAGATCAAATTTAGGGTAATAGTGCAGTATAGCGGACGTGGGTATTATAGCGGCTAATACTCCACCTACAAAACCTTTAACGTCGCTGTTTTAAATCTAAAGTACCTTCTAAACCTTTAACGTCGCTATTTTAAGCGAAAGTACTTTTCCGTTGAAAGTCCTTTATATTTAAAATAGCGACGTTAAAGGTTTTGTAGGTGGAGTATTAGCCATACCCACGTCCGCTATACTGCACTATTACCAAATTTAGTTTAATTTTACAATTTTTGAACTTAAAAAAATTCTACCCCTTTAACCGGACGGATTTTGGCATGGCCCCTCGCGACAATTTTCTTAGAATATTGTTTTTTTGTTTTGAGTATTCAATCCAAAATTTACGTCTATTGTTATTGTATTTTCCTGTAATCTGCTCTGACTCTCCTCTCCATCTCCCATAGTCTATGTTTCTGCTCTGCTGCATCCGTAAGGTATGAAATAGGTTTTATTTATTCCTAGTGTAATATTTTGATAATATATTAAAAAAGTAAAGGCCTATTATATTAAAAATGTGAAATTGAATTACAGAAAGAAAGAAAATCACAAAAGAACAAAAAGTTTCAGAAAAGTAGTATCAATCTCAGGTCAACACTCTTTTTGCACTTTTTTATTTCATCTACAATAATGTTATTAATTATTAATTGCTCTGTACATTCTCCACACTTCTTTTGATATTATTTACTTTATTAATGTATTATTCATTCATATTGTGCTTTTATGTTCAATTACAAAATTTTCGAAATTATCTTATAAATTTCTTGATATTTAATCGCATATTATTGTGTGCCTTATTTATTATTATTCTTTGTAATATCATGGAGTTATAAATATGGTAATAATAGTAACAATCTCTCTAGTACCTTTTGCCATCTGAGCTGTTTGTTGTTTTTCTAATTATTTAAAGTAAGAAGCCCTCACGCACAGGCCGCAAGGCCTATGTGAGGATTCATTTTCTTAGAATTCTTATTTTTGTTGGTACATATTATTGTATTTTCTTTAAATGTGTAAATATGTTTTCCTTATATTGTAATGTTTTGGTGTAAAATGAAACGAATAAAGCTTATATTGAATCTGAATCTGCATTTTAAAATTTCCGCTTATTTCCAGATCTTGTAAGAACTGCACTATGCTCAATCCTGTGACCACGTGACTGACGTTTTCGTAGGCCGCCACGTACTGACAGCTGACTAGGTGACAACTTTGGGAAAAATAGTGACATCGAAATAATTCCGAACGTTGGACAAAAATTCTGTATATTTCTCTGTACGAATACATAGGATATTTATTTTTACATAATTGATTCTAAAGTTGTTCTTGGACGCTAAATGATGTTCTTTAATGTGAAAGAATGTACAACCTTAACCTCAATTTATATGTTGAGCAAGTAAATTGTGATGTAGATGCATCATCGACCACTTGGGAGAGAAATGACGAACAAGCATTGAAAGACGTTGTTGATCCAAATACTGAATTTCAGGTAGGCTAGGCATAGCTATGTGTGCTTTCTACTTCAATGTAAACCTAGGGGTATATTCGTGCAAATAGGCTAGGCCCCATACCTAGCTAGGCTAGGCTAGTAGGCCTAGGCCCTTGCTTAGGGCCTAGGCCTTTGTTTACATGTAAAGCCTACCAAGATACAGGAATAGCCTAGGCCCACCTGTAGGCCTACGCATAGATTAATTGGGAGTGGATAGTCTACGGTCAGCCGTACGAATAATTATGCACTAGGCCTGGGCCCAAGTGGTACGGTCATCGACGATACCTAGGCTGATAGCTTCATACAAAACAGTGCAGTGTGGCAGAGTGATAGGCTAGGCGTAGGGCCTAGGCCTAGCGCGTTTGAGTTATGCAAAAGGTCGGCGGTTCAATTCTTCATTAGACCGTTTTTTTGGGTAGGCCTACTTCTTTGGCTAGGGGGGTCCAACTTTTATATACACTGTGACAAAAAGGATTTCGGGTGCACTCTTATCGATTATATCCTAGAACTAGCGCGGCTCACTGTAGCCAGCGGAAAGTTCGGCTAACCTAACGAAAGTACACCTTTAACATAAGTAGGCCTACCGTAGTTACAAGGCAATATAGCAGTGTTAACAAGGTGTATAAAAGTTGGACCCCCCTAGCCGAAGAAGTGCCTTTTTTTACCATTCTATTTAGGCCCATACCGGTAGCCTATTATTCTGCAAATTATTCTAAAATACCTAATCCTTTTCGGTGGAAAGTCCTTTAGGCCCTATATTTAAAATAGAAACTAAGGTTTCGTAGGGTTTCTTTGTTTGCGCAGAAAGTGGGTGAAAATAGGAAAATAACTCTCACTTCGTTAGGTTGTTTTCTGCAAATAATTCTATTTATTGGTTGAAAGTCCTTTACCGGTACGTATACATTTAAAATAGAAACGTTAAAGGTTTTGGAGGTTTGACCGTTTGACCGTATGGCGCGCCTCCATCCAATTAAATCATTGACCGTACGAATAATTTTGCACAAGTACCGGTAATACAGCTGACCGTACGACTATCCTTGGCCTAGATAATAGTTGTTACGGTATTTGATTTAGCCAAGTTCGGTAGGGCCTGGTTCCCACACTGTCGTAACTCGTAAGGCATTGTTGTTGTTTTAGGCCCGGATCCCACACCATTGTTTAAGGAATTGTTTTAGCTAACCTACTGTATAAGAAATTTGATACCTAGCCTATCCTGATTGGTTAGTAGGCTAATGTTTTATTGGCCTGTCATTATGAAGATACTCCTTTTGATTGGTTGGTCATACATGACCTTACAACATAGTGTACCGGTACCTCATTGAAGGCTGCCATTATAAGGTATCTGAATGTGTACTAGGCTAGTGTAGCATTACAGAACATTGATGACATGTCTTATGTCTATTACATTAAAATGTAGTACTATGTAGTACTATATTTTTGTATGTCTTCTCTCTTTGGTATATATATATTTATTTTACATATCTTTAGTTTATGTCTCTAAATAAATAATGTTAAATTCTATAGGCCTAGGCCTACTATGGCTCAGGTGAAAGAATAATCATGCTGGATTGAACCTCGCCTTTTTGTTGTTCGGTTACATGTTTCTTATGTAAGGCCTACATCAAACAACAAATAAAGTACTACTCTACTCTACTCTACTCTAGACTATTATTGACGTTTGATGGGTCTGCCGTAAGAATTTTGTTGTTGTACCCCCTCATGCTAAGATTTGCGTTGGTAAGTTTGCGGACGCAAATATTGGCAAAGATGGCCGAATTATCTCTGGCGATAATGTTTAGAGATCAATGGAAACAAAATGCAAGCTTAAACCAGTACCTATCAAGTGACACGAATAAATTAGGCCTATAGGGAACACACACATGACGTCACAGCTCGCCGGCAAGTGGCCGCGGATCTTACTGATGGACAAGCATCCTCATTTCGCAAGTTGACGCCTGATGAACGGCTCAACAAATATCGCACTCTAACTTTTATCCTATTCATTATTTGGACAAAACTTAAAAGGAATAATATTTAGCAAACATATCATTTCTTCTAATAGCGATTATTTTGATTTTTTTTACAGAACCGTTAGCTTGTTTTAACATTGTACGCATTATTAATGACAAAATTATCAACAACTTTAAGTCTTTTCAACTTCAATTGACACAAAACTACTGATCGGATTTCAAAAAGAATTCTCTCTAAATATGCATCTAACTAATTAGACAAGGAATAAATTAACTTTCTAGATAGAAAAAGCACTGAACGAAAATTTACAACATAGCGTGCAGTTTTTCACGGCTCATCTGAGCGTCAAAAGTGCGTATTTTAGATAAAAACACATACCATGCATATTACCCTATGCTGTAAATTTTCGTTCTGTGCACTTTCTATCTAGAAAGTTTATTTATTTCTTGTCTAAACAGTCCCATGCATATTGTTATATTATTGCATAAGAGGTCTTGTCGAAATCCGATCACTAGGTTTTTGTCAATTGAACTTGTTTTAATTTAATTTTATGAGTAACAAGTAAGAGTCTAAAATTTTATTTTAATATGTACATCGAAATAACAAGTTAAGAGCCGTCTAAAAATTCAAAGTAATCGCTATTAGAAGGAATGATATATTTGCCAAATATTATTCCTCTTTAAGTTTTTCCCCAATAATGAATAGGATAAAAATTGGAGCGTGATAAGTTGTGCGACGTTCAGCAGGCGTCCACTTGCGAACCGATGGTTGCTTGTCCATCAGTTGGGCTCAAAGCGGGATGCGTGATGTAGTTGTGTGTACCCTATACTAGCTCTAAAAGAGTATTTCGAGATAGAAAACAACTAACTTTTATTAAATAATGTGTTTTGGGTAACCTGCAACTTATGTAGGGGTAGTGGTTAAAATTCGAAATATTTATCGTTCACATAGGAGTAGTGTTGTTGTAATGTTGTAATGAAAAAAAAAAACACCAATAAAAGTTGGACCCCCCCCAACCAAACAAGGTCCGGGAATTTTTGCATGTAGACCTAGGCCTTCCCTGTATCAACTTTCAACTGATGTAAACTTTAAGGTACCTACGTAAGTAATAACATTTGTTGTAGGTAGCTGAAAATAGTGCAAGTTTGACTCCTGCATCACCACTGGAAAGTTTTGGAGTTCCTATTCCACCCCACAAAGCATTGCCATTAAAGAAGAACCCTACTAGATCTGTTAATCAACCAAGCACTTCACCTTATTTAACAAAAACAAAACCATTTGAAGGTCAGTAACAGTAACATGTCTAGCTCTACACTATTTGTATCTTTCATGGTGTGGTGTTTGTTAACTACAGTAGGCCTACTTAGGAAAAAAAAATAGTTTGCCCACTGTACTTTTGGGTAGGTGTACCCGGGACATAATTAAATCAAGGGGTCTGGAAGATATCTACTGTTATCAACCTCGCTCGTGAATATTCTGTTCAATCTGGCATCGCTATATTCACAGCGTTCCACTCGCTGACGTCATCTAATGTAATTAATATAATTGTATTATATATATATCCTTGCCGTGAGAAAACATGGCGGCCCTATTTTACGTAGCATTTGGCCTATTGGGACTTTTAAGCAATAGGCCCAGGGCGTAGTTTATATTGTATACATAAATGGATTCACCAAACACTGCGTACCTTTAGCGCAGGCTTATTTCTAGTGTAGCCTATAAATCAATTAGGGCCAGTTTTTGAAGTGACATAAATCAAGCCTTGCCTTGTCGCTGAGCTATCTTTGTGTATTTAGTTCTAGCTTTATGTATTTAGTGCTAGCTTGCTGTGACTTTTAAAGGTGCCTTTTAGAACAAAACCGAGATTTGACGAGTGAGTGGTCGGTAACCCTTGATTTAATTATGTCCCCGGGTATAGGCCTACCTAGCGCTCTTTGGATAAAAAAAAAATGGATTTCAATATACGGTAAGCCCTATAAGTCTATAGACTAATACGGCTATCTAAGGCTATCTACTGGTACCAATGTTGTAAAGTAGGTAGTGCGCTAAATGGGTTACCATGCTACTTTCTTTATAGTAGCAGGTCAGTATGCGTGCTACCTAGGCCTACATTTAAAAACGTGGTAGAGTAGCAGTATAAATTACTCTTGGTACCGGTAGTTCTACTTCTAGGCGCAACTCATGGGTGTTGGAGATGTGATGAGGACCGGAACCCTTTACACTCACTCCCAGATTATCGAGGTCACATGGCCTTCTTGTTCCTACCCTTCGTTAATGAATATAGACAAGGCTAATGTTGACTTTTCTTGGCTTACAGGTTTAGATCCAAGATACATGGAGAATTACAGTAGTTGGGAAATGCCACAGGTTCATGGCCCAGTCTTGAACCACCCAACCGAAATGCATAGAAAGGGATATGATAATGGACGTGCTCGTAGCTTAGAACCTAAAGTACACAGTGAATGTAAAGGAAAATCTTCGAAGTATTTACCGAACCACAATGAGTGTAGTGTTGAAAAGCAAACTCCTGTAGGCCTGAACAAGATATCTACCAATGGAATAAGCTATGAACAGCAGCAGCTCTATCAACAACATCCTGGTAGCAGTACAAGCCCCCCTCGTTTTAATCATGCATCAACTTCAGAGCAGCTGTCTTGGGCATTTAGAACTGCTAGAGATCGATTGGAAACTGCGTCAAACATATCTGGTTGTTCCTCTCGGTTTGAGTTGGAATCCAATTGTTCTGAACACGCAGACACCATGTCGACATTTTCCGATATAAGTGGGTATGAAGAAGAATTGTACAGAATAAGAAGACTGTTATTGCAAGATGCTTCAACTTCAGTTTTAGAAAAACATATGACAACACACGATTCTAAATCTGTACGGAGAAAGCAAAGCATTGTCAATACAGCAGGCAGTCAAGTTTACAACTCAAATCTAGATTCACAAGAAATTTCGGAAAATAGTGAAGAAAATCATACCCAAAAAATGCAGTTGCTCTACAGCCAACTTCATTTTGCAGTAGCTGAAAGAGAGAAGTATAAGTTAGCACTTGGTGAAGCTGAAACAAAAGCTTCTTTAGAATGGCAACATAAGTACCAAGACGTGTTACGTCAGAAAGCAAACATGGAAGGACGACTCGAGATGGTGCAGTCTGAAGTGGATACGCTCAGGAAAACTCTCGTTGACGAAACAAGAACAGCACAAACTCATTCAGACGAATCAAAATTAGTCGCACTTCAAACTGGATTTAAGGAACTGTCAAACACTAATCAGGATTTAATGATACAATTAGAATTATGTGAATCCGAGAAAAGTCGGTGGCGAGAGGAAGCCCAAGAATCCGACTCTACTAACGAGCAACTCAGAATACAGTTGCAAGAATTAAGAATTGATACGGAGTCCAAAGATGGAGCCATTCAGGGGCTGAAAATGAAAGTGGCTAATCAACATGTAGAAATACAAACTCTACTGCAGGCTAAGTTGAAGTCTGAAAACAGTGTGTCAACCATCCAAGCTGAAATGGAGACGTTTCAAAAATCGAGCCTTTGGTATAGGGAGCAGTTACATGCATGTCAGGCTGCCAAAGTAAAAGTACACCAAGAATTAATGACAGCTCAAGCAAATGTAGTGTCATATAGTCATTTGATTGAAAGAATGAAGGGAGAGGCTGAAAACTTGAAGTCAATTGCAATTGAAACTCAAGACAGGGCAGTTCGGGAGAAAGATTCCCTCATGAGAAAACTGGAGGCAATACGTGCGGATATGTTGGAGAGAGAGGCAACAATCATGGGTCAATTGAATAGAGATGATACAACAGTAGAAACTATTGCTGCTAAACTACGTATTATTGAGGAGAGTAGAGCGTGTGAGTCAAACGCAGCTGTTCAAGACCTTGAACATAAGGTTGAGATGTTGAAACTTGAGCTACAAGACAAGGTTTCCAGAGTCGAGTGTGTGCGATCAGAAAATGCCCAGTTAATCACGAGGCTGGCTACTATACAAGAATTAATGAGTGAAAAAGAGCTAGCACTGCAGAACCTTGATGTGAAATACAGTAACATTGAAGCATTGTTTAACACCTTGTCTGAGAACTTGAAACATAAGGAAGGGATATTGTTAGAACTTAGAAATGATAAAGTGGCCCTTGAGGTTGCTCTTGCGGCAGCAGCAAGAGAAAAGGGAGACGTAGATGCTGCAATTGTAACATTGCGTGACGACTTCACTAGAATCACTAAAAGTTACCAGTCAATGCGAACAGAGCTTAGTGAAAAGGAGAAAATAAATAGAATGCTTGAAGCAGAGATTCATGAGATGGGAAAACTTAAAGAACAACATAGTCAACAGTTAGCAAAATTTAAAGAGATGGAACAAGAGTTGATTGAGTTACATGGCTCAAATTCTGTAGTAAATAATTGGGAGCATCAAGTGGAAGATCTTCGTAATCAGAATAATGAGTTACATCGTAAATTGGAGGAAATCAGGGAAGCTAAAGAGTATGCCATTGATCAAAACAGCAAACTAAATGAAACTATAACTTTTAGGGAGGAACAGTTACTTAATCTAACACAGATTTTTGAGCTTCACTCGGAGGAACTGGGGTCTCGAAACCAAATAATTTCGGATCTTACTACAGACAAAGAATCATTACAAGAACACATCGAAACATTGAAAACAAAAATAGGTAAATTTGAAGAAATGTATAGTAATACATGCCAAGAGGTGGAGTTTTCTAACTCGCAGCTGGCACGAGCAAATGCCGTTATTGAACAATTTAACAGTTTGTGCAGAGGATCAGAAGAGGAAAACCATCAACTGAAAAAGCTGATGAAAGAGCTAGAAGAAACATTGCTGCTTCCTCAAGAAATAACCAGAGTTGATGCAACAACTGAAACACAGTCAGTGAGTCTAGCTAGTACTGGCATTCAAGTCAGCTGTGGTGCAGGGGATTCTAATTTTACAGAGGTTAAGAGAGAGCTTGAAGCCAACAAGAAAGAAATAGAAATGCTTAAATGTTCTTTAAGAATGTCTGATGTAGAAAAATGTGATAAACAACGGCGCTATGAGTCAAACATCAGAACGCTGCTTAAGAAAGTTAAGGAACACATGCGTGGGAGAAAGGCTGCTGAAAAAGCTTTAGAAGAAGCACGGTTAACCACAAATGGCTTGTTGGATGCTGCTGGTGCAGTTAATGAAGCTAGTATCCTGCAGGCAGAAGTTATTAGATTAGAGGCAGAAAAGGAAGTGTGTAAAAGACAATATGATGAGTTGAAGAAGGTGATGGAAGAGAATGAAATGACTGTGTTGGAGCTTGAAAAAGAAATGGGAAAACTAGTTCAAAGACAATCAGGTGCCACTATGACATCACACCATGAGTCGGGAAAACTTGAGAAACTGGCTAAAGATGTGAAAGAGGCTAAGATGAATGGTCAAGTTGGAGAATTAGAAGAGCAAATTAAAAAACAACAGATCATAATAAAGGAACTCCGGAAACAAATATTTGTAGAAAAACGCAATAACTCGCAGCTCCGGAAACAAGTAACGAGTCTGCGTATGGGTATGGATACGGCCAATGATGTTTTAGACAGCAAGAAAGTTGAGCTTGGTCGTAGTGAAGCTATGGGAGAACTTCTCCGCGAGGCCAACACTCGCTTGCAAAGAGAGCTGGAAAAGGAACAGATAATGCATGAAAAGTGCAAACAAGACTTGGATAAGACCACACAAGAACTAGAGGAAAGCTTAGCTAAAGAACCGATGCTAGCAGACCAGATGAAGGTATGTGCTGGAAGTCTGGACATCACAAGTGTTTAAAGGGACTATTACCCCAAAAAATTATTTTTTACCACATAATCTATAGCATAATAGCCTCCTACCGTAAAATGACCATTTTAAAATTATATCTTGAAACTGTGATTTTCCCCGAATTTTTCAATTTTTTTCATCATGAAATTTGCAAAAATTTGCGTTTTGGGAAATTTCTTAAATCAAATTTAACTTTCTTCTTGTTTATTACACATAGATATAGTTCGTCCGTTTACAGTTGACGAATTTGGAGATCCTCAAAGGGACAAAAGACCAGATTTGTTCACACCTCTTGACAAGATCATCTTTCTCGGGTTCACCGGGAAATAGTCTCGGAGATCCCCAGTGATTGACATATCTATTATTATGAATGGCAAACCCGTCGCCAAATCACTTAGTTTGGTTCCCATTATTGCGCTTCATTGGTTTGCCAAAGAGGCGCACAATGAAACTTCAGCCGGGCAACATTGATGACGGTCAGCGAAGACTGAATTTTAAATTACAACCCTCGTAATTGGTTATTACAAGTGGCTTACATGTTCCCGCTGTGTCGGCGAAAAAGCCGAAATTCGTCAAATGTAAATGGACAAACTATACTAGAGAATCATACTAATCTAAAATGGCCCTTTATAACATCATGCCTTGAAACTGTGCACAAATATACTCAAAACACACAAAAGCATTCCAAAATCACACCCCTTCTGGGTAATCAGCATATTTTGACCAAACCACTTGCCCAAATCACAAAACAAAATATAAGAGAGAGAGAAACTTTTATTTTTCAAGTAAAACAAAACTGTTGTACAAATACAACTGCCACAAGGACACAGAAAAAAATAACATACATTGATTAGCAACAATTAAAAAAAGTTTTAAATTTCGATACAAATACAAGAAATGAGTAGGCCTTATAATAATAATACAATTAAAAAATTACATATTCAGACCATAAAGGTGATTCCTAAGAGTAGAAATAGAACCCTTTAATGCCACCATCGAAACGTCATGAATGAATGTTTTTCCTAATTTAAAAGTATTACAAAAATCAACAAAAAACTTTGGGATTGTCCCCCTTGCACCAACAAACAATCCGATTACATGTACTGGATTTGCATGGTATCTGTCTGCATAATATGGTATTACAGAAAACGTTGTCAAGTACGTCAATAATGGCCAGTATTTTTTCGGATCAAAATCCCGCAAGGTCACGGGGCATAAAGATCGTCCCCATGTTATTTCTTATGGGTGATTTTTGCCGATGGGACCTAGCTCGAAAAAATACCAAGTTCAACATTTTTTCACCAGTCATGGTAGTCCCAATAAATTTTCTGTTAATTTCTAAATTCTTAAAGGCCCGCTCTCGTAAAGTAACCTAATCTAGTTCAACGTCATCTCTCGCGAGAAAATGATAGCCGAAAACGCGACTTAAATCGGACCAGCCGCCTAGGATTTATCGCTAGTTAGTGTAACACATGGCTACGATGTGACGTCATCTCAGTCAGACGCTTCACGCAAGCACGGCGGCTCCTGCTATCGGCTAGCCGCTCGACTTCCGTGAGTGTGACACCGACACCCTACACCGTCATCAGTCGTAGGACCACCGTAGCAGTGTCGTTGGAACCAGGGGAAAACAAGGGGGGCAATGCCCCCCCCCGCAAGTTTGGCCCAGGGGGGGCAGGGGGGCAAAACTAACGTGAGCTAAATATTAATCCGAGTATTTCCGTAGTAAACATGCACACACACTTATACAATTCGAATCACCTTGGTAAAACGAAATTATGTTTTCCTGTAGGCTGTATGCTTTGTCATTACATAAAAAATAGGCTGAAATTTACTAATATTGGCAACTTCACTTTCATTTTTTGAGTTTTTAGATCGCAGATCTGTCAAAACATCGTTTACAGAGTCCGAGTGCAGTTAAAACATTACGAAATGACTGTAATATGGTGAATTTTTTCACCTTTGGCTAAAGGGCCTCCGGCGTCTGAGGCTTTGCCCCAGACCCCAGCTGCCGCCCACAAAATCTGCTAATAAATCTCCCCCCTCCCCCTCAACTTTCAAAACGTAGGTAGCAAAGACAGTGGCTCCTTGGCAGCATTTTTCCCGTCTTTCGTGTGAAGTAGGGTGAAGTTTTGCGTGTGAAGTAATTACTGAATGTTCACTAGTGCTTTATTTATACATACAGTGATTATTTTGTATAGGTTTGCGGACGTTCTTTTTATACACTCTTTACAAAATATAAACAAGCAAGGCAATATGCTGCGGTTTTGGTTGCAGTAACAAAACTGTAAAACGCCAGAAATAGACGGAAGAAGTGAGTTTTCACAGATTTTCCCGATCGCGAAAAATCACCTACCTACTAGACATCTTGCGTGTGTGAACAAAGCTAATTGTGAAGGTTTTACTCCCACCCCTCAAATATACTTTAATTTGTTCCGAGCATTTTGTCAATGAAGATTTTGAACTATCATCTTCATTAAAACATCAATATGGCTTATTTCGAAATAAATCTGCTACACGTAATTTTCCAAAGAAAACATCAGTTCCAGCAAAACGCCTCAGAGGACTTGTTACGTCACCATCGACATCGCAATCCCCTACACGCAAGAAGCGAAGAGAATCAACGTACATACCTACGGAAAAAAGTGTGTTTGGGAATGTCTGAAGGAACTTTTTGTTCTATGCACAAGATGCGGCTTTCATGTAACAAACGTAGAGCAATCGGTAAAAGGTTTTTCTTTGACGGTTAAAACTAAATGTACGAAAGGTCACTCAATAATTTGGCGGTCACAGAAACCATTGAAAAATATGGATTGGGTACAATTAGCGGCGTCTATGTATGTCTCAGGAATGAGTTACAGTTGTTTTCGTGCGTTTTCTGAAACAATAAATATGTGATTTATGTGTGAGAAGACATTTTATACTTTAATAAAGCGGTTTGTAAGCCCTGCTATAAAACATACTTGGTGAACCAACTCTAGTCTAGTAGTCGGATTTTAGAAATGAATATAATGGTAATAATGTTTAATCGTGACAACGTACATAGTTAGGATGTAGGTCCAAACCGATTAGGCTTACCATCCATAGGTCGTGAGTTCGAATCCCGCCTGAAGTTTTAATAATAGATAGATGACTGTGTTCTAAAATCTAAAGAAAACTCATTTTATGTTTTGTGCCATAATTTCAAGTAAATTCAGATACATAACGAATTTGACTGAACCTGAATTCTTTTCATTTGCACTCAATTAAAATATTCGGCATCGCATTCAACTGCGGCCGTAAAACCAACATAGACGCCATCGTTCTCGGGATAATTCTGTCTTATTTTCTGAACAACACAAGAAGGAATCACTTTTCTATTGTTTTAGGGTAGACCATGCATTCATCCAGCTAATAAATTGTTTGTACTCTATAAAACGCTACATTTTATTCGATGGCATCTTCTTGTGGATTATATAGAAGCTTTCGTTTACCATCTTTGAAGGAGACCATGTTATGACGGGCAATTTGGAGAGTATCACGGCATAAAACTACGCTTTGAAATGCCGTATGATAAGTGATGCACTCTGCACTTCCTCGAACTTTACTTATCACATCACTCTCCGTACAGCAAACACTTTCTTCGTCAGTTTTAATGACACTACACTATCCACAATCACACCAATCTGTAAGAAGTATACATGGTGGTAATCCACACTTATAGAAATTTATTGTAGAAGATTCCTCTACACTTGACATGGGCACTGATAACTCTATTGTTGAGTGCCCTAAAACAACACTTACTAACTAACTTTTTTATCACTTTTGCGGGGATCGAACCGGTAAGGCAGTATGTTTGACATGATTGCTGATTATTGCCAAGAAAATGCGAAATATCATACTGTCAGTAGTGTCAAGTGTCGGGTCGGGTGTAAATCGGTCTGCGCTATAGTAGGGCAATGCGTGCATATTATTACCTCGCTAGCCGCCGAGTCGACAGCTCTCGCCTCGCCTCGATAAGACTGAGATGACGTAGGGTTTCACCACTCCTCGCTTTCAACGCCCGCTAACTTCGCGGAGAAAGAACACAGCGGCATGCGGTTTTCGCAGTTACGTTTATGAGCACGTGCTTTCGAGTAATGTTATGGAATTGGACATTTGTTGAAATTGACCTCACTTTACTACAGCGGGCCTATAACTAGAGATTTCATTCAGGCTATAGGCCTAGTTATCCTGAATGAAATTTATTTTTTGAGTTTAGCAGGTGAATACCCCTTTAATTTAAATTTTTTATTTATTTATTAATAAGCATCAGATTTTTGTTTTTGTGTCTGGAAGTCAATTGGGTAGGCCTATTACCTATAGGAGTGAGTAGTTACTTATTGGTCTACAATTTGTACTATTTTCGATAATGTTTTGTACCGTATTTGTATTTTATAAATAAAAAAATGAATATAAAAATGGTAACATGAATTAATGTGTTTAGTGGGGGAAAAGATATGCCCACAGATTACAACAGATTACCTTAAATACGATAGATAGGTTGCACATAGGCCTAAACAAAATAAATCTAGGCCTATGAGTTGCTGTAAAAAATTATATTTTTTGCTTTTGCCCCAAAGTTTTTATTTTCAAAACTTTTTATAGTATCGAATAGCGAATCTAGCTGGCTGTTTCTTGTTCCGATCACTCACTTCTGACCAAACTCGCGCAGCGTGCTCTATTTGCTGATGTTCCCACTAGGTACCCTTCAACCTAGGTTGGCCTACTCCTTAAACTTATGCTGAAGAATTTTCTGCTTACGAGGTATACACTAGTATCTGAAGTAAAATAATATTTCTCTTCTAAGAATACCATAGAGCCCATGTGTCTGTAGCATGTAATGTAGGCTACACTAATTTTTGTTTGTTTACTGCTTCAGATGTTGAGCTACCACCTTCATCAAAAGAGTCAGGAGGTATCAAATGTGGAAGACATGATGCTCCTTTTGAAAATTGGTTGGACATCTAAAGAAGATGGCTTGAAACAGAGCATTCAGACATTGAAAGACGAGATAAACTCACTTCGAGATGAACTGACAACTGTCCGTGCTGAAAAATTTGCTTTGCAATCACAGGCGGTTGATTTGAGAGCGGGATTACAATCCAGTAGAGACCAAAATGAGGTAGATATTGGTGTTCTATTATTTGCATTAAGTATAAGCCTACATGCCTAATTGTAGAAAAAATTCACCTCAACTGATAATGAGGGAGGTGGTAAAAAATTATTAAATTGTGCAAAGGCCAGGAAATACCAATCTAAATCCCAACTAAACAATAGCAAACCAAATCCCAATTCTAGAAGACACTCTCCTTTAATTCAAATTCCAAGGAACCCTAACCTACTAGAATTTGGCAAGAGTATCAGTGTGGTGTATATCAATACCACAAAGGAAAAATCAATATTGAATTATCTAAATTTTATCAACCCATTGGGCCCGTTTTACAAAAACATATTATAACTACTATTTATATTTGCGATAATTACTTTTTTGGTATTTTGGTAGTGAATGCTTGGAGAAAGTTTGTAAATACACCCTATACCGGTAATGTTCCAATTTTCAACAATTAGGCCTACCGGTAGTCTGGTTGGGGTGAGCCATGAGAGTAATATTGGTAAGAACTTAAATAGGCGTACTTAACCTTTTCTGTGCGGCCGTCGAGTATACTCGATGCCGCCATCTTGTTTCCCCAGTGCGGCCGTCGAGTATACTCGAGCTGAGCGCGCGCGCTTGTTGCTTCTGATAGGTATAATCGATTGTAAAAAGTCGATTTTTTCAACTGTGCTACACTCTATGTGCAAGCTGTTCAACCATCTTCTAGTTTGGTAGTTTGACCACAGATGGCTCTGTCAGTTATTTCAGTAGTGCAAATTGACAGAACATCAAGTAAAGATAATAATGGCGTCTGGAAAAGGTGAGGATGATAAAATGACACAGTTATTATGCAAAATGGGTTGTAATGAAGAGGTTTATGATCCATATTCGGACTTGTTTAGCGATCATAGACTTTGAAGTAAAGGTTGAAATAATAGAGAAGTAGAGGACGTTGCCAGTAGGCCTAGGTGACGAAAACCAGCTCACACTTACATAGGCCTATGCTAGGGCAAATGTCACATGTAAATAATAGTCTTGAAATTATAAAAGCAAGACAATCTACTCAAGGTGTATAGTGTAATGAAATCTACTTCATTTCAAGGATGAGGAAACATTTTGATAAGTTAAATATTACTATTAAATACAAGTGAGAGAAATTGACTTTTTGCTCAAAATAACCCAGCACTGGGGTGTAGGTGCTCCGTTCAAAACCCAGCATTGAAAAGGTTAACACACTTTTGCATTTTCTTATGAACTTTCAACAAACTTGTCTATCCCTTCTCAAATGAATGAACTACTACTAAGTACTTTTATGTACCGGTATAGTATTATGTAGTACCATTAACAAAACAAAAAATAATAATAAAATAATGTTTTTATCTTGGCCAAGTGCTTATAATATTATAAACATACATTTTCTATGCAAACTTGAACTTTGAAAATGTATTATTTATTATAGTATAGTGCCCTCTCAGCTGGGTTAGTGTGTGTTAAATCACCTTTTGAAACACCTCTCTCAAACCAAAACATTGTATGTTTTAGATAATGCAAATGAAAATGGAAGCATACGGAAAGGGCAGCGACACAGATTCTGGACTGCCAGACCTGATGTCTTCTCTTCCTTTAGCACCAACCAAATACGACGAAGTTCAGATTGCGGAGCTCCTTAACCACGGCACCGTGTTCCCACACAACAAACCTCTTAGCAACTTGCAGAATTGTCTAGATTCACTCAAGCAAGAAATGGCAACACTGCAACAACAAGTCGTCGCCAAGACATCAGGACACTCGAGGAACCAGAATCTGATAACGGCTGATGGCGTTCAGGAAGTATGAGTTAACTAAGTAATGTGTGGTATCTATTTTTACTTTTTAGTCTCTACTAGTGTGCTTAGCTCCTCTTAAAAATGGCTGTAATATACACCTGTGAATGTATTTTATGTCTTGTCTGCAAGGAATAGTATGGGTGGTCAGAGTTGGTGGGAGTTATATTGAGAAAGAATGCCTAGTGGCCTGGTGACTCATTTTGTAATTCATGCTCTAAATATTTCTGTGGAGCCGCTTTAACTTCCAAGCAAACTTTTTATTAACAAATTCACAATGTTTCCTACCTGATTGATGAGCTTTAGTTACCCACTCACTTTGTATTTAATGATGCAATGCAGAATGAAACTGACATGGTACATGTTTATTGTTTAGAAATAGTACTGTATTACATACAGTACCAGGAGTTTTGCTTCTGTTTTTCTATATTTTACATTTCTTTTAAATGGGATTTTCAATTTTTTGGTACTCCCTACTATTCTGGCCACCCTACTGACGGGACTTCTTGTTAACCTACTCTAATTTCAAACTTTTATTCTTCCTACTTCCCTTGTGCTTTTACAAATTAGGCCTAGGTATGAGTATGACAGAAAATCATGCTACTATATGCTTCCCTACGTATGTGTTAATTTCTTACTATTGAATGTGTCGTCTATGTATTTTTCGTATTCTACTATATTGACTACTACTGTACTTGTACTACTTTTAGGCAGTCTTGGGCAAGTTCCCCAAAATAATGCTCTTTCTGTTGCTCTTGCTATACTTTATAACTAGAGGAGTTTGTTTTTTGCTTAGAGCGATACAGCAAAATGTTAAAGTATTGCTCATATTGGAAAAAAAAGTTCTTCAGTTGGGTTATGTAGGTTTAGAATTCATCCGCAAAATAAAGGCAAAATTTATGACACACTTAGTTTGTATTGGAAATTAATGAAAATAATATGTTACCGGTATAATACGTTACTTTGCCGAGAAAAGGAACTAGGTATTACTTGATTATAGACCGCCATCGAGTAATGGGGGCACCCCTATTTTGACCACTCAACTTTTAAAAAGTATGTTATTGACAAATGGCTTCACATAATGGATGTACCCCACTTTTTCAACTTGATATTTTTAAATATACCCGAGGCCTATATTTGCATACAGTTGTCACTAATGACATTTAATTTTTATAGATGGGTAACTTTTCATGTAGGTACCGACTAAAATAATTCAAAAAAAAAATTAATTCAAAAAATCTCATCTCAGTAGGTAATTGACAAATTCTTCATTCTTGACAGAACAAAAAGTCATAAAAAAGTAATATCAGATATTTAATATTTCTGACAGTCAGTTAAAAAAAAAATTAAAATTGAACATTAAAAATAAAATGCAATGAGTAATTGTAATCTTCACTGCTGAATTTGAAATGATTACAACACTTTCAGAAAGTTTTAAAGTAATATTTTGTTTGTTCCAAGTTCCCACAAAATAGTAACTTTCTAGGTTACAATTCCCTTACATATTGGAATAAAAACACGTTCTCATAAATTACCTAAAATGGTTCCTAGCAACGTGTTCCTCCCCAATCTGCACTATTAGGTATAATGGCAATTTTAATTTTAAGTACCTGATTCAAATGATTAATTGTTATATATAATTAATTATTATAATGGACAATAATAACAGTTTCAGAGAAAAGGTTAAAAAGTATACGACATACTTGAACGTTAAAAAATAATGCAACATAAAAATAATGATAGCAAAGTTCTGTACGTTTCCCACTAGTTTTATCAATCACGTGTTAAACGTGTTAAAGACATTTTTGCAGTTCCAAATATAGTAACTTTGTCTACTCCATTCCCTAGCATATGGACTACAAACGTTTTCATAAAGTTACCTTAAATGGTTTCCCCCTGAACTGTTTCCTCCCAGACTGCTTGCACTATTAGGTAAATTAGCACATTTAATTTTAATTAGCAGCATTCAATGATGTAATTGTTATTAACTAGTAAGAGTATTTGCTATATTAAGCTTCAAGCTCTGCTGCCAGCTTTACTATTACATGGAATGTTCCTGCAATAGGGATTGAGAATCTTTTGTCAGTTGGGTTGATCATATGGCCTATATTTGCAACCATACAATGCAAGATTCTCATTATATCTGTTGTGGGCATATCATAGACTTAAACAAACTTTTGGGGCAGTTTGGATGCTCTTGTCATGTGTCACCAAATTAAATTAGTAATTACTAATGCTTTCTTGCAAAAAACTTCGATAGAATCTAGTCAAGTTAGATAATAGTTGCTGTGGTGTTACTGATGGATTTTTTTTTGCAAACTTGCTAGTTTCTAAAATTCTAATTGTGTATTTGTTGTTTTATCTTGTTTTGAATTAAAGTGCAGTATCATAAAATATGTATTATCTTTGGGCTGTTTACATAAAGCCTAATTGCATTGGGCCAATAATTGGTTGAAAATTAAAATGTCAAAGATAGTGAGTGCTGGGTAGCTTTATCTATGTATTAGCTTTACCAATTTACAACATTTAGCATTGGCTTGGCTTAATTTAAGTTGCTATGTTGGAACATTGCAATTGTGCTATTTGGCTTTATATACTTCCATACTAAATATTAGAAGCAAACATTGTTTCATTATTGTGATTACTAGTTAGTAGTTTCTATATTTGTTACTTACTACCTATTTCTTGTTTTCATCTACTAGTGCTAGGGTCAAGGAGCCAATAGCCAAACGCCTCGAAAGTGACCCAATAAGCCGAACTCTGCTGCCGCCCTCCCTTGATGGCCAGATAGTAGTTTATCATTTTGTCGCAAAAAGATATGTAAGCCCCTAGTCTCGAAATTAATATCCGCAGGATGGTAGACGAGATAATAATTTTGGTATGTTGAATGGACATAGAAGCTGCTATTTTCAACATTTCAGCACTTCTTGACTTTTGACAGGTAAACAACTTTTAGGTAATTCCGTGATCTATGGAAACAAAGGTAAAACCCATTAAAACATCAATGGGAACGGGCAAATTATCATTATAGGGTATATTATAGTTGTGTCTATAATTTTAACGCAAAACAAATGTGTTTTTACTTCCAGGAAAGCCTAAATGATACAAAAACCGCCGATGTTCGGGTATCGGGTCGTGTTCAATAATTCAGTGTTACTTCAGTGTTGTTCAGTGTTTGTACAGTGTTCGGCTAATTATTAGCCGCCTAAAAACGAAACTAGGTCACCTGACATCATAATTTTATGTAAATACTAGAAATGATTTTTCGATTTTCTGCTAAGGTGTTCCTATCGGCTCCTTGACCCTACCTATTAGATTTATTACAACTTGAATGAGCTGGTGAAATGTCTACTATGTACCTATGTATTCAAATATCTTAAATAAATATATTTTAATAAGTGACACTGCCTTAGTATTTAGTATTTACTTTTATATATATATATCTCATTTTCCCTACGAATGAAATTAAGCAGGTACTATTGTCCTGAATATAAGTCTACCTTTTTTCATTATTTTTTTAAGTCTCAAAGTCTCTTACTAGCTTAGGCATATGCATGTGCTTTTTTATATTTCAACAAGAAAGGTTAATGCTATTCCATTGCACTCTTACCGAAATTTTGAAAGTTGAAGGAAAATGGCTGAAAGTTGGTTGAATGAAGAAGAAAAAAAGAAGAAAAACGTTTTTTTCGCCATTATATGCAAATTTTGGTTTAATAAGAAAATGAAAGTTCTAGGTGCAATAGTTAATTTTGGGCTATGATTTTTTTTAACACCTGTGTCTCCGCTCCGAGTATAAGGGAAAATCATTTTCTGAAATAACGTTTGACGTACGATTTTTTCGTCCACCGGTTCAGAACTCTTATTTGTACGATGTGACAATTAAATCACACATCAAACATTATTTCAGAAAATTATTTTCCCTTATACTCGGAGCGGAGACAAAGGTACACGTTCAAAATAAAAATCATAACTCAAAGGTAAGTATTTCACCTAGAACTTTCCTTTTGTTATTGACCCAAAATTTGCATATATATATTGGCCAATAGGGAACTATTGTCCCATTAATTTTTTCCTTTTTTTCAAGTTCCTTTTTCTTTTAACCAACTTTCAGCTATTTTCCGTTGACTTTCAAAATATAGGTAAGAGTGCTAGGTAGTCTTATATTCAGGTTCGGCCGATATTCGGGAGTATTTAATTGTTGATTTGATTTGTCACCACGTAAGTATAGGCTCAAGTCGTTTCACTGCACCAATTATTACTTAAAGGGGTATTTGCCTGCTGAACTCAAAAAGTAGGGCCTATATTTCTTTTAGGCAAACAAGTAATGAATTTAATTTACAAAGTAACAAAATAAATACAGTGTCTCCCCTTACCCCGAAAAATTTGTTTAACTTTGTATTTTTCAAACTAGATACCATCGGCAAAACTCTTCCATAAGAAATTTAAAATAAAATAACACATGGATAATCTAAGCCCCGTTACCTTGTAGGATTTTGGTAAAATAAAATGAAATACCATCATTGAAGTTCTCGTCTGTTCTTTTCTGTAAATCCTATATGATTTGTTTCTGTAATTATTTGGGCAAGTGGTTCAGTCACAATAATATGCTGATTACCAAGAAGGGGTGTAATTTCGGAATGTATATTTTTTTGGTGTGTTTATTTTATGCACAGTTTTCAAAATGCCCATTTTAGATTGGTGTGATGTGAAGCAATATCTATGTGAAGAAAAAAAAGTAGGTTGAAGCCAATTCAAGAAATTCACCAAAATATACATTTCTGTGAATTTCAGGATCAAAAAGCTGAAAAGTATTATTCAAAATCACAAGTACAAGAAAGAATTTATTGGACAGCTAGGAAGAAAAATGATTGAAGAATCAAGCTTTTGGCATAGGAAAAAAATTTAAACTAAATTTATATTTTACATTACACCAGTTACCTCTACTTATAATAATTATGTTTCTTGAACAAGTTATGTAAATGGTTTAATACAGTAGTTGATTCCAACTGGACAATGCCAAGCTGGTTCGCCCAGATTCTCCGCCAGCATTGCATGATCAGAGTTTGGTCACGTGACTCTTTACATTGCGGTTCCAGCGGAACTTACACATGGCGGTGACCGGTGACCAAACATCGATTGTTCTGCACTCTAGTGGGAAATCTTTCACCCACCACAACACTAATGCACTGTTGTAAAAATGTTGTAAAAATTCCTATTTTATCAATGTTCAGACAACTGTGGCCAAACCCCGGATATCTGTGCTCTAGTGAGAGATTAGTGACCATTGCCCTTTTGAATTGAATATTGATTAGGATTCAACAGTTACCATTGAGGTTAAGTAGGCCTATTAATAAACCATGAAACTAACAAGAAGATATACTAGGAAACGCTTAAGTCGAGCCGCGTTTTGATGAGCGTAATTGGTGCATTGAGCTGCCATGTGGTATGCACTTTCATCCTTGCTGTGCCTAACACTAGAAATAGGAAATTTTTATAGATTAAATTAAATAAATTAAAACCAAACTTAAGCATTAATCTTGTTAAAATCGTAGATGTTTTAAAAAAATCGTAAAATTGAAATTATTAGAATAATTTCTCGATTGCCTCAACTTAACAGTTAAAGTTATTTATAAATTAAGGTTCTGCAAAAAATCATTTCAATCGATAAGCATGTAGGTTTATAAAGACAAGAATTGTTGAAATAAAGAAAAACCTGAAAATTTGCATCTTTATATAAATATTTTTCAATTCGCTACAAATTTCACAAGAATCTTAATTCATAAAATAAAGGTTCTTGTAAAAATCATAAAATCGATAAAATGAAAGTGTATAAGTCGAGCAATTTTTAAAAATTCGAAATAAAAATCGTAAAATTGCGATTTTCATGAGAAAAAATTTTCCGATTGCGCTCAAAAACGTGGACAGTTCTAAGTTCAGAGATTTCGAATGCCTCCATAAATTTCATCGTAATCGGAGTATGGTTTAGCCGATCGTGTGGACAAACAGACAAAAATACAAAAAGAAAAAAAAAAAAAAAAAACTCCAGTGCAGTAGAATGGAATCTTCGCTTCGCTCGCTACGCCCATCCAATTATATTTCTCATGTGAAACCTGCTGAGGGTACAATGAATGCCGCCCTTTGTGTCTAACTAGGGATATTGGAGTTAGAACAATGGTGAAGGGATGTCCGAGGGCTATCAGAGAGGACTCAATCCCTTGCATTCACCTTAACGACTGAGGAAAAACTAGGAAAAAATCTTCAATCAGGATTGCAGGTTCAATGGTATTTAAACCTCAGAGTCAAGCGCTTAACGCTTGAGCCAACACAGTCGGTGAGACCATGGTGAGACTAACAGGAAGATATGTACAAAAACACTAGACGTTTCAATGTGTGATCTTGCTCTTGGTCACTCGAAGACGGCTCTACAAGGCTCTACTTTTGTACTTGCCTAAAAATTTCAAAGTGAGAATCAGGAATCACCTACATTTACTTATATTTAAATTAACAAGAGCAAACATACTGTGAAATTTCAACCTCAAAAGTTTTGAAAAGTTGGCAAACCCCCAATATTAAAACCACGCGAAAGAACCTAATTTTAGTAATAGCCACTCACATAAAACACAAAAACGAAAAAGTGGATGTTAGGTCCCATGTGGTTTAGTTAGAACTATCTGGCATAAAACATTTTTCAAATATTGTAACCAGTAATGATTTTCATCAAGGTTTAAATCAAATTAATATTTAATAATAATTAAAAACGCTACTGATTACTATATTTGAATAATTTTACATGCAATGTGTAGTTCTAACTAAACTACATGAGACCTAGTAGCGTTGCTAGTAGCTCTTTTTCGATTTTACGTAACGTTTTGAGAAATGTTACAAAATAAGGTCATTTCGCGTGGTTTTATTATTGGTGGTGATCCTTAAAATCAAAATTATACTTTGACGTTTTTTTTATTATTATAGACTTCCGTCGTCATACCAAATTTAATTGAAATTTAATAGTGGGACCACCGTGTGATTTTAACTTTGATATTCGCGCTCAATAATTCACAGCCGTAGTAACTAGTCACGTTGCAGCCTTGGTTTGCAGTATTAAGCTATTTTAAAGGCTGTGACTGTGGCTACTGTCACTTGCAAGAAGCACGGCAGTGTGTAGTGTGGCCACAAGCGTAGGCTTGTCCTTATTTTGTCTTTAAAGTTTCTTAATATCAGAAAATATGGCAGATTCTGAGGTAAGTCTGCGAATTGATTTACTCATACACATATTTACTTGCCTAATCACGTCATTTCTTTACATATGGTACCTTCAACTCCTTTCTTTCTTTATCATTTTAGCTCACAGCAGCTCTTCGAGACTTGCCGGTAAGAATCCAGACATCTAGCAAACGGGAGAGGATGAACGTGCTTCAGAACGTCGATAAAGTTTTGACGAACTCAGGTATGTTTCTGCAATCGTAGCCTAAGAAACTTTAAAGTAGAGGATCGTTTATAGGCGTGCCTAGGCAGATCGATTAAGCAAACGAAGTCCTTGCCCTAAGTATAGCCCTAGGCCTGCTCTTTTGCAGTGCCAGTGTCTAGGCCCCCTAGGCTAGGGTAGGGCCTAGCCCTAGACATGGATTTTCGGTAGCTACTGGTTCGGTTGAGAGTGGCCAAACTTTTCACCACACTTCCCCCAGCCGTACACTCACTTTAAAACCTTACAAAACCTTTAAAAAGTCGCTATTTTAAACAAAAAAAAAATTCAAAACCTTTACGTCGCTATTTTAAAAAAAAAACCTTAAACCTTAAAACCCCACCACCCGGGTTTTCAAGTGTTTAAAAAAATTTGGCCCATCTCAACCGAAACCCGTTCCCCGGATTTTCAGCCTTAAACGTCTGAGGGTTGGTCAGGCAAATATCATAACTAGGGTAGGTAGGCCTTGTGTCTAAAGATCAATGTGCAATAGCTGGTGACAAAAATTTGAGTAGGGCTAGGCCTAGGCAAACATATTGAGCCGGTAACCTAGGCCCGTACTTAAGCTGGTACCTAGTAGGGTCTAGGCTACTAGCTAGCACAAAACTCAGAAAAGATTTTATGTGCCTCAACCTTCTAATGAGACATAGAAAGGGTTGGGAGGGAACTAAAGAGGCAAGCTTAGGCCTTTTACATAAGGCAGAGGATATTCTTACGGCATACCGTAAGAATTACTAGAAATTATTCTTACGGTACGTATGTGTTTTCATTGGTTGTCTCATCACGTGACTCATCAACAGGCGCGCCGTAAGAATAGTGTATAGTAATTCTTACGGTCTATGCCTACTATGACCATGCCACCGCCTGCTCGAATGGGATGGACCCAAATAGACTGCCTGTTTTGTGAGTCATTTTCCCATGTTAAATAATTGACCAACAAAAGACAGCTTTGTAAGAATTCCGCAAGAAAGCGCCAGCTACGGCGCCTCTTTGCGCCAAACAATTTGAAGTTGCAAAGAAGCTCCAACTAAAAACCTTTATCTAAGATCTCTGGTTGTCTGAGTTTGTGTGTGTGTGTGACTGTGTGTCGGTAAACAAAACCTGTCATGTTTCTTCATATACTCAACAGAGCGTGCTAGTTACGGCGCAAAAATCTTCTTTCATCGACTGTGATTAGGACCGAAATGTTGGCTCACAAAACAGGCAGTCTATTTGGGTTCATCCCATTCGAGCAGGCGGTGGACCATGCACTAGGCAGGCCTAGGCTAGGCCTAACGTCGCTATTTTAAATCTTAAGTAGGCTACCTACAAAACCTTTAACGTCGCTATTTTAAATCTAAAAGTACCTACAAAACCTTTAACGTCGCTATTTTAAATCTAAAGTAGGCCTAGCCCTACCTACTGATCCAAAACGGTACTTATTCGGCTAGGGGGGTTCAACTTTTATATAGGGCCTACACTGTAACGGAAAGGATTTCGGGTGCGCTCTTATCGATTATATCCTAGAACTAGCGCGGCGCACTGTAGCCAGCGGAAAGTTCGGCTAACCTAACGAAAGTACACCTTTAAGGTACTCTTTCGGATGGTATGCCCCATTTTTACAACACTATGTAAACATGGCGGACAGTACTAACCTTTTTCTACTAAAATACTCTACCTACAAAACCTATAACGTTGCTAATTTAAATATGAAACACTTTCAAAGGAAAAGTACTTTCGTTTGAAATAGCGACGTTAAAGGTTGAATTGTTTTTAATGGAAAAAAGCAGTGTTGAAAAGTTGGGGCATACCATCCGAAAGAGTACCACCTTTAACATAAGTAGTAACAAGGCAATAATAGCAGTGTTAACAAGGTATATAAAAGTTGGACCCCCCTAGCCGAATAAGTGCCTCAAAAACTAGGCATACCAAACGAAAAAGTTCGCTCCATGCCGTAAGAATAGTGTGTAGTAATTCTTACGGCATGCCGTAAGAATATCCACTCCGTTTACATAATGCCAGTGAGTCCCATTTCAAGCTTGTTGCATTAGGCTTAGGCTACATATTATCTAAACTTCGACGAGCACCGGGCGCTTAGCACCAAACTGGGCGCTCGATGAACTATTTACCATTTCTCCAGAAAGTATCACAATAATATGAATAAGAGTTGCAACGATTATGACATGACATTCGTTTTACGAGGCACAAATAGCCTATGTATTTTTTAATAAATATTTCAAACACGCTTGATATCTACGCCCACCGAACACTCAGGAGTGCTGGCCCGTAGTCTGATTCAACCGACATCGGCGCTTCGAAGCGCCACTCCCTACGTGATTAGTTTAAACAGCCACTTGTGTGAATTGTGAAACAAGCTTTTAAAAGGCCTACACTGGACCCAGGGTCGTAAGGTAGGCCTAAGGCCTACTCTTTCGGTTGGGACGGGACAATTTTTCAACTCAGTTTTTCTCCATTAAAAACAACAAAAAACCACTTGTAATGATTTTTATTTTGTAATTTGAGATTTATATTATAAACCACAACGAAAAAACACTTGTTATGATTTATATTTTATAATTTGAGATTTATATTATAAACTAAAGTATTTTAGTGAAAAAGGTTCAGGTACCCAAGTAAAATCAAGAATCAAGATATCCAAAATGGCCGACGAGCGACAGTGAAATGTACGAGTGTTTGTGTTCAATCTGTGTTAATTTTTCCCATATTATTGGTATATTTTCAGAGTGTTTAGTGTTAATAAATTGTTAATAATGAGTTGATCTTCATTTCATACTCATTTCAAGTGGTTTTTCGTTGTTTTAATTCGAGAAAAACTGAGTTGAAAAATTGTCCCGTCCCAACCGAAAGAGTACCGGTCGTAAACCCTCGACAATTAAGTAAATCAAGGGCTTGGTAAAGGAGATACAACTAGACCCCTTGATTTAGCCTACTTACGGTTGATGGACACTCCAAATCCACCAAATACCTTGGAATTGACTTAGGCCCTAACTACTCTCATGGGTAGGGTAGGCCTAGGCCTACCACAAATATTGTCACTTAGGCTTACAAAAATACTCTGAAACATGATATCATATATATGGAACTCTACTAGTTTGACGGAATTGCAATTTTTTGTTTTTTTACTTTATTTTCTTTGCCAAATCACTGATATTTCAAAGTATATTAAAAATAAATGCGCGGAAACCAATTAAAAATAATTTTCAGCTTCTGTTTTATAAACAAAAGTAAGTTATAAGTAGCGCGGAGCGACGCGGCCTAGGCCTACCGTGCTGAGATGTACTCACTGCAAGTTACCTTACAAGAACACAAAAAAAATCCAAAATAGAATCATCACGTTTTTACTGTTATAATAAAAAAAAACTTCAAAACCTTTAACGTCGCTATTTTAAACGAAAATCCTTTTGTGGTGAAAGTCCTTTATATTTAAAATAGCGACGTTAAAGGTTTTGTAGGTGGAGTATTTTAGCAAAAATGGTTGGTACGCCTAGTAAGTAAAATCAAGACGTAAATACCAAACATGGCGGATCAATGACAGTGAAATGAGCGAGTGTTTGTGTTAAATATGTGTTATTCTATTTAATTGGTATATTTTCAGAGTGATTAGTATAAATAAATCGTTAATAATGAGGTCTTCTTCATTTGTTTCTATTTTGAAGTTGTTTTTTTATTCTTTTTCTTTGGAAAAAACTGAGTGTTGTGTAGGGCTCAGGGGTAGGGATTGCGTGTGTTATTCAATCAAACTAAAAGTGATTAAATAAGTCCAGAAACTACTTTCCGCGCCCAAAAACCAAGTAAACACATAATAATATTCAATTAGAAAAAGGAAAATCATAAATTTAATGTAAAATAACATTCCCGTCAAATTAAGATTATACCCATATATATTTACCAGGCATAGAGAAGTTCTGGTACTTGTTCATTACAGGATACCAGGGAGTCTCAGTTAATCGGAGCTTGATAATCGAGGTTTTACCATACATGTGCATTCGGTTCTGCTCGCTTGTTAGTATGGCGCATTCTAGCTTGGAAACCGACAAACCACTTGCTTAGGTGAAATAAGCGACCTCAAAAGTTTTGTTTCTGAAGTCACCTAAATATATGTAGCAGGCTTAGGGCCGGTATTACAATCAACAAATAAGAAAGTTATTTGTAACAAAAGCTAACTGTAGCAAATAGCGTTATTTCGGTCTTACAATCGACAAATAGCACTATTCTTAAGAATAGGAGCAGCTTATTTGTCGGATTCTTATTGGGAGGTTCAACTGGCCGATAGCGCGCTATTCGATGAATAAGGGTGTAAAAAAATTCATAAAAACTGATTTAAAAATAAAAATAAGATAAAATAAATAAACAAAATGATTTTAACAACTATTTTAATTGATTATCTATCACAATAATTGAAAAATAAATAAATAATGAACAATTATTTATTCATTATTATTATTTTTTCAAATTCATTTTTATTGGGCCAATTGTTCATCTTATTCAGCCTAATATAGTTTTTTTTATTTTTATTATTTATTTATTTATTTTTTTATTATTATTATTATTATTTTTTTTTTTCCATAATAGGAGGCAATAGGCCAGAGGGCTACTTTTTTGTTCATAAGCTGGCTGACGGGTACAGGCGGATTTAAAAGATATTTGCTGCGAGGGCCAAGCCAAATCCCTGTCAGATATTTAGAGCAGTAAAAAGTAACGAAAGCACGCAGTGCTTCGCCTGCGAGCCGAATTTCATATCTTATCGGATTGGAATTTTGATGTCCACGGCCCACACATTCCCCATAATTTAACTGTACACCCTACACTTTGCCTCTGTGACAGTACCACTCACATGCACATTAAAGCTCCAATTGAACTTTTACCAGTACTTAGCTATATGCCTCTGCCTACCTAATGCAAACTAGTTTACAAAACTCATTATTTACTTAGCCTATTTTATGCAATCATTGGACTAGGCCTACCACCAATGAAGTGAAATAAACACCTGAAAATAAAATATTATAGCCTACCAATTTATTAAAATTACTGGGTCAAGTAGGTATACCAAGTGTTGAATTAAATTTGAGCAGTGCTTTTAAAGTGTTGCAGTTTACTAATTGACCCATTGCTTAAATTACTGAATTAGTCTTATTTGTGCAAGTGGATTATGGGTCTGTCCATGGTTTCTCTTGTGACCATTTGCAAGAATTTTGAGTATTACTTAGATCACGTTTTTTATTTATTGGAGCGTTTTCTGTCAAATTTGTGTAAATAATTCAAGTTAAAAATAATTTATTAATGTTCAAAATCTCAAACAGATTGGTACATCCAAAGACTTACAAAAAATTAAAGTTCATCAGTTTCCTCTTGTGACAAGGTAAGCACACTGAAATGTGCATGTCAAGTTTCAAGTCCTGGCCTATCAAATCTAATTTAATTTTGAAATAAAAAACTTGTCTGATCACCAATACCCCGTCTGGGCCCGGGTAGAATTGGCCCAGAGCATGGCTCTGCTAATCGTAAAAGGCGATTCAAGAGAAAAAGTCCACCTTGCAAACATCAGCTAGAAAGAGCGGAGTATCTTACTCCCCAAACTAGAGGTGAGCTCTGGCAATCGTCGTCGGGGACCTTGCCCCCTTCCCTTGACGACCCCCCGGCGACGATGACAATGACATAACGAACGATGACATAGACGATGACGATCGCGACGTGAGAAACCCCCCTTCCTCCCCTTACCCGTGGCTGGTTCTGACCAGCATGGGCCCCTCCCCCTCCCCCCCCCCCCCTTAGGCTAGAGTGGTGCATTATGACCTAACGGTTGACGCGTCCTTAATCCAAATAAAAAAAACCCCTTACTAATGTATTAAATAACAGTTGATTTGTTAACATTGGGTTAAAGATAATGACATTATTCATATTTATACTTAATATGTAGGCTATGGTTTCTCTTGTGACAGTTTCTCTTGTGACATATGTGAACCAGTATTAAGCAAGGTTAATATTACTAGTTACAAAGCATTGGTTTTTATCAATCAATAGTCATACTGTCATTAGAGAAGCAACAAGATAAATTACAGGTCGAGTGGATTAATATATATTTCCAAAACAAATGGTAAAATGCACTGGCATAGCGGAGGGCCCCGCAAACCCCGCGAGGCGGGGGGGGGGGGGGGGCCCGATGATATAGATCGCATTTTATGAAAATTTCAAATAAGACAACAAATCACTCAAAATTGTATTTTAAATAATATGACTAAATTCGCGGGCCCCCAAAATTTAAAAATAAAAAATAAAAATTACGGAAAATGTTGTATCAGACAGAAAATCAGTCACAGGTCTCAAGAATATTCACACACTTTGAATATCATATTCATTATGAAGAAGACAAGACAGTGAAGACACCATTGAATTTTCTAGGCAACCAACATTTCCGTATTTGTACAGCGAAATATTTAGACAATATAGCAACAACTCTTATAAGAGTTGTATAGACGGGCGAGCCAAGTCATAAACGGATGGCTGTGCTAAAAGGGTGATTGTGACTTGTGAGGGGATCGGTAGTGTGTCGCCATTTGGCATTTGGTCTGTGTTGGGTTTGTATGCGAAATACGTGCTTGTGAATAAAATTAATATTTAGTTCCAACATGAGGAATGGTCGGTCTTTGACCACTAACGGCGGTGTGCTCCCTGAATTACACGATGCAATAAATATGACAGCAACGACTGTAAAGTGTAAACATTCGAGGAAGGGACGGGGCCAGTCTTGCTCTCAAATTCTAAAATCTTGGGATCGTTCACGATTTTGGAGACTCAATATACCGGATGTATGGGATTAGCGAAATAGCACTTGTGTTGTAAAACTAACAGTCCGATGTCACCGACAATGCCAATGAACCTTAAATTTTACCCTTACCCCCACCAACTTTGTTTTGTGGCTAGTTTCCACCCTTTACACAAAATTATTTCAGAGGTCAGTTTTCTCTCGGACTCCCTCACTGATAGATGCATATCTCAGCGTGGGAGTGAGACTGTAATAACACACTAAAAGCACCTAAAAGCCTAAACGGCTAGGAAACGTTCCAGAATTGCAGTTGGTGAATCAAAATGTAAGTTATTTGATTTATCAATTCTTAACATTTATCATAATTGTTGTTGTTGTTGTTGTTGTTGTTGTTGATATAATTAATATGTTATCAATCATGGTTTTAGTAGATAGATGTATACATTATTATTACGTCGCGGGGAAGTGGCGGATATGGGGGGGGGGCGAAAATACCATGTATGCTGTGAATTGTAAGCTCGACATGACGACAAAACAAATTGACGTACACAAACTACATTGTTTCGGTATTACATTAAGCCCACCACTTTTTCCTAAAACGCACCAAATGCACTCTAAAAACTTGCTTTCAAAATTTTTCGCCTGCGGCGCTATTCATGGGGGGCTTCGACCCCCATACCCCCCTTGCTTGGTCCTACCATGTCCAATGGCCAATGTCGCGGGGGGGCCCCCGACTTCTGCGCTACGCCACTGGTAAAATGTTGACAATCAATTGGTTAACTACTGAAATATATGAGATCGATTATTAGCTAAACAGTTAAAAACAAGTGTAAAAGTGCAAGTGTTAGTAGGCCTAAAAGCATTTATGATGGATTGATTGACATTTGTTGAATTATAAGATTTATCAACATCAAAAGAGCTTAACACAAAATATTTATAGGGAAATGAGCAATGAAACAACACGCTGAAATTCCGCAGCTTCAACGCAAAAGATAGCTACACGCGGACGCCCTGAATACGTAACTAAATTAGGTGCTGCATTCAGTTTGGCTAAAAGAGTGTTCTTTGCCAGTAGGCCTACAGCAAAATCATTGATACGGCCACATAAATTGGTTTGGCCCACAAACTTTCATAAATATAACTCAAAACGGTTTAGTTTTAGCGTTAGTTTTAGCCATTTGATAGGCCTAGAGCTGTAAAGTGAACCAGTTATTTGATAAAATTTGTTTAGGCTATAAAATTAACAGGCTGCTTAGTTTTCTTAAACAGTCTAGGCCTAGGTCTAAGCCCAACACCTCTGGACTTGTACCTACCCCTACCTAGAATCATAGGTCTTTTGCCTAAATTCAAACCACTTAGTTCCCGTGACTAGGCTTAGGCCCAGTAAAAGTATGATCTCTAAAAGTTACCCATGCCATGTCCCTGCCTAAAAGTTGTTAACATATCAATTCTAGGACCTACTGTTAAAAGTTCTCCTTGCCTAAGCCTAGCATTTCTAACCCTATTCTGGCGTGGATTCCATAAGTGATTCTAAATCTAGACCTAAGTATTTTACAGTAGGCCTATTATAACATGCATATTATTTCAATAGAGCCTAAAATGTTGATGTTTTATTATACATAATGGGAATTAAACTTAGAATAATTTAAACAACAACAACAAGTAGAACCATGTGCTTAAAAAATGTGGTTTCTCTTGTGACAAGTTCTTCGGTTTCCTCTTGTGACTGATATTGAGATCTATCTGGAAGGCTGTGTATTGAACTCAAGTTGATGCCACTTACACCATCTATTTAGTGTGGCATGAACTAGCACTGTGCCAAGTTTTGAGTCGATAAATGCAATACTCTGTTCTTACAGCTAGTTGAATCACTATTTGGTTTCTCTTGTGACAGCTTCAAATACAGATTTGAAAATCATATTTCCACAAATCTTCTTTTATTTTTAGGGGTTTAAAGATAGTAGATTAATAAAATATACACTTTGCTGAATAACTGGGTACAATTTTTTTTTTATGTAAGTCAATTAGAAAACTTTTGATAAACATCCAAAGTTGAACATTATTTTCCGGCGTTTTTCCGTTTTAAAAATTTCCACGTTTAACTTTGTTTTGAACACACATGTATTAAAATAAACTTCACAAGACATAATAAATAAGATAGTGTGATCTTTTGTGATTGATTTGATGTATCATACTTAGTTGTAACATTATTTTTTATATTTTGTTATTTTGGATACTTTCTCATGGACATACCCTTATGTATACGAGATAAATTTCTCAATTTTACGTTAATTAATAATTATTGGATGAGCGTAGCGAGCGGAAGCGAAGACTTCAATTTCACTGACCCCCCAAAAAATTTAGCTCGGGTGTTTTTTTTTTTTTTTTTTTTTTTTTTTTTTTTTTTTTTTTTCGTCTGTTTGTTTGCTCCCTTCCGGGCAAAAGGCATATGCGATCTTGATGAAAATTTGACCGGACCTTCGTTTTCTCTGAACTTAGAGGTGTATTGTTTTTGGGTACAATCGAAGAAATATTTCTCATGAATATCGTACTTTTACGATTTTTTTCGATTTTTAGTGCGATATTTTCGTGACATTTGGGCCGATTCTGACCAAACGGGTAGGGCTAGAACGTTCATATTTCACATGGACATTAAGATTATGGTGATGTAGTACCTTTTGAAAGAAAAAGTTGAAAAAGTTAGCTAGAATCCATAGAAATAAAGGTTTTAATATTAGTTTTTCAATTTTTAGTGCAATATTTTCGTCACATTTGGGCCGATTCTGACCAAACGGGTAGGGCTACAACGTTCAGATTTCACATGGACATTAAGGTTATGGTGATGTAGTACCTTTTGAAAGAAAAAGTTGAAAAAATTAGTCAGAATCTACAGAAATAAAGGTTTTAATATGAGTTTTTTGAAGTTTATAATACCAATTAACAAATAACAATAGAAACTTGACAACAATCACCTCCACAATGCATTCAAAAAGCACTTGCAAAGGGAAAAGTGCAAACAAACGCACAAAACGCAAAAAAAACTTACAAAAAAAACGCTCATCCATCAACGCGGCGGGACTTTAGCGTTTTCCTAGTAGTACTACTTTACAAATGCTAAGTGGTTGTAAACATGACTATAGGCCTAGATACAGATTGGCTGCTTACTTTTCTAAGTAGATAAGATAGGTAGAAGGTAGCTAGCTGCTATGTCTCTCTATCTTGATCCATCCTGTGACTAGAATATACCCTGACTACCAGTGTGTGATGGGTCCTAATTATGTGATAAAACCCAAACCAAACCAAAATATTATTGGTTTACCATCACTGAAATATTTTTCTATTAATTTTTTCCTAGGTATATCCGAGAACATCATTCGGGGAATCTGCAAAGTGTTGCAATTGACTTTGCTAAGATATCGTGATAGTGCTTCACAACATTATGTGAAGAACTTGATAATTTCTCTGATAAAACATCATGGCGACTGGACTATGAAACATCTGACTGCTGTCTTGAATGATATTGCGGGAACTTACATTAACCTCGCACCAACGTAAGTAGGCCCTAGGCATATTATATTATTAATTTCACTTAGAATGTTAAACCATGGCAATGCCATTCATGATTCTGTATGCAGGCATATCATAGTCTAATGCAGGCATATCATAGTCTACGGTAGAAATGTTAAGGGGGTGTCAGTCCGTGTCACACTGGGAAGTTTGATAAGTAAAAGAGTGACTTTTAGTACGGTAGTAGAGATAGCAGCATTTAGGCTAGCTTATGGGACTTTTCAGTTTCAGTCGGAGAGTAGTTCAGTCAAAAGTCTCTCATCTTATCAGACTCTGTTCGACAAGAGAGAAGTGGAAAGTAATATAATATGAGTTTGAAGAGTTGATTGTGATTGGTGGACTCTGTTGCCGTTGAGTATAAGAAGAAAACATTGTTGTAGGTAACATAGTTACCAGTAGTAGGGCTACTTGCCGCAACAGCGCATGATAGCTTTGTAGAAAGGCCGATAGATGACGCCACTGTTACTTTTTTCTCTTCGCTCAAAGTTTCCCACGCATAATATGAAGTGTTCTCTTCTCTTTACTTTCCAATTTTTACTTTTCAAACTTCCCAACTGGTGCAGGTAACTTGGTCACTTGGGGCCGGATGCACAACAGTCACTTAAAAAGTTAAAAACCACTGCTACTAAGGGTCCACTAAGTGGTACAGGCCTATGCTATTTTCCATAAGCAAGTAAAAATTCTCAATAAAGTAGGTGGCAGTGTGGGTTGAGTGACTGTTGTGCATCTGGCCCTTAGTGCTCAACTTTCAACCCTATTTTCAACAATGAAGTATGGTAGGAAGTGGGACGGATTCCTACCACACACAATCTTGGCCTTCCCAGTCTATCGAAGCCGGCTAGCCATGCTTGACGCATAACTTTTTGCCACATTTGTATTTCTTCTCAACACTTTTCTTATTTTCATTTACCAAGCTGAATCTTGCCTTTTTGCATCCATTTCCAATACCTCTTCCCTCTTCTGTCATTACGGCCTTCCTTTATTCTCTGCTTGTCCCTTACACTTTGTTGTTTGTTCTAATCAAATTGTATCTTTCTATCCTGTCCTCCTGAATCTCTCAGGTGTCTAAACTTCTGCAGTCTTCTTTCTCTTGCTTAAAGTAGAAACTCTCCATTCCCACTTCCTCTCCGATCTTCAAGCTCCTGCCTCATCTTTACAATCTTCATAATTTCAATCATAATTATCTTTCCACCTGGTGTACAATGTAACGGGGGCTATACAGATCTAAGTACGTAGTAGGCTTAAGTAATGAATTAATTTATAATGGGTAGGCCTAGGTTTTAGCCCAGGCCCCAATTGTAATTTGGTACCGCTACCCTACAGTAGGCTTTGCCTCTGTATCTAGATAGCCCTGTGGCATTGATCCCGGATTATTTTTATCTCACTGTACCACGCTGCAAGTGAATTAGTTATGTTGTAGGCCTACAATATTTTTGTGTACCAATTCAAATTTTATGAGGTACAGTCTATGGGTATACTGTATTGACCTATTATTATTTGTTTTAGTTATGGTATGCCTACTACCAAAATAATTTAAATTACGGTATAATAATTTGGAAACTAGAATTGCTTAGCTTGACATTTTAGAGAAATGCCCTACTTATATCACTGTCTTAAATTATATAGGGCCAACCTTATGTACCATCCTCATCCTTCATTTGTGAGTAAAATATAAAATGTAAGATTTTGTTTTTGACATTTCCTTTCAGTGATGATACTTCACACAGTGGTCTGTATGCAATTACCTGGTCATGTCTCTTGGTAAAACATGGCCTCACTAATTGCTCGGATAATGCGAAGGCCGAATTTCAACGGTTGGTTGAGACACAAGGGATGTTACTCACCATTGTCGTTGCTGCAGAAAACCCCAAAAAATCTGCCAAGGCCTACCGCACGCTGTCAACAATGTGGCGCTCGGTGAAAGGAAGTGAGGAATTGTACGGCAATGCTGTAACTAGTGTTGAGGCTACATCGCACATTGTCATTTTGGGATCGTACCTGTTGCGGTACCTTAGCGAAATAAAACGTTCTGATCTTGTTAATGAATACAAAGGTCCCTTGTTGGAAACATTTATCAAAGTTTCCATTAGCTGTAAAGTGAAACCACCAATGTATATTATCAAGGAATCATCTGCACTCCTTAAACACGTTACGCATGAAGAATTTAATCAACATTTTCTACCTGCCATGCAGAAAGCTATGCTTCGTAATCCAGAAATTGTGTTGGGTGCTCTTGGATACGTGATTGCTGGTCTGTCGTTGGATCTTAGCAAGTATGCCCCGGATATTGGCAAGAGTTTAGCCACAAATCTTCACTCCAAGGAAGACTTGGCCAGGGAAGAAGCTGCTGCTGCCTGCCGTTGTCTAGCTTTACAATGCAGTGATGCTGGAGCAGTTGAACAGTTATTACAACAACTTTTTGACGTTTTCCATGGCTCTGAAGGAAAGTTAACTCTAGCGGCTCACAAGATCAGTGTCCTCCAGGTAAGATCAGTAATTACTTGGGCTTACCGGTAGTTTACTTCCAGTAGGAGTTACCCTTCCAGTTCTGTTGGATCTTCCCTTGCCTTATCAGATCTTACTGTAGGCATGCCAACCTGAACCAATGTAGCATTATTATTTTCCAATCACAGCAACAGCATCAATGTACCTAGATTCTTGGTAACTAATTGCCAAGTAATTGTACATTGATTACGTCATCATACAAAAAAACTCGATGCCTAAGTTGTAGTTTCCCCATATTATGTGTAAACAATGAAACATTAATCAAGGAAACATTTGTTTGAGTAGAAATGTTTCTCCTTTAACTTGTTGCTAAAAATACCTAAGAAAAATAAATTTAATTCTACATCTTCAAATTTGTTATGACATGTTTAATCATGGTGGGGGTGCCGGGTTTTCTACGGTTAAGTTGTTCTTAATGTTGAGGGTCATTGGGTTATGCATTTTTGTCAATATCTTACCAATCCTTTTTATTTTTTTGCCACACATTTAATAATAAAAGACCACTATAGGCTAGTATATATATATTTTTTTCCAATTTTTTTTTTGAAGTACCGTAGGTACAACCTAGTAACATTTTGATAGATAAATATTTCAATTCCATTTGAAATTTCCATGTGATATTGATGAATATAATTGAATGCTATGCAATAATCCAGCCCTTAGTAGTATTATTAATTTATTATTATTAGGCCTACTACTATTAACAAATACATTAAAACTCAGTTTATATGCTTATTAGTGTGAGGCATATGGCAACATGTGCTTAATAATCATAACCCACCGGTATATTGCAGGTAATCGTCGAATCATAGTAGACCCCATCATCAGGCAAGTCAACTTTTGAAAAATGTGAATAGAATTGTTAGGTACTGAACAGGTGTCTTATTTACCCAGAGTTCCTAATTAATATTGTTTAGTCTGTTTTCCGTGTGCCCATATTGTTTTATTATTTAATATTTTATCAAACTAAAGTTGTTATCTTCCCATTAGGGTGCTGGCAATTTGAGTTACAATGCAGTGACTGGAGCAAGCGTGCAACGATTGGCATCATTAGCTGCAGATCACTTCATTAAAGTGTTGGACGTTGAAGGTTTGTAACACCCAAAAATCACATCTCAGTGGGTAACTGTCTATTCTTGAAAGAACAAAAAGTCATTAAAAAAATATTAGATAAATATTTCTGACAGTCAATTTATTCCCTAACCCTAATAGAGATGATGAACTTAAATCTCAGTCTAGACCTGTTAAATGTTAACTTTTTTTCATTATCAGTTCTGTTATAATTTGAATTATCTCGTTGTTTCTTTGATTTACAGCTCACGAGAAGACCTTGATTCATGCATTAGATATGATGTCAATATGGTGTACAAAATTCAATAATGAAGTGCCAAAAAAAGTTACCGATTGGTTCAAGGTTAGTTTCAACTTTAAAATACTGTACTAAGCCCATACTGTTTTTTATCGCAAAGGGTTGAAGCTTTACAATTGAGAATGTTAAAAATGGTAATGTGTGACATCAATATCGAATCTACATTCACTAGTAATCAAATATTTTCCTTTTGTCACGTGTTGCCAATTCACTCATTATTCATATACAGATTTCTATTGTACTTTTACTTTAAATCAGATTTTAAGTTCCCTATGGACACCTGTAAGGAGACAAGGCTCAAAGTGGCGGGTGCCTTAAAAGTTCCAAATTTTAACAACAAGTATGGCCTACGTGCCCTGTCTTATTCGGTCCCTTCTATATTCAATAAGCTACCGTCTTCACTTAGAACCCTGTCGTCCATTTCTAAAATTAAAACAGATCTAAAAACGCATCTTCTCTCTGACACCTTTAGCATGTAAATGTTTCTCATAATTTTTGCTGTTTCTATTTTAACTGTTATTTACTTAAGTTTTTGTTCAAAATTTCCATGATATGTCTCACTCGTTGTATACACAAATTTTTCTTTCCCTTTTGTATTTTTCTGTTTTGTGAACGTTCCGTTTTTTGTTACTGTTGAACTTACATCATTACTTCCTAAAATACTTCCCACAGCTAAGCCATGTTCTGGCTTTGTGGGCTCTATGAGTCATTCCTTATTGTGTATGTGTGATGTATTTCTTCTACAAATAAATAAATGGAATATATAAAAAAAAATGTTTTGTTGGACGCATTTCAGTCTAAAAGCCTTAGTGTGTTTGGAAGCGACTGTACGGCGGGGAGTGAGCAGGCCTTGGCACTCGCGCTTTGTTACTTACGACTGTCAAGTGTCATGTAGCTGCCTCAGGTTATAAGATTGTACGAAGGGTTATGATAAACAGTGTGCTACGTCAAAACGGGCTCTGTGTAAACAGACCGCAAGGAATCACAGTGCATCGCAAGGAATCACAGTGCATAGAATAAGCAATTTATGTGTAAAAAAAATGAGCCCGGAGTTTACCGTTATATAATATGTAATTGGGCAAATCTTGCTATATATATTTTTTTAAAGGAACCGGTTTGAAATTGATACAGGGTTTAATATTGTCTTTGTGGCTGTACTTAATATGTTGTCTTAAATAAATTAAATCACAGTACAGTATGTACTTACATACATTGAACGTTGCTTTTTCTACACTTTCTAAATGTGAATTATTGCTAATCGGAGTAAGAGAGCGTAATCACTTGACAGTCGTTCGGCGGACTAGGCCTAATCTACAAGACATTTTGATGTTATATAACTGACTTTTAAATTTAAACCAATTAGTTATTTTGTTCAATAAATCAATAATGATGTGATTAATTGAAAAGTGTGCCTTAATGCTGGATTGTATGAGAGAGAAAGAATTGACCTATTCCAACACCAACAGCTTACATGAGGTGGAGTAGGCATGCGGTGCCACGATAGAGAACTCACGCTTGCTTATTCTACTTAAAATAAGCAATCTCTTTATTGTGAAGCACTTTGAATAGGCTACTTGGAATACAATATACCTACATTTAAATGGATTTTATGACTTTTTGCCCAACTATAGACTGGTCCTGGTTTGAAGACGTCAACAGCAGCTGTACGTACCACATACATCAACTGTATGATGGCGTGTTTCAACGGAAACACGTTAGTGCAAGGCCTAGAACTAGCTCCGTTTCTTCAGAAGACCGTTGAACGAGCCGTAGGACAATCAACTCAAGTACCTGCGGTGACAGAGGGATTAGCGGCAGCTTGTTTACTGTTGAAAATGGCATCCAGAGAGATTGAACCCGAACAGACATTTGCCAACTTGTGGAACATTGTGTTGGACATGGAAAAGCAGCTATTTTTCTCCGAAAAGTTTCTCACTTTAGCCTCTGATGATGGTAATTACATTTTATACTGCTGCATATCATTATTCTTACTTTCTCCCTGGGTTCTGGGTGTCCTTTCTAGCATCAAATTTTAACAAATATGTTATAAATGATGTAGATGAAAATGCACGCCTTTTTTCTTGATTATTTTTAAATATGTGTGTGACCAATGTAATGGATATGGTAGTTTACTGGATGGAAACTTTAGGAGAGTCCCGTCTGTCAAAGCCATTCTCAGTGGCTCATACGATTAGGGTGCTGGTCCAAAGCATATGGCTTTACAAAGACGTGGGTCCGAATCCTCTATAAGGCATGGGTGTTTTGTAGGGTTGTGTGAACCTGGATTTTTAATATGGAACCAAACTCAAACTTTCAGAAGGGTTGTCCATCGAACTTCTATAACATTTCGAACCGAACTTTAACCGGACTTAAATTGATATCAAACAGAGCAGGTATAATAGTGATAAGTCAGGATCAACCCCTCCACCATCTAATTTGTAATTTTTTATATGTGCCTGGAAATCGAGAACCTTACTTGACCATGTCAAATTATGGGTAAGCCTAGTAGGACCTACTACTAAATATTTGTTTTAAAACTCTGTTGAACTTCTTTTTTTCACTTGAACTAAGTTCAAACTTTTTTAAGTTCGAGTTCTAGTTTGAATTTCAAGCGTTCGCACGTCCTTAGTGTTTTGTAATCGTCACTCATTGTCATTGATCACGACTCATCATCTTGAAAAGCATTAGTGCATTAATAGAGACGTTAAACAAAAAAAAAATCATCACCCATCTGTGAACTTTTCCATGTGCATTTTTTCTCTGCTTTGTCAAACGGGAGCACAAATTAGGTAGGCCTAATTAAGATTAATGGAAGTGAGATAGGCCTATGTAACCTTTGTATCCAACTGAGCATAAAGTACTAAACTGGACAAAATAGCAAGTCCACAGTTAGTGCCCCAACTTGATACAGTAAGGCTTCGATTATTCATTAATTGAATTGGTGTTTGTGGTTGGGGAAAGGCGAGAGGAGATCAACAGCTTACCTTAAAGGTTGTAGGTAGCTGCTCGAGACGAGGTGCACATATACTTACAATTAACAATTAACACAAATGTCAAACGTTTCGGCCTATGCGGCCTTGGTCACCGACCGTTGGAGAAGAACTAATATTTTAACATTATTTACAGTTATATTACAAGGCGCTGTTGGGGTGAGTAGGTGGCGGTGTGCAGGTGGGAGGGGTTAGTGAGGGAGGCGTGGGCAGCCTACCTCAGATTGAGGTTAGGCTTTTGGCGCGAGCTGGTGATGATTTGGTGCGCACCAAGGTAGGCTTCCCACGCCTCCCTCACTAACCCCTCCCACCTGCACACCGCCACCTACTCACCCCAACAGCGCCTTGTAATATAGCTGTAAATAATTTTTAAATATTAGTTTTTCTCCAACGGTCGGTGACCAAGGGAAACGAAACGTTCGACATTTGTGTTAATAATTAATTGTAAATATATGTGCACCTCGTCTCGAGCAGCTACCTACAACCTTTAAGGTAAGCTGTTGGTCTCCTCTCGCCTTTCCCCAACCACAAACACTAACCTAGCCGATAGGCTCTATCTAAACCAACATGTACTATGAATTGATAAGTTGTGTATTTTGTTTTGTTTTTCACATTTTAGGTCTTACTTTTTTAGTTAGTTGTTACTTAGTGCTATGTAGGCCTACCTTCCTATTAGGTACACCATTGAAATACCAGTAGCCAACATTCTAATTAATAATTAACTACCAAGAGTAAGAACCGTTGTATGATTTTTATAATCCATTTTTTAATTATACATAAAATATTATAAATATAATTCAGACCATTATCCCAAATCCCATGGCATTATATAATTATATTCTTAATAAATTCTGATTATCTGAGTTATTGTCACATAATCCAAACTGTATTCAAGTTAATTTAGCTTGGATAATAGAGTTCTCGTGATGATTAACTCTTGTATACTCAGATCCCCCCTAACAAATCAACATACACCCATCTTCGAGTTTTCCTTGCAGGCCCTCACTTTTGACTTGATCACTAACCATAGAAGGTACTTAATAAAAGTAATAATAGTACAGTAGTTGGTTATTTCTTCAATCTTGGCTACTGCATCCATCAATATGGCTAAATTCTTGCTCGAATGTCTTAGTGCATGTAATCTCTTGTATTTTCACTTGGTTCTACTATTCGTAGAAGTTGGTCCATTGTAATGATGAAGAGTGTACACTTCCTTGCTGAGTTCCCTCATTAACCTTGAACCTCAATTGTCTGGACACAAAAATCACTCCTCTTGTAAGTACCTACTATACCTTCCTGTTACAAATCACTTCCAACACTATTTTTTCAATAACTCTCATATTATCCCTCTCTTCCTTCCTTTTTCTTTTTCTCCAGATCATTGTTAAGTGTTAACAAAATTATTGAGCGAGCAAGCGAGCGTCTCACTTGATCTTATGGCTCGAATGTCTGTTGTTTTCTTTTTTTTTGTTTTGTTTTTTTTTTTTTTTTTTCTGTTACTGCTTTGATACAGTCGCACCAGGTGTTTCTCTGATCGACTGAATTTTTCACACATGTACATACCACCTAGGCGGTTGCTGTATAGTTTTTGAACAAAATCCAATCGTTGGTTATAAAAAACAAATAATAAATAAAATTAATAAAATGTACGATCTTTATGAAATTTTGGCATAGGGTCAATAAGTACAACATTCTCTCCTATTTTACAAATTTTCAGCTAAATCGGTCAAGACCTTAAAGCACTTATTGTAATCATATTTCGAAATGATGTTAAAAATGAAGGATGGCAGTGAAGATCAAAGATACACTTTGAAGGCATGACGTGAATTAGAATCATGCAAAGATGTTGGAATAGTATAAAGTGACAATGTCAATATCCAGTTAGGCCTACACTGTGTGGTGGGCTTATGGAATGTCGTACTCGGGTCATGTTGCACGTACCGGTGCTCGCTCAACAACGCGTCCAACTGAGCGTTTTCCTAGTAAGTTAGTTCAGTTACTGGCAATAACCATTCCTAGCTGGTACGGGTATAATATTATAAGAAAAACAAAAGTCTGATCGTAAGATGCACCTATGATAGTAATGGATTACGCTCAGCTTATGGGAGTTTGTAATTCTACTTGCAACTACCCTAAATCATGGTCTAGCTAGCTTAATTTGTGAGTGTAACTTACATGTACAGTAAGATCTTGATTATTAGTCTAAATTGTCCTATAGTTTGAGTTACTTACCCGACCAGATTTGTGATGTATTTTTTAATATAATTTTAAGGTGAGGTTACAAAGCTAGGCCTAATGCACAACTTCTTTGTGACATTCTGTTCTCTAATCCTTCCCTTGTATATTTCATCACTGCAAGTTACACTGTTAACTACATGCACAGTACATGCACAGCTCATATTATAATCTAGGTCTTCTCTTACTATATTTATTTCCAGTTATCCAATTATTATTGGTATATGAATAGCCGTACTTTTGCTGAAGCTGAGTAGATTCTGAAGTAGGCTACTATATTATGCAATGATATGATATATTTTAATTTATATATGTGGGCAGAATGTAGCCAATAATATAGGAGTATATTATACACTGCATTTATCACCGAATAGTAAACCAAACTAAATATGGTGGAAGTAAAATGTTTTTAAGAACTTCATTCTTCTGGCACCAGATAGCGTTTAAATCATGTAAACAAGTCCACTGTCAACGAGGACAATCTGATTGTCAATATTTATCTTTTAATTAATTACAGTACTTTCGTTCATTGCGAATAGTTATTTAGTAAATTACCTTACACCATGGGTTGACAGTTTGTTTGTATGCATTTGTCTTTTTTACATTCCTCATGCAAGTCGATGCTTGCAAAGATATTAAAAAGTGGTGATAGGACATTTTGGTTTATCGCTAAGTTTCTTGTGTGTTGTGGGGTGAGAGTGATTGGCATTCGCCTACAATTCAGTAGCAGTATCACATGGTGCTTATTCGTACTGTGTGTTTAAACAAAAAGTTAATTTGGATAGAGGTTCGTGTTCACTTTTGGTATCGGACTAAAGTTAAACCGTTTTAAGCTATTGCAGTGTTTATCAATGCCACTAATTGAAACTAACTCTTAATTTGAAGTTGTTTAACCATTTTAACTCGCGAGATAAATGCATGATAGACAGACCTACCTACTTGGTCAATGTTTAATATTTTGTGTGCTGTATGAAAATGGGTGTGATTGGTTGCAGCCCTGTTCCATGTCATGATAATGTGTGATCATCTCTTGCTGGACTTCGAACATTTGCTGGATGGGAAAGCAACCCCTCTGTTCAGGGCTGTCATATTCTGCCTTACGGCTCCAAGTCCGGCCCTTCGTCTTCGATGTCGTCCGATCGCGAAGAAACTCGTGTCTAGTTTGGGCGGAACGCAGCTGGCTCAGTCACTGCTCAGCGAGCTCACCAAGTTCTTGGAAACAGCCAAGATCCAAGTTGTGGATACGGAGCGGGAAGTAAAGGAGGGGGAGGGCCCCCCCGGGGGAGGAGAGCTCACCGCTAAAGTGTTGGTGGATTGCATTACGACTGTGTGTTCGGGGAAGAATATCACGCAAGAAGATTCCCAATGCATAGCTCTCGATTCCCTGATTTGTTGCCACCATCCAGCGATTGGTAAATATTTCTAGTTTTACGGTAGTCTTTTCATGTTCATCGATCATTGATATCATCAATCATCAACAATTGATCATTGGTTAGGTTTAGTTTGAGTTTGAGTTAACCAATCGGATGTGTGTTGATCAATGAAACTGAGGATGCATTTATGATAAATAAATACATCAGTAGGCCCTAATCATATTTTTTCAAAAATGTAAATTGTGATAGTATTGTAATCAGTTTATTAGGCCTAGATCACAATAATGTCGAGGTTATAAAAAATCACGTTGAGCAGAGACTTTTAAAAATCTGCAAATGACAGTTGAAAAACAGCGCTCACATTATATTTGTGGTGTATTATTAAAGAGGCGCTTAAATGCACGCTGCCCTCAATACAGAGTCTTCCGTATATTCTATTCATTACGGCGCTATTGCTAGGCACTCCCATGCTATCGGTTGACTAGCCAGTGAAGTCCGCGACCTGTAGCACACATCGCACACTCCAGTGATTCAGTCGGACTGTGTCCGTGGCTAGGCACCAGTGTTGCCATTCATACACTGATCATCGTTTGGTACGGTAATGTAGGCTCTCATCTTCAGCAACCAACGAGTTCAGTCCTGCTTCCCTTTCTTTCCTACGCAAAGGTTTACACTTCGCTTTTAAGATCTTTTTTTGTTCGGTCTGAGGGGGGGAAGCCAGTCAAGTTTGGCCATGATATGGCCGGCTAACATCAATAGAAGTTAACACTCTAGGTTTTAACTACGATCACACAACTGAAACACGCCTAATGATATCTCGTTATTATATCAATATGTATATGATTATTGTGCGCATTGAAATTGAATTGAAACTATGAAATACATTCAGCAATATGAGTCTGGTAAATTATTTAAGAACATTAAGGCTATTTAGCCAAGAAATACTCGGACATGAAAAATATAAAATTTACTGTACAAATTGTAGTAAATAGTAATACAAACCTGTGCACTTGAAATTTACTAAATTGTTTTACATCATACTGTAGTAATTATTTTTCTTTTTACAGTGGCAACAGCTCCTCATTTGTGGCTAAACATATTGAAGCACTTGGGATTAAAGCCGGATGAATTTGTACAAGAGTCTATTGACACTATCAAGAAAACACTAATAGATGATTACATCGCTAATCCGGTAATTACTATAAGTACATATTATACATAACATTGTGCAATGAAATTTGGAAGCAGTTCCAGCACTTGTGGGATTAGGATTACCTCCCCATATCCTGCATCTCCCTAACAAGTCATTTAGTAAATGATTACTTTACTAAACATGTCAAAACAGGGAAATCATTGGCAAGGGATGCACATGCACACTAATATTCCAGTACTTCTGATATTATTTTTATTTATTATTAATGACTACATATTACTTTTTTATGTTTCAGCACATGGAGAATTGCTTACGGACTGTGATTAGTATAAATGCTGTTGCTGTACTCCCTATACTGACTATCTTTGTGGTTGAACAATTGAATGATGCATCAATTGTGCACATCACTAAAGACGAATACTTTACATTTCCTTACACCGGAAGGAGTCCTTTATGATAAGAGTGTCATAAGTGGGTAAGTCCTAGATCTTATACATTACCCCTATATCAACTGACGGCGGTAGGACATGTGTTGAGCTGACTCTATTTGTCTCTTTGATAGTATTGATGATTTTGTACTAGCCTATATTCTCATCGATCTCTCTGTAAAATTACTGCAGGTATTACAGATATAGAGCTTTATAAAAATTACGGCATTGGAGGCTTCCAAGATTTATTTTCTTCTGAATTAGTTGGCGAGCATTTTTTCGACTTGTATCACGAGTAGGGATTTCCAACGATAAAAAACATCATATCGATATCGTAAGGGGATATATCGATATCGTGATTCTATATAGAACTTTTCAAATCGAGTATCGATGTTTTTTTTTTTAAATGTTTTTTTGAATTTTTTTTTTTTTTTTTAAACGTGGAATAACGCTCTTCGGGCGTAGCCAAGGCCCCGCCGGCAATGCAGACATGCCACTGTCCGTCCCATGAAGAACAATCACAACAATACTTGCGGCGGCCCTGCGAAGAGATAGAAGCTAACTGACTTCTCTGTCTCTACCTCTCTCTCCCTGGACACTTCTGTAGTGTAACAACTTGAGCTGCCTCTTACGCTTTGCTGATATGAATGAGATTACATATGTGGTCTTCTTATCTTACCACTTACCTCATAACATAAACAAAACAAAGCAAGAGTCTTGGCCCGAAGCCAAACTGACTTATCAATATGTAGTTGGTGGCGTAGGAGGGTGGGTGCGGGTGGTGGGGGAGGAACAGCGCTGCAGAACCATTACTCACTGCCACACCATTTCTTGATTTCAAAAAAAAATAAAAAATCAAACGATATATACATTCCCATATCGATATCGAATTTTTTTCTTCATATCGATATCGTATCGAATTATCAATATTGTTGGGCAGCCCTAATCACAAGATACACAATACACTTCATGCTCACTTATTTTTATAGGGGGCTCAGATCTGCCGAGGAGCACACCGTGAACAGTTGAATGGTGCATCAATGGTGCACTGCACATTCAATGAGGTTGGTGGTTCGGTCCGTTTCAATTCAAATAATGCAGTCACCTTTTCGATTATCAATATTTTGTATTTTATCGTTTTGCATCCCTAGACCCCAATACATTCACTACAGTATTTAAGTCTTTGTCAATACAAGTTATTACATGGTAGGTCACAAAGTTGTAAGCACTACCTTCTGAAGGCTGTGATATTTACTTTATTTGGCCTAGTCAACATTAATTCATGGTTTTTGTTGTTTTTACTTCTAGCCTCAGAGATAATACGAGTTTTGTGATAATTTAGTCACTAGTGTGATAATGGTTTAGGGAAATGGGCTAGGCATACTGTTTTAAATTGATTGATGTGATGAGATAATATCTAGGTCTAGATACGCTGTGTAAGGGGTCAGCTTTACAAAAATAAATACAATACAATACAGTACAATACTATAACTACCTACTCATGTTAAGTCCAATGTTATTTGTTTATTAATTATTGGTGTCCTTTTATTCTAGCAAATACATAGACAATGAGTTGAGTGCGAAGAATATGAAACGTGAGAGCAAGGCTTATTCATATAAGGAACAGTTGGAGGAGATGGCACTTCGCCGTGAATTGGAAGAAAAAAACGCCGAAAAGCTGGAAAGGCCAAAGAAGTCGAATTGACGCCCAAACAAAAGGAAGCACTACGTGCGCAGCTCGAGAAAGAAAGTGCTATCCAAATCAAACTGAAGGGCTTGAGTAACAAACTCACTATTGTTACATCCACGCTCAAAGCAGCTGCTGATGGCAATGGGCAAGAACTATCTCTGTACTTTCCCAATCTTCTCTTAACTATCCTCAAAAACCTGCAGTCACCTCTAGCAACCCCACATCTGACAAAAATTTATATCTACTTCGAAAAGTGTGTTCACAACCAAGGTCTTCATTCTTTGGGGTAACTGATTGCTCACACAACTCTACGCCTTCAAAAGCCCAGTTGTGACTTGGACTCGACTTGGGAAGAAGAAGACTTGGTCCACGCCGTTATTCGCACCATCATAACGCCACACAAGGCGACAGTTCGTAAGCGTTCTAATCCGGACGCTAATCGCATCAATCTCTTTGGCTCCAGCCTTCTGCTACGTGTTCCCCCTGCTTCGCTCTGCGCTCTTGTTTAACATCATTTCAGCGACGACACGGCGGTTACGAGTGCACTTCAACTCACCTCCAAGCACGCACAGATGCGCAAGACCGGTCAGATAAGGGATGCGCAGAATGTGGGTTCTCCGGACCTGTACCATCCCTCGATACTTCCCCGACGACAGATGTTTGAGCTGTTGATTGAGGTAATCAGCAGGACAAGCGGTCGCATACAACAACAAGCGGGGGCGGCCCTGCTGGATGTAGCTGCGTCAGGTTCTGGATTAGAGGGCTGTGCCAAGGCGAGTTCAGATGAGATCGACTGCCTTCTCTCTGCTCTACAGAATCCCTCGCCTGTCGTGCGAGATGCAGCTCTCAGGGTATGTTTACTTTACGGTTACAAGTTCAACAATGATCCGTTGAACTCACTAATTTAAATATCATTTTTAAGTTTACCAAAGTCATCAAAAAGGGAAGGGGTGGGAATGCACTGGCTGACAGCAGATGATCAGATAAATGTGGCTTGTTAAGCAAGATAAGGAAAGGCCAGGCTCTTCCTTAGTGCTTAAATTACGTTATAACTAGGCCTACTTGTGATTCTAGCGGATTGGAAACATTAGAGATGTTGTGGTAATTATAAACAATCACTGTAGCAATAAAATTCTGGAATTTCTCGCAAAGGGTAAGGCCACTTGTGTGCCTGCCTCCATGAACAAAGGACATTATCAATTTTTTTAAATTCCAAGCACAAAAGATATGAGAACTTGCATGTTTACCTTGGCCTTCGGCCTACAATATGAGTGTGACATTTCAATTTAGGAACTGGGTTTTGCGGGTAAACGGGTACTGGAAACATGAATCCGTACCCAACCTTCTTGGGCAGATAAAGAGGTAAATGGTCGTCATCATCCCTAGTTAAAATATAATATTCATCTTTCTGTTGACAGGGCCTTGCTGCTATGATAGCAGCTCTTCCCACACCAAAAGAAAATTACGAACAAGCCTTGAGACTGACCCGTAGGATTTGGGTTGCCCGGTTCGATGTGTGTGAAGAGAACCGCGTTCTTGCAGAGAGCTTGTGGGCTGATGCAAGACTGAAGGTTTCTCCTGCGTTGTGCGAGGGATTGCTACAGGACGTCATTCACCCGGTCGATGAGATACAGCAGGCTGGGGCTCAGGCACTAGCAGATCTTCTCAAAACAAACCCCAAACTAACGGACGGAGTTTTAGTGCAGTTGCTTGATACATATCAGACTAAGATGGCTGTAAGTATTTCTGTATGCTGTTTCTCGTATTCATCTTCAGCATTATAGTAGTATTTTTTATTACTAGGTACATTAGGGTTGCCAGGTGTCCCGTATTACCCGGGAAATCCCGTATTTGATGGGTGTTTCCCGCGTCCCGTATGCTCTAACCCATTAATCAGTATATCACGTATTTAGAATAAAGTAGTCCGTGTGCGCTTTTTCAACAATACGCGCGGGCGTATAGTTACTAATCCCTTCCCCTCGGCCGACCTTGGTGCCTGATCAGTCTGCCCCTGCTGCCTGCTGGTGGTGGGTGTTATTCGAGTGCACCATTAGCGCGGTGAGTCAATGTAGCGAGTTCTTAAGCTTGAGAAAGAAGTAAACATGGATAATTTGTATGAAGAATGGTGTGACTGCAAGGACGCGCTCAATGAAGTGTCACAAGAAGTTGGACAAGATGGGTCGAACTTGAATAGGAATGCTGGTGAAAAGTGGGTGCAAGTTTTTAAAATGTGTGGTGTCAGGAGCGTATCCAACCTTAAAAAAATTGTCTGTTTCTTCATGAGTATTCCGGGTTCAAATGCGCATACTGAGAGAGTGTTTTCTCTTATGAACAATAAATGGACAGATACAAGAAACCGTTGTTTCCCAAGAACTTATTTCTGCCGAACTTTAAGTAGCTATAAATTATGACCTTTCTTGCAAAGAGTTTTTCAACTATGTACAAGGCAATTCGAAACTTCTTCAAAGTGCAAAATCAAGCAATAAATATCAATGATCTGATCATCAATGAAATGTGCCTATCAATAAAGTGATAATAATTTTGGTTCTATATAGCTACTTACTTTTCTGTACATTCCTTATCTGATTATCTCCCTAAATTAAAATTTTCACTGAATTACTCTCAAATGCGTTTTAGGCCCTTCCCCAAAAAACACAACCCCAAAAAAATTTCGCCTCCGGCTGGGGCTTGCCCCAGACCCCAGTATCACTACGCAAAGTACTGTCCCGTATTTGAGTTTCACTAATCTGGCAACCCTAAGGTACATGTTAGCTCTTTATTAGTAATTGTAGCAAAGAGATGGGGCCAATCCCCCCAAAGTGGCCGATACCTGCAAAAAGTGGTTAGAAATAGGCTTTACTATTTTAGAAAGCACTTAAAATGCAAATATTTGCACATAGTGATGTATATCCCTATCTTCATTAGACGAGTGAGCGCAGCGAAACGGAGTCTTTGAAAATTTGAAATTTGAATTTTTGGGTATACACTAGGGAAACGCCAAAGTCGTTGATAGACGAGTGAGTGACCCATGTGTTGAGTATCCGGGAACATCCCCTTTCCTCCCCTATACCTAAGGCTGGATCTAGCCCAGTATGGGGAATGATACCGGGTATTCAACACAGGGCTCACTCACTCGTCTATCAACGACTTTGGCGTTTCCTAATCCCCAGGGCCCCGATTCATGTACATTTATCCCGGGTATAAGTGGTATAAGGACGGTATAATGCAGGACATGGCAGGATAAGGCCTGGTTAAGTCTGAGCAACTCTCATCCAATCAGAAATTTTCAATCCAACAACAAGTACAACAAATGTTTTTTCCACTGCATTCCACAGCCATGTAAATCAGCAGATTTGCAAAAGAACACTAAAAATTTGCTCCATCTTTTGTTTTACATTTTTATTTATTGACAGAAGATTGCGTGAGATCATTAAAAGAAAAGAAAAGGCGTATTATTGCCGTAAATTTTGGAATAGCCTAGGACTATCATACTATTGTTCATCTGCATAAGGCTTTTAGTAATCAAAACTAGTTATTTGTGCGGGATGTGTGTCAAAACAAGGTCGTGCAGGCCTAGGAGAGGCCAAGGGCTTGTCAAACGTGTTATGTTCGTATTAATTTTATCTAGTCCTATAGCCTAATCGAACTTTAGGCCTACACTGTTGTATTATGAATAATTTTCTACATCTGGGCCTAGGCCCGAGACGGTTTCTGATTTGTTTTATGAGAGTAATGAAAACTTTTCTCGTTTTACACATAGACGCAAAATTTAAAATGTCCGCCATCTGTTTACATATTTTCTTATCCCCGTGCGAGGCGGGATAAGTCTTCATGAATTGGATTCGGAGTTATACCGCACTTATACCACCTAACTCTGCTTATACCGGGATAAAAATGTACATGAATCGGGGCCCTGGGCGGATAAGATTTTGTAGTTTATGGATTGTATTTAAAAATATATTAAACATGTTTTGAAATGCATATGATATAACACAGTTTAGTCTACATCAACTGTGACAATACTATGGAAAACATAGCCAGTACAAAATACGAGTAAAGATTGCAAGGTTTACTCAATCTCCCAGCGGTATTTGGGGGTACCTTGAACATGCAAATTTCGATACTCTGGTCACTGCATAACTGCATTACAAATATTTTTTCCACTGCCTCCATTGCAACCGAGTTACATCTAAGAGGCAGTGATTTTTTCAAAAGCGAAACCATTGTTGTTAAAAGAATTCCTACACATGTTAGGCCTATTTTTCAGTTTATTATTTCTTGTAGGTTCAAATCGAAATGGATTGTGCTCATTTTGTCAGCAGTTCTCAGTTACCTGGTCACGGATGTCTGTTCAAAGTTTCAGGTCAATCTATTTGGCCGTTCGGCCATATGGGACCAGACAGACAGACATACATTAGACAGTCACGACCAAGGCCCGATCGAGTAGGGTTATATAGACTTTGTTTCGTTGCGCTCACTCGTCTTAACTATTTGCACACCCCTACATTTTTGACATGTCAACAGATTCTTCCCCCTAAGCTGGACACATTTGGCCGAGTACTTGAGCAACAGATCAACACCTGGGAACTTGGAAGTGGCGTTGCCCTCGCTCACGCTCAGATAGCGCCACTGCTCACACCTAAAGCTGTCTCCCAACTGATAACATTCTTTGTGTCAACTGGTCTGGGGAATAGGAGTCCAGAAGTACGCAAGAACATACTCGCTGCTGCCTTAGATGCTGTTGACTTACATGGGAAGGTAAGTTGACACTCAAAGCCAATTTAAATGGTTTTTATTTCTAGCCTTTCTTTTGAATGTATCCCCATTTTCAGTTTGAGCCCAATGTTGTGGGGGTTGTGATATTATTATTGTGCCTATAAACACGAGCCTAATATTCTCTTTTTATTCCTTTAGGAAACTGTAAACAGTCTGTTACCTGTATTTGAAGAGTTCTTGGATAAAGCCCCCGACTCTGAGAGTTACGATGCCGTGCGACAGTCTGTCGTTATCCTAATGGGCTCACTCGTTTGCCATCTGGAACGAGATGATCGGAAAGTGAAGCCGATCGTGGGGAAACTCATTGAAGCACTCTCTACTCCGTCACAACAGGTACCGTACACAATCACATCTTAGATAATATGCACATGTATTCCATCATCATCATTATCCATTGCCGTTCCCTGCTTCTGGCAGGGTCAGCTTGGGTTTGCAACCAAATTTTTCCACTTCTTTCTATCCTCCCACAATTATATCTCTTCAACATCTTCCCAGCTCTCTCCTCTTGCCTCCTAGTCTCCCGCTATGATGTCCTTCCATCTCTTACACAACAAACAACTGGTCCAACAGGTTTTTATGGTCCCCAATAATTAAAATTGAAGTTTGTTTCAAACCTATTTTCTATCATCTCTGGTCTTCTTCAGCTTTTGCAGCTTACTTCACAGTGGCAAGCTGCTGTATTCTGTCGGGTTAATCAACAACATGTACCATTTGAATGTTTCCAGGTACAAGAAGCCGTGGCCAACTGCTTGCCTCCGCTCGTCCCCGCCGTTAGGGATGATTGTCCCCAGCTTGTCAAGAAACTGCTACATCAACTCCTGGAGTCTGAGAATTATGGCGAGAGAAAGGGAGCTGCATATGGTCTTGCCGGACTAGTCAAGGGAATGGGCATTCTAGCTTTGAAACAGCTTGATATTATGAACACTCTGACAAATGCCATTCAAAACAAAAAGAATTACAAGCACAGAGAAGGTGAGTTGAAATTTAGATGCTAAGGTGTGTATTGTGTGCAATTACTAATCAAATTATATAGTCACTTCCTGTTTCCTGTGTATTTTTGGTACCTCTTTCCTTTATATCCAAGCCAAAAAGAATTTCTCTGTTACATGTTCTCAGTTTTCAATATAGGACAACTTTGTGCCGTCCTAGGTGTGCGAGCCAATCCACTAATTTTGTATGTGAGAGCCTACTTTCTTAACACTTACATATTGGAGTTGTTGAAAAGTAAGGATCCAACAGCTTACCTTCAAAAAGTGATGGTAGCTGCTGAGTTTCTTGAAAAATAGTAACATAAATATATACAAAACACAGAAAAACACAAGACGTTTCGACACGAGGTCTTGTTTACTCAAGAGAGAAAGGAAAATGGCCACTGACTGCCACTTGTTACATTGAATTAGTTGCTCATCAAGCAAAGCAAAGTACGTGTTTCATCCGTCATATTTTGAAGTATTTTCCTCTTGTCTTGAAAATTGAAATGTATCATCTGTTGCCACATAAATTGGCCTATCTATCTTTTAAAATAGTAATGATTACAGGCTAAATCCTATAGGGCCATAGGCCATCTATGTTTGATGTTTGCATTTTTTGTAAGTCTTAAAAGATTTTTGACCACATTGACTGCAAATATGAAATAATTCATTTTTTGTTTGTCCTAGGCCTAAATAGAGTTTGTTTAGTAAAAACCCTAAAAAGGTAGCCTATCTAAAATGTTCCTACTGTAGCCTACATAATATTTTGATTACAGGAGCATTGTTTGCCTTTGAGATGCTGTGCAACATGCTGGGTCGCCTGTTCGAGCCCTACATCGTGCACGTCCTACCACACCTGCTGTTGTGTTTCGGCGACGGAAGCCAGTACGTGCGCAATGCAACAGATGACACCGCCCGAGTAGTGATGAGCAAGTTGTCGGCTCACGGTGTCAAGCTCGTGCTGCCCTCTCTGCTGGCAGCCTTGCACGAAGATTCATGGAGGACTAAAACTGGTGAGGACATGAGGTTTTCAAAATTGAAGTAGGCTTTCAACCTTTCATATTCTACTCCAAAAGTATGCGTTAAACAATGTTTTAAAAAGCTGCGCCAAACTTGTTGTTAGTGTTATGTTAGTTATTGAAATTTCATTATGATTGTGAATTCACATTCTAACTAGGTTTTTGAAGTCCGTTGTTAATTAGACGAGAGAGCGAAGCAACTTTAGTCTACAACAAAACTCAAAGGGCACCAGATCTGTTTTTTGTCTGTGAGTGAGTGACTTTGATGCAGAACGGCTAACAGATTGAGCTGAAATTGAAATTGAGCAGACATCCGGTACAAGTATTTAGCGTGTAGTTAACATTTTGAGCAAAATCCATTACGATTTAAACTCACAATAAATAATAAATTCGAAATAGGCTGAGAATGTCACATACAATTTAACGACAATCAAATCATGTTTGCATGCAGTGACCAAGGTGTATCCAATGTTGCACGCCCAAGGTTACCTAAAATTCCGCTCGGAGATTGAGAAAACCTTGAAATCATTACCGGTAATTTGTACTGGCTATGTTGTCCATAGTATTGAATGCATTTCAAAACGTGTTCTATAATTTTCCAGAAATAAAAAATCTATCCCGACCGTTGTTTGAACCCGCTGGTCTCCAACATTCCGGGTATAAAGGCGCCTTATCCAACTAGACTAGGAAAACGCCAAAGTTGTTGTTAGACGAGTGAGCGAGTCATGTGTTGAGTACCCGGGAAGATTTGCATTTAAGTTGATTCCTTTATAATGTATAAATGTTAGGATTTTGAGTTTGTTTGGAATAAGTGCGCGTCTACAGCTAGGCCATAATGCGCCACTCTAGACTAGCTATTTATTGTTTTGTACATATTACTATTATGTGTAGGGTCTAGGTGTTTAGCTAATACATAATATTACAATTGTAGTTTTATGCGAGTATTAATTAATGAAGAGAATATTGTAATTTAAAAAAAATACTCGGGCAACACGCCAGATGGCATTATTATAGATTACACATGCACAAAAGAAATCCTGTATTTATTGAATAAGATAACATTACAATACAATACTGTAATACATTATGGCTGGTCTAGTAAGCCGATTATGAGCACATGAAAAAAAAATTTTTATGCAGCCCTTCTATAAATATGGATATTATTTTGTCTTCAAAATCATTTTAGGCCTATAATATGATTTTAGGTTCTGAATAATTTAAAGAGAAACAAAATTGTCTTGTATATGCCTACTCTTAATCTACCTACTTAATTAATTAAAAGATTTCATCACATGGCCCTGATATTTACCTCTTTATTTCCAGGGTCTGTGGAGTTGCTCGGAGCTATGGCTTACTGCGCCCCCAAACAACTGTCATCATGTTTGCCAAGCATTGTACCGAAGCTTATTGAAGTGTTGAGCGACTCCCACGTTAAAGTACAAAAAGCTGGAGCACAGGCGTTGAAACTCATTGGCTCCGTGATTCGTAATCCTGAGATTCAAGCCATTGTCCCAGTTCTTTTGGAAGCCCTTCAAGATCCCTCGAACAAAACTGCAACGTGTCTTCAGACACTTCTGGACACACAGTTTGTCCACTTCATTGACGCTCCTTCCTTGGCGTTGATTATGCCGGTTGTTCAACGAGCCTTTATGGATCGCTCCACAGAGACAAGGAAAATGGCTGCTCAAATCATCGGGAACATGTATTCTCTTACCGATCAGAAGGACTTGTCGCCATATCTTCCAACTATCATCCCTGGCCTCAAAACGTCTCTCCTGGACCCCGTGCCAGAGGTAAGACGAATATAATATACTTGAGTGTTTTCCTGTCCTTATTACCAAGCTGATTAGTGTTTTCCTGTTCTTATTACCAAGCTGATTGGATCATCTCAGATCCCAACCTGACCTTACAGAAACCTGACTCCAACCAATGCTCCCACTTAAAAAAAGATTTTTTGTGATTTAAGATCATCTACTGTGGATCAATGAACTGGTTATCTGGCAAAGAGGCAGTGAAGCAAATGTCCCGTTTTAGCAGTAAATTATAAATAAATGGTTCAATGAAATTGTACCCTTTTCTCATTTGGTTTTGAAAATCTATAGAGTGAAATGAAGAATACTTTGTGTGCATAGTAGTATAGCAGTGAAAAGCATGTAGTAGTAGTACTAACCAAGATACATGAGTATGACTAAGCTTAGGCCAGTCCTAAAGCTGGGAACAAGTAGGCCTAAGCATGGACTAGAGGCTATGTTAATGCCATGTTTTGTTCACAATAAGTACCTTATGTCAGGGCTGCCGTTTTAACGGATTTTATCCGTTTTTACGGATATTAAGGGTGCAAAACGGATAAACGGATTTTTAGTCTTATTTACGGATATTTTGTTAATTACGTTTTCTATGCTTATTTTCGTATATTTGAATCTGCGCGGGCTAATTTCGATTGTAAACATTGAAGGCGGGGCGATAATCGATTCGACTTTCGATAGGGGGCGGAGCAAGGGCGGAGCCATTGATATTAAACCCCTATAGTAGGCTAGATTAGCAGTCTCCTATACCTCCCCACAGGCGCGAGCGTAGCAAATTGAAGACTCAACCGGCCCATTTCAAGATGGCGATTTGGTGTTTTAATTTATGCTTTTTTAATGCAATAAAGTATTTTACTGGATTGTTTGATATGGTTTTAGCTTGTGCAGCATGGTATTAAACAAAAGAAACAATACGAAGTGATTGCATAAGGGAATTTAGTAATCATTTGGTGTTAAAGGCTAGTATGCTTACCTGTCAACCTGGCGGCAATCTTGAGAACTATTTGGCCACAAATCGCTCCCATTTGATTAACATGTAAACTGTCATTTTAAGATGGCTTCTAATTGTACCGGAAGTGGACCACCGACTGCTGGTCTAGCCAATTATATAGGATGTCTATGGGCGGAGCCGTGTCCCAGATGTAGGAACTGCTTCCATTGAGAAACAGCCAATCAGACTGCACAGTTGCTTTAGGATGGCTTTTGGGGAGGATGAAAGTTAAATTGAACAGCCAAGAGCCTACAAATTGTTTTCTTTCGTTTTTGTTTATAAAGTTTGGATTATGTGATATTAAAAGTGAAAAATAGAATTAGTATGATTAAAATGTTATTATCAAGTTCTGCAATGTTATTATAGAACACAACACATGGGCCTAGCCTAGGCCTAGGTCAAAATTGTGATGCAACATTCATAGGGTCTAGCTAGGCCTAGGCCCCAGGCCTAGAATTTTTTAACCAGGTCAGAAAATATTATTTTAATGTTTAAAATGGATTTTCTGTAAATAAATAACATTTTAAATTTTTATGCAATCTTAATTAAAGCAACCACGGGCGTTTCTGGCTCCTTTCTTCTCGTCTGTGCATGGGCCTAGGCCCTTGGCAACTTTTAGGTTAAGATGGTAGGCCCTAACAAAATATAAACATCACATTTATCCATTTTCATAGTTTGATCAATGAAATCAACGTTTTTAGACTTTTCACGGATATTTGCGGATATTTAACGTCCTCATACAGGATTTGAAAAAATATCAGTGGCAGCCCTGCCTTATGTAATCAATTGACCAACATTGTAGTGTGTTTTAACTTATTTTGAAGATGGGAAAGGTAGACGAAATAACAATTTGTCAATTTAATTTACAGGTGCGCAGCGTGTCGGCAAGAGCTTTGGGTGCCATGGTCCGTGGTATGGGAGAGTCAAGTTTTGAAGACTTGCTCCCATGGTTGATGCAGACTCTTACATCCGAGTCAAGCTCCGTAGATCGGTCAGGTGCCGCGCAGGGTCTCAGTGAAGTGGTTGGAGGATTAGGAGTAGAGAAACTGCACAAGCTTATGCCTGGTAGGTAGGCCTATTGCCATGTCTGATTCCTGTATTATTTTAACGTTTTTTTTTTATCTCAATGCCAATATCAATACCTAAGCAAAATAAATTTCAGAGATATTAAAAATATTTTCTACCTATTAATATTAATTCTGAACAGTAAAAGAATTTGTTTTCCTTTGATTTTGACTACGGTAATTTTTGTCTGTCTTCTAGCTTCTTTTTTTTTGCTTGATTGCATTTATTTGGATTGTTTGCCACTAATAGGGAATATTCCTTAACTTTTTTCATCACTCCATTACTTAAAGGACTTCATTCTGAATAGGTTGATGATATTTTTATATTGTTTAGATAAGATTTTCATTTATAAAAGTAAGCTGAAAGTTGCACCAATAATAATGGTAGGAAGAACGAGCCATTAGGTCACTATTGTACGAATCGGCCAATAAGCTAATGCCAAACAGTGATCTATTAACTGTGTAATCTAGGAGGCGGTAGTTAATTCATTGATCCAAAGACATTAACCAACTTTGTGTATTGGTCAAAAATACTCTATAGAACGTGCTCTAGACCCAAATCTTGACGTCGCGTGCATTTTGCGAGAGATATAAAATAAAAACAACTACAAATTTTGTGCCTGAACTGAATTTAAAATATACAATACTATACTTTAAATTGGTTTTAATTGCAGTTATGTTGTTTTTAAGTGTTTTTCTAACCATTCCTTACACACATGTCAATATTTAAACTTGGTGAATGTTCCCTACTATTAGGTATAGTCTGAACCCATGGTGTAAACAGAAACAACTGTGCACGGTTATTTATTTTGTTCTACTGTGACAAAGCATGACCCCTTTATTTGTATCATGTAAAGCAGATTAATTTGTAGTTGTGGGCTAAGCTAGAGGCCTGGATAAAATTAACTATGTTGGAAGAGAACCGCGATTGTATGTTCGTGTGTTAAAATTTCTGTGGGCTCACCGCCCTAGAAATGTAGCGTTCTCAGTTATCACCATCCAAAAATATGTAACTGGATGTAGACCTAGTCAAATTCATGTCAAGCATTATAATTTTTTCTAATTGTTTGCCCGAGGCATGAGCCTACAATATAATAAATAAATATTAAATAATATAAAAATATTTAGCCTACATATTATAACATTCATTGTCAACAAATATAACCTTATTTATTTGCAAAGTTGTATGTTCAACATTGAACATTGCACTTTGTTTGATCTATATTTAATTAATTAACCAACGCTACGGGGTTTCTCAGTGGCACCCACGAGCATTGCCATGATTACCACGACCTGGGGCCTACTGCCTTATAGTTATGATCAGGTGAGAAATTTCTAGAAACCAATGAATTTGCCAGGCGATGAGCCCACATAAATTTCTATTCGCGCTACCGTACGTATCTGAATGATGAAAGTGACGTTAGGCTAAGCTAAGGTCTAGTGAACTAAACAATCAAAGTGGGTATAGGCAAGCTTACACTATGATTTTTGGGTATTTAATGTAAATTGACTGCTGCCTAAATAATTGATTGCTACAGGATTGTCGACATGCTCGTGAAAACAAGGTCTCGCTTTTTCCCCCAGAAATAATCAGCACTGCGGAACGTACAGACATTGCCCCGCACGTGAAGGATGGCTACATCATGATGTTCATCTATATGCCTGTTGCATTCACTACTGAGTTCACTCCTTACATTGGCCAAATCATCAACCCAATCTTGAAGGTAAGCATTGCTTTTAACTGGTTTGCACACACAATTTTGCACCAAGGAGAGTAGGCCCTACCCCGTACATTGCTGCTAATTGAATCCTAGGAGATCTTTTATTGATTTATACTGTGTATTTCTTGGGCAAAATGCTAATGTTTTTTAATAATTACCACATAATTATTGATTATGTATACATTTTAGAGCCATATTTATTACTCTGTTCTAATTTTCAGGCTCTAGCAGACGAGAATGAATATGTGCGTGACACGGCCCTGAAAGCCGGACAGCGTATTGTTAACTTGTACGCAGACACTGCCATCATGCTGCTCCTACCTGAACTGGAGAGGGGCCTCTTCGATGACAACTGGCGTATCCGGTACAGCTCTGTACAGCTTCTCGGTGATCTACTGTACAGGATATCTGGAGTGTCTGGGAAGATGAGCACAGAAACCGCAGATGAAGACGATAACTTTGGAACCGAACAGTCGCATCACGTAAGGAGAAAGTTTCATACACGGAAGTCTTTTAGTAGAACCTAGCCTTCATGTTTACTTGCCTAGCTACAACTGCTATACATTAAAATACACACACTCCACTCATTAGTTGTATATTTTTTCCATCCTGCATTTAAGGTTATATTATAGCCTTATCTTGCGTTTGAATAGACCCAATACCAGTTTAAAGAATGCTTTTATTTTGATTGTCATTTCAAAAAACAACCAACACATTAATTTTTAACTTTTTAAGTTTTAACTGATTTTCAAGACGGTACTCAACCGCTAAGTTTCATGGAATCTTATCAACATTGTACTCTTGTTTTACATCTCAGGCTATAATTGACGCTCTTGGTGGTGGCCGTCGTAACCGCGTGCTTGCCGGCTTGTACATGGGAAGGTCCGACGTAGCCCTGATGGTCCGCCAAGCCGCCCTGCACGTGTGGAAGGTAGTTGTGACCAACACTCCACGCACACTACGCGAGATCCTACCTACACTCTTCAGTCTCCTGCTGGGCTGTCTCGCCAGCACGAGCTACGACAAGCGACAGGTGGCGGCCCGCACTCTCGGCGACCTAGTGCGCAAGCTCGGAGAGCGAGTACTGCCCGAGATCATCCCCATCCTGGAGAAGGGTCTGGAGTCTGAGCAGCCGGATCAGCGACAGGGAGTCTGTATCGGGCTATCCGAAATCATGGCATCCACCAGCAAGGACATGGTGCTATCGTTTGTCAACAGTCTTGTGCCGACCGTGAGGAAGGCTCTGTGCGATCCGCTGCCGGAAGTGAGGCAAGCTGCCGCCAAGACGTTTGACAGCCTTCACTCGACTGTCGGTGTGCGAGCACTCGATGACATTCTACCCGCCATGTTGAACCAACTGGTGAGTTGCAAACCAACTAAGCAATGGATATTATATATTTCTAAATTAGCATGAAAAATAATCATTTTAGGCGGCTAGAGAATTATACAATGTACGTAATAATAATAAGCCTGAATAACATGTTTTCAAAGTTTTTTACTTCTTAAACCCTTTTATTGATACAGTAAGATCTCTCTTATCCGATCTCCTCTTATCCGATGTTCCGTGTTAACCAAGCCGCCAAAAAAAAAAAAAAAAAAAAAAAAAAAAAAAAAAAAAAAAAAAAAAAAATTAAAGTTTTAAATACGTAAATAAAACATAAAAATAATTACAGACGCCGCGCCGCACTTTTTTAAATGTACTCGCATACATTTGTAGGCATGCCTTACGAGTGAGTGCAAAGAAGATAGATCGGCGATATATCTCGACTTTCGAGCAGTGTGCATCAGTGTACTGAGCGTATAGAGTTCAGTGGTCAGTGTGCGTCGGGCGCATCGCCGGAAGCGTCAGTGCCACCCACTGAGCATATAGAGGTCAGTGTGCGTCGCGCGCCTGCGCGTGCGCATACGATCCAGCCATCTCACACACAGCTGTTCAAAGATGGTCGTTGTGGAACTAGATGCAATCATGTTTCAACCGATTCACGAAATTCGTAATCACGACGCATTGAATTGTTATTCCTGGGCTTATCTTATTTCTTTCCCAGACTTATCTTGCGTCGTGAGCTTCAGCGCGGGCATAGTAGTGAGAGGTTTTCCCACATGAGAAAGAGAGCTAGGCCTAGGCCTATGTTTGCATTGTAGGCCTAGGCCTACTGCGTCGAGTTTAGGCCTAGGCCTAGACATACGTTTTTATTACGACATGTAGGCCTAATTGTGTACGTGTGTTCGTGAGCTGAATTACAAGCTATTAAATCATTTAGTATACCCTGTATGAAGTGTATCGTGTGTATTTTATGTTCCTTTATCCATTACATGTGTCATATATCATTTTACCACATCAGGCTATGCTACGAGAGCAAATAAACAATTGATCCGCGCCATCCGAGTTTTTCGCAAATCCGAGGTGCCCCCGGTCTCATCCAACTCGGATAAGAGAGATCTTACTGTATTGATAAATGCTTAGTTCACTTTACTAGATTTAGGCTAATTCAAATTCATTTGGTTTCTGTTTTTTAATCATGTTAAAAAAATATTTGTGCTCAATAATTGAGTTTTAAACTGGCTACATATCAATGATAAAATTATGTAGTAGAACATTACAGCCATTAGATCACACAGAATGAGAATTTAAAGCCATTAGCCTAAAACCAATATTAATTCTTAAATCTTGCCATATGTGGTGGTTAACTGAAAAGAGGGCCCGGCCATAAGTTTGTCTATGACTTTTGGTACCGTACACAATATAGGTTTATGCAATTACCATATTATTGTTGATAATCATTTTATCAGAGAAAGAAAGCAAAGTATGGTGTAACAAGTTATTGATCATGACGTGTTTGTTTTTATTGTTTAGAACGACCCCGATCCAAAGGTGGCAGAATCAACGTTGGATGGTCTACGTCAAGTGATGGCGATCAAGTCCCGTGTTGTCTTGCCGTATCTGGTTCCTCAACTGATAGCACCACCTAAAGTGAACACCAAGGCCCTCTCCATTTTGGCCTCTGTTGCTGGTGAATCACTCACAAAGTATCTGATCAAGATCATTCCAGCACTGCTGAATGCTCTGTCTGCTGCGCAAGAAACTCCCAACGAAGCACAGGTGCGCAATCTAGTAATATACTATTAAACTGTTTGGTTTCAAAATACGAAAACAAAATGTTTCAGTTCGGGTTTTAGAAATATAGGTACCGGTACCATAAACTAAACTTCATTCTTCATCATATTGCAGGCTGCTACAAGAAAATGCTAAGAAAGCAATCTGCTTCAACTACGTTCATAATTCTGTTAGCTAGGGATAACATCGGGTAGTAAATTGTAGATCCGGTTGTAGACCCTCTTGAATTCGGGTAACCCGAAACCGAAACGGTGACAGTATAAATGTGCTGTTTCATGTTTCTTACAAAGCATAAAGCAGTATTTTGTAAAATGATTTTATTTAATGTAATTCTTGTGGCTTCATATACAAATAAATAAATAAAAGTAATGATGTGTTGTGGTTTTTGTGCCAGGAGCTGGAATACTGCCAAGGTGTGGTCCTGTCAATCACCGACGAAGTTGGCATCCGAGTGGTGGTCGACCAACTAATGGAGTCTACCCGGTCCGAGAAGGTTGAGCTGCGTCGCGCGTCGGTCACTCTCCTGTGCGCGTTCTGTCGTCACACACACGCAGACTACTCGCAATACATTCCGCAGTTGCTGCGGGGGCTCATCCACCTGTTCACAGACTCCAACAAGGATGTGCTGCAGATGGCATGGGAAGCACTCGCCGCCGTCACGAAGGTACGAAGATTTTTTTGTTTTTTCTCTTATTCAGTTCACATCATATTCATATGAAATGCATATTTATTATTTTGTACTAAAACTTTGTATTTAGGAATTGCAGTAGAACAGTAGGGCCTAATATTAAAAGTAAAAACATTGAACAATACTAATTAAAAATGTCTTCAACTAGCTTGGGTTTGCAATGTGCAAATCATTATAAAATATAAATTAATGGTACTCGTCATGATTGAAATGTTGGCATGCCAATGTAAAGAAGCTAACCAACAGTCAAGTATTACCACCAATAAACAATATTATTTACATCCACCTCGTTGTAGATGAATTTAAATTATCAAATAACTGCATATATATTCAACTCAAGTTTTTAACATTTGAAACTTCCATGTACCGAGCTACATTTTGGTTAATGTTCAATTTAGATACTTTGTGTAAGCCTTTTAGTTTACTACCCGCACTCAACTTTGTCTAGAGGTAAAGTGAATCGATACCCTAGAGTTAATTTTAACTTTATTGTTTTCAACTTTTAAAGACTCTCGACTCCACTGAGCAGACAGACTACGTTGGTGATATTCGCCAGGCAGTTCGTTTTGCAGTTAGTGACCTCAAGGGCCAAGAACTTCTTCCAGGATTCTGTTTGCCCAAGGTAAAGTATCCATCCAGGCAATTACTTTTTAGTTTTTACAACTGTCATAGTTCATTGCTCAAAACTTAAAAAGACATGTATTTAAAAATCTGTATCTTGTACGGTTGTACCTACCAATTACATTTTATTTATTATCAACTTGAAGCTAAACTGTGTTTCTATGTACCTGTTAGGGCATCACACCAATTCTCCCCATTTTCCGAGAAGCGATCTTGAACGGCTTGCCCGAGGTAAAGGAGCAGGCTGCAAATGGTCTGGGAGAAGTAATCAAACTGACGAGTGCAGAGGCCCTGCAGCCATCTGTTGTGCACATCACTGGTCCCCTCATCCGTATCCTCGGCGATCGGTTTAACTGGAATGTGAAAGCAGCTGTCCTTGAGACACTTGCCTTATTGCTGGCCAAGGTAAGAACCAATCCATTAAAAAAAAATTAAAAAAATAAAAAAAATAAAAGCAATTTGTATCTGGATGTTGTAGGCCGATCTTGTTTCTACATATTGACAAGCAGTCAATCATAAGAAGAAGTAAAATGTAAAGAGCCCAATGGCTCAGGTAATTTTGTACACACTGTATGCACTGTAGGGATGGGCGAACATTCGAAATTCGAACTCGAACTTTTTTTAAGTTCAAGTTCGGTTCAAGTTCGAAAAAAAGTTTGACGTTCAAAAAAAAATTTTTTTTACTAATTTGTAGTGGTGTGCGGTCACATATTATTTGACAAGTCAAAAAATGGTTCTCAGTCCACAGGTACAAATTTAAAAACAAAAGTCCAGAAGTTACATACTTTCTTGGTGGAGGTGCCGGTCCAGACTTATCACTATTTAACCTATTATGACGGATTGATATACCTTTAAGTTGGTTTCGAGTTTGATACAGTTCCAAATTTTTGTAAAGTTTGAAGTTCGTTTTTTTTAACTGGGACGGACAAATAAACAAACCTTACCACTTTTTATGTTGAAACATTTCATGATAAATAATTTCATAAACTTTTGCACACTATAAATATCTATTGTGGAAAGTTGGCCTACTATTTTACTGCGGTACCGTACTAAAGTTCGGTTCGAGTTCGAAGTTCGAATTTTTTTAAAACTCAAGTTCGAGTTCGGTTCGTATCTAAAAATCCTGGGTTCGCCCACCCCTAATGCGCTGCTGTACCGTTATTATAAGTTAGTTAATAAATTAAATAGGTACCTTAAAATAAAAAATTTAAAAAAATGGTGCAGATAGTTAAGTTGAACAAATAAATACATTCTTTCTTCAGATTAATATCCAAGTGAACATTGGTTATCTTATCAGTTATCACTTATCATATTTTATAAATATTTAATAATGTTTTTTTTAATATTTCAGGTTGGAGTAATGTTAAAGCAGTTCTTGCCACAACTTCAAACTACCTTCTTGAAGGCTCTGAATGACTCAAACCGTCAAGTTCGCCTGAAAGCGGCCAATGCCTTGAGCCACCTGATAGTAATTCATACGCGAGCTGACCCCTTGTTCACTGAACTTCATGCTGGAATCAAGAGTGCTGACGATCCAGCCATTAGAGAAACAATGTTACAGGTAAGAATTGGGCATGTAGTATTTCATTTCCATGAAATGGACTTTAATTCTCCCACTGGCTAACACACTACAATTTCACTCTTTGCATATAAATTATACTCCAGCCTAACAAGCTATTTGTAACAAGTGCCACTCATTATTTTAAATGAAACACTAAGATTAACATTACAACTAAAAATAAAGTAAATCTTTACATAACTCTCTGCCATAGTTTAATAACCACCTGTGGACCTCAAATGTAGTATAGGAATTACTAGGGCTGTGCGAATAGTGATTTTTCAGTTCGAATCGAATATCGAATATTCAAATGCAAAAAGTTCGAATATCGAATATCGAATAACGAATAATTTTTTCTTTCGAATAGTTTCGAATAATGATTAAAATAACAGCATTTTTTCATTAAGTTGAGTTTTATTAATTAGTGTTTGATATTTACACGAGATCAACGTCAAGATTTGTATGTAGGCCTACCTTAGGCTTGCTATCTTTAAAAGAGAAAACATATCCACGTGTCTTTTCAAGTGATTTGACAAGGGGTGATGTTGCAGCAAAATAAAAAAGCACCTAAGATGAATATAGGGGCTTATATTTTGAGCCTAGGCCTAGGTCCTACTGAAAATCAAGACAAGTGTGACTTAATAACATGCCTAGGCCTAGGCCTAGACCCTTGCCTAGCCTAGGCCTAAACCTAGGGCCTAGCCTTTAATTCCTTTGGCTTAGGCCTAGGCCTAGGCCTACCACAAATCAAGACAAGTCTGACTTGATAACATGCCCTAGGTACCTAGGCCTTAGACTGGTCCTAATCACAAAGATAAGTGATAGGCCTAGCCTAGCTGCTAGTCTAGGCTAGGCCCATGCTAGGCCTAGGCCTAGAATCAATCAACAGAACATATTTTATACCGGGGCTAGGCCTAGGCCCAAGGTAGTAGGCCTATGTCAAAAGATCAACAAGTCCCAAATGGGGTTTGAACTTGAAGGCAAATGCCTTGCAAGCGCGTCTTCCACAACTTAATACAGCACAAGAACACCAAAATAATTAATTTAATCATTAAAAAATCGCAAAGACAACGAACACTCGTCAAAACAATCACAATGAAGCAGTTCAAAGACAGGTTATGAAGATTTTGATGCCATTTTTGTTGCCATCACGAAATTTTTCTTTAGTCGACACTAGCGCGATCTATCGGCGAAAACGTAAACTTCTTGTACTTGTACCCAAGTCGAGCTCTGGCGGCGAAAATTCAAACTCCTTGCACTTTTAGCGGGCTTTTTAACAGTTACCGCGAGACTCGCAATGAAGCCAAAATAGTTCGAATTTCGAATAGTTACTATTCGAATTTCGAATCGAATATTGGAAAAAAATTATTCGCGAATATATTCGAAAGTCGAATATTCGCACAGCCATAGGAATTACGATGGATGGCAACTACAGCAGTTTGTTGAGAGTACGTTGGATCCTATGGGCGGGTAGCGGGTAAGTAAAACTGTCTAGGCTGCTTCTTAGAAGATGAAAAATTAGTAGATTTCGTGTTGGTCTCGATGGAACGTGAAAATGCACTAGATCAGGGTTGCCACCAAGAAAAAATAAAAATCCTGTTTGAGCAGATCAAAAATCCTTAGAAATCCTTAAATGAAACACCCAAATCCTTAAAAATCCTTAAAATGCCTAAATGTACCAATTTCAATACGATATCGATATATCATAAATGTAATTGTTGTAAAAAAAATTGAATATATAATTTTTTATAGAGTAGGTACGCCTATTTTTAATAAATAAATTTTTAAAAAATGTATAAAGAGTCTACCCACTCAGTTATATAACTGATTTTCAGTGGGACACAGTAAATCAAAGCGACCAAGCCAACCTGTAGGCCACGAATCAATCGGGAAAAAAAATGATTCGAGGCTTAATAGGGTTGATAGAATGATAAGGTATCACCATAAATGCCTATTTTTACGATCTCACAACCGCGTGTTATGACCCGGCACCTCCACCATATGCACCAGCCAGGTTAATTTAATTTAGACTACCTACCCGGCACCTCCACCAAAATTCCGAAATTTTACATTTTTGGTGTAAATTTTGATATTTATACATCGAAAAGATTCCCACTTATCAATATCGCATTGAAATATAGATTTTTTGACCAGCCATAGTTAAAAACAGCGTAAAACGTAATTTTTTTTTTTTTTTTTTTTTAAATCCGTAAATTGGACTAAAAATCCGTGTATCCGTTTTGCACCCTCAAAATCCGTTAAAACGGATAAAATCCGTAAAAACGGCAACCCTGCACTAGATCAAGAATCTGAGAGTCAAAATAATCGTGCTGCAACTTATATAAGAATATGAGATCAGTATGCTTGATTTTTGAGTGATACATTTGATTTTTTTATTTTTGCATAGAGTTGGATATTTACATCATGAATCATGATAAACAACATTATACTCCTGTCTTGTAACACACATGTTTAACAAACTTCATTCATTCAATTATTTTAGTTTTAATTGACACAAACAGACCATATGAAGTTATTATCTGTCCACGTAGGCTTTACGTGGAGTGATCACACCCGCTGGAGATAAGATGACCGAGCCGTTGCGAAAGACCGTCTACGTTACGCTGACTGCCATGCTAGGCCACCCTGAAGATGTCACCCGGGGCTGTGTGGCGGGCTGCGTCGGAGCACTTTGTCGCTGGCTCAAGCCTGAGCAGCTGCACACTGTACTCACGGACCACTTGTTGCGTATGTTCAATCAATCATTACGAAAATTGCTTTGTTTTATTAGATTTAAAAAAAGTATTAGTTATTTTATATTTGGAAGAAAAATGCTCATAGGAAGTAATTTTCATACGTATAGATGGCTACGTAGGCCTACTTATAAAATGTGTTCACTCTATAGACTAGCAACTGTATTACATTCCTGTTTTACCTTACATGCATGTCATAGCCTTATGACTACCGTAGGCCTACATGCAAATCGTTATTTTATTAGTATGTAGGCTTATAATAATTGACAATTGTTCATATTAGTGATGACATCGGGTACCTGGAAACCGGTTTCAAGTTCTACTGTACAACACTAAATTTCACAAGCATGCATGTTTCATGCCATTTTCCTGCACAAACGGTAATTCTACGGACCGTTTCTTGTGCGGTCTATTTCCACGGAGCCTTGTGATGATGTAGCCGGCTATCTATCCTTCCTCGCCAGCTGATTATCAAGCACTCGACCGGCCTTGACGCACGAGGCTGCTACATGACACTTGACTGTCGGCTGTCGTACGTAACAAAGCGTGGGTGTTCAGTGCCCAGCTCACTCCCGGCCGTACAGTCGCTTCCAAAAAGCATGCACGTTAGGCTGATACATTAACCCATCGGCTTTCTCGCCGGTCGAATCGACGGGCTGTTTAAAATGCGCGCCGATTTACCTGGACATCGGATCGACGGGCTGGAACAGCAAGGGAACAGCGCGCTACATTATCGGTCGTTGTATGAGAATGGTTCGTCCAATCACCAAGAGATCGCGCTCAATGTACTCTACGCACTTCGCTGCATCCAACGATGTGTTTGACTCGTCACTCGGTCAATTTTTAGCCTGTCTTTGCTTGAAGGAAAGATTATGTTTGCATTCGTAGGTGGTATTGGCGGCGCGCGCTGCTATGGCGGCTACAGCTTATTGCAATATTTTGACAGATATGACGAAGATGAGGGGTGTGATATTTGACACCAAGAAAAATTCGAAGTAAAGTTCATACACCTAGACATTTATTTAGGCTACATTTTAGTTTTTATTTTCAGTAAATCGGGTTATTTTGTTGGAGCAGTGAATTTTTTGCTGAGGTGCGCTCCGCAACCCCATTTTGTAAAAAATAATGGATTTGAGGGGCCAGGCGCAGCGATTTTTATTGGTAAGCCGATGGGTTAAACAGAAATTGACCTTTATAAACCGGTTCCGACTTGGAGGAACCGGTTTGAACTTTTTGGATCCGATGTCATCATTACTTCATACTTCATATTATCCATTTAAAACTAATATATGTAGATATGTGTGGGAAGAAAGAAATTGGGCTGGGTTCCACTCTTACAAACCCGTCCCGAATTGTCACTTAACTTCGAGGAAATTGGCTTTGGCTACTGTATAGTAAATTGGGGTACATTATGAAATATGATAATCTTTAGCTTAAGATGAGAAGATAATTTGGGATAGTAAAAAATCACCTTTCTATCAGCAAGCTCACTGAACAGTGTGTAGAGAGCTAGCCTAAGGAACTCACGTAAGCAATCTTTTCTTCTATTATTATGGGGTTGCGTTTTTTTTTTTTCTATTTAAGGCTCGAGAGTAGGGGTGTGCGAATCCATGTTTTTCATTTCGAATCCGAATCAAATCTTTCTGAAGATATGCGAATTAGAAGAAAATCCAAATCTTTTCCAATTTAATTTTGCGTATTGTACAATAATATGTATTCCTAGGGCAGCTCTGAAGATTTGGTCTATCTAGGCCTAAGACCAAAATCGCGATGTATTTGAATATCCAACATGGTGACGAAAAGCCACCGCCTTCCTGATGCACAGTTAGTAGATGAGCTATCACAGCTCTTTAAATAGGGGGTAAATTCTAAATGTTCAAATACTTGGAAAACTCGAATCTGCTAAAATTGACTCGGATCCGAATCCGATGGATTCGAATTTGAATTTCATTGATTCACAATACTCAAGAGCCCACAGACGCTGTCCTATGATGACTTGTGTAGATAAGGTCTGAACTTTAAACATCCACAATATTAAAATTTGCTTCAATTTAGGACCCTATAAATTATAATCAAGATTGTAACAATCTATGTATCGTAAGGTGACGACTTACGTAAATATTCAAACGTGTCTGCTGAAACTTCACTTGATATTTATATTAAAACTGAACAGCTGTTTGTAGTAGCTGTCTCAATGTTTCTGTTTCCAGATGACGAAGTGTCTCTTGAGTGGACTCTGCGCCACGGTCGCAGCGCCGCTCTTTTCGTTGCCCTTAAGGAAGCTCCCGAAGCATTGTACACTGATGAGTATAAGGAGAAGATATGCCGGACACTAGTGGCCTACATGCTAGCAGACCGAGTTCCCATTGCAATGAATGGGGTGCGAGGATGTGGCTATCTGTTCCAGCATTTAATGCTTACAAATCAACCTTTGCCTCCACAGTTGCTCACACCATTCACTAGGGTATGTTTAGGCCTACATATTACTATTAGTATTGTTTGCAAAACGTTCATTGCTAACCTCCCTGCTACGACTTTCGACTGTGACGTGATTTTGAAAATAATCTTGCGGTCTTGACAGTTGACCCTAATGCACACTACTGATATATTATAGAGGTGTACTGTACATTTGTTATCAGGTAGGGCGTACTGAATTTGTGGAAGCATGGACTAAAAAATTCCACTGCACTTAGAGGCCTTAAAACTAGGGCTGCCTAACGATTAAAAAAAATCATCGATATCGATATTCGAACACCCTGACCATTTGAGTTCCAAGCGTCTACTGAGCGACTCTCAAGGCGAGAGTGCCTGCTGGGCCGCCGGCTGCCGCTGACCACACCAGCGGTCGAGGGTAGGGAAAGAGTAGTAAAAGGGAGGCGAGCTCGTAGCGGCGGGGAAACAAGCCGGCAGCTGTTTATACGAGATAACATTATTCTCTCGGGACAAGTGCAGTTTTATTGGAACGTCTCCGTAAATTCCTTTTTAAGAAATGTTACGTAATAGGCTTATTTAACACGTGTGCCACAAGTACATGTTTTTCATCCCAAGATTTCATTTGTTTGTAGAAGTAGTGAAAAATGGTGATAACAAAATTTGCGATTTTTTTAATGTCCTTTTTATTGCCTAAAATGTAATATTGTCGACAAATTACATCATTTAGACTTTAGAGATAGAAAAAACACATTTTGAAAACGAGAATTTTGCAAAATTTTGCAAATAGCGCGAAATAACGAACAAAATTGTATCAAACTGGTCAAAACGCGAATTAAATTGCGAAATTGAACCTTTTAGTGTGCAAAAAGTGAGGTGATGTGGAGATGCCGGTCCAGTTTTGGTGGAGGTGCCGGTCCAGACCAAATATTACGCGTGCGGTAGGCGGTACCGTCATTGAATAACCAGGTACTGTGACGTCACGGGCTTCACAGAAATAGACCTCCAAAATAACGGCGCGTATCACGGCTTCCGCAAAAATAGTATACCAAAATAACAGTGCGAACAATTTTTTTAAAATGATTTTTTGATTTTTTAGTAACGTTTTTGATAATTTTTTTGAAATCGCGAAAATCTCGAAATTTGTGTTTTTTGAAACGAAATTTGGGTTTTTATATCACCATTTCTCATTACCTCTATTTATTGCTCAACATAATATCGGCAACATAGCCTATATTTTAATTTTTTCCTGTATCAAAATAAAAATTTGCGATATCGTGATTAGGATTTCAATATCGATTAATCGTATTTTTTTCGAATATCGTGGCAGCCTTACTTAAAACCTAAATAACTTCCTAAATATATTAAGTTAATTAATGATTATTTTTGTTGTGTTCCAGACAATGAATCACTCTAGCAATGAGGTAAAGCAGCTGCTAGCAAGGGTGTGTTCAGTGTTTGCGAAGGCAGTACCAGCACAGAACTTGACACCTGAAGTCCTGCGCTCTCTACTGCCAATGCTAGTCAATGGGACCAAGGAGAAGAACAGCTATGTCAAGGCAAACAGTGAGTTGGCACTCGTGGCCCTCCTCAGGCTTAGACAGGATGAAGACACATCTCAGGTCAGTACCAGACCAGCTAGCATAGACTGTCGGTGGCCTAGAATACCGTAGTTTGAACGTAAGAAAACTTATTGTATTAATACGAAATGTAACACTATGCAGTAGTACCGTCCACATGACTAATATTTGGTACCATATGCCCTCTATCACTTGTTTGAAAAACAGAATTTTGAATAAAGTGAGTTTAAATTAAGTAGCTAATAGAATATCATGTTTTTTTTGCAGCAATGTTTAAATCTACTCGATGTAGGTGCTCGTGAATCGTTAAGCGACGTGATCAGCAAAGTTCTACGCAAGGTTGCCAACCAGCCCGAGGGCAAGGACGAAGAGTTGGATGATACGTTACTAACTTGATTAGGTAGTGAACAGAAGTGGGGCTCATATACTATCTTTCATGTAGTGATATATGTCAATTGTGGATACAAATCACTTTGTATCATTCTGCTTTTTAGTGTTGTAAACTGTTTCATGGCGTCTTTTTGTAAAAGTATTGATGTGCGAATTGGAAGTAATAAATGTTGCCATGCAAGTTCTTTATAGTGAGGGGCACTTCTGAGTTTTTCTCCTCGAATCCATGGGAAGAATGGCTTGGAAGTGCCCCAAACTTGCAGAGATATTATGTATATTGTGTTGTTCCACAAATTCAGTATTTTGTAAGGCATCTCTTGCTTAATGTGTCCCCACTTCTGCGAAGGAAGATTTTATACGAACACTTCAAGACTGGTAGATATTGAAGAGGTACTGGTATATCATGATTTCTTTCTGTATTAAACCCTACCTACCAAGTGTTTTTGTTCTTATGTACAGTCCGGTGCCAAAACAATATGCACACCATTCAAAGGTTCTTAAAAATTGACAAGAACATTGTATGATTGTGTTGATTTCATTAACTTTGTTTTCTACTTTAAAATGTTTTGGGTCCTACCTAAGTTTAAGTTCACATACGTTCTTTTGTAGTCTAATATGTTGTCTGTGTGTGTGGCTAATAAATACAGTGGAATGTAATTTATACATTTTTCAACGAACCTGTTTTAACTTTTAAAAAGTTAGGTCTAGGCCCTATAATCCTAGAAGTACAGTAGGTATGTGTACCAAATGCCAACACTTATAGACTAAAGATATTTAAAAATACTGGGTTTGAAAAGTGGTATGCGGCCATTATGCGCAGCCATATTATGTCAGAAGTATTTGTTACATACACACACTTCTTTAAATTTGTGGGGTCAAAATAGGGGCCATACTCGAGGCCGGCCTTGAAGATAGCTTGAAGATAAATGTGGATTATCAAAATGTATAAAGAGAAACAAGTGAAAATTGTATATCTGAGGTTCCATTGTATTTTGCTGTTACGTACATCACACAATTGATTACTGTATTGACGTACATTTTGTTTTTACTCACCCTTCTGTATCTTCTATACTGAAATGACTTTCGAATAAACAATGTTCAGAAGAAAATGTTATATTCCTTTTGACTTAATTTTAAAATAAATATTACTTATATTTAATTTTTAATGGTACAGTATTAATCAATTTGGTAATTGTATAGATTACAGTTTTCCATGAAAAAGGGCCTAAAACTTTCTCAGCTTGTTGATGAGCGTAGCGAGCGAAGCGAAGATTCCATTTTACTACACTGGAAAAAAAAATCCGGAATGTTTTTCTTTTTTTCTTTTTTTTCTGTTTGTATTTTTGTGTGTTTGTTAACACGATTCCGGCTAAACCGATACTCCAATTGCAATGAAATTTTCTGGAGGCCTTCGAAATCTCTGAACTTAGAACTGCCACGTTTTTGAGCGCAATCGAAAAATTATTTCTCATGAAAATCACAATTTTACGATTTTTTTCGATTTTTTGAAAAACTTCGCTCTTAAACACCTACATGCATAATCCGATCGTAATGAAATTTTAATAGAACCTTCATTTTATTAATCAATAGATTCATGCCGAAATTGAGGTTAATCGAAGAATTATTTCTGACAAAAAATTACAATTTTCGTTTTTTTTTAAAATTTGTTTTAATTAACATAAGACAAGGCAGCTTAATGCACCAATTACGCTCATCCAACAACGGTTTCGGCGTTTTCCTAGTAATATATGTGTAACTAGGAACCTTCGCAAATGCTTTTTCAGGCGCGTTGTTGGATGAGCGTAATTGTGGGTTATTTCACCAAAAATGTTTGAAAAACCAGCAATTTTGCATTATTATTGTTTTAATTGTTTTTTAAGTTTACTTTTTGGATGAGCGTAGCGAGCGAAGCAAAGATTCCATTTCACTACATGGAGAAAAAAATCCGGAATGTTTTTCTTTTTTTTCCTTTTTGTATTTTTGTGTGTCTGTTAACACGATTCCGACTAAACCAATGCTCCAATTGCGATGAAATTTTCTGGAGACCTTCGAAATCTCTGAACTAAGAACTGCCACGTTTTTGAGCGCAATCGAAAAATTATTTCTCATGAAAATCGCAATTTTACGATATTTTTCGATTTCTAAAAATTTTCTTTAACTACACTTAACTTAAACACCTACATGCTTTATCTGAATGTAATGATTTTTTCACAGAACCTTAATTTTATGAAATTAGGTATTCTTGTGAAATTTGAGCGCAATCAAAAAACTATTTCTTGTGAAAATCGAAATTTTACGATTTTTCTTTCTTTTTTAAAACAATTCTTTGACTTATAACACCTACATGCTTTATCCTTTTGTAATGATTTTTTCACAGAACCTTAATTTTGTGAATTTATATATTCGTGTAAAATTTGTGCGCAATCGAATAATTATTTCTTATGAAAATTTCAATATTAGGATTTTTTCCTTGTTTAAAATTACGATTTATTAAAAAAATTTAAAAATTTAAGTTATTTTTTTATTTAATTTAATTTAATTTTTTAAATTTAATTTAATTAAAATAAATCTTCGACTAAGTAATGATTTTTTCACAGAACAACAGAAAATCCGCATAACACATGGCAGCTCAATGCACCAATTACGCTCATCCAACAACGCGGCGGGACTTAAGCGTTTTCCTAGTTTATTTATTGACTACACTAGGAAAACGCTTAAGTCCCTCCGCGTTGTTGGATGAGCGTATATGGTGCATTGAGCTGCCATGTGTTACGCGGATTTTCTGTTGTTCTGCGAAAAAATCATTACTTAGTCGAAGATTTATTTTAATTAAATTAAATTTTTAAAAAAGTAACTTAATTTTTTTAATTAAATTAAATTAAATAAAAAATAACTTAATTTTTTAATTAAAATAAAATTAATAAAATAAAATTAATTAAAATAAAAAAATAACTTAATTTTTTAATTAATCGTAATTTTTAAAAAAGAAAAAATCGTAAAATTGCAATTTTCATAAGAAATAATTATTCGATTGCGCTCAAATTTAACACGAATATATTAATTCATGAAATTAAGGTTCTGTGAAAAAATCATTACAATCGGATAAAGCATGTAGGTGTTATAAGTCGAAGAAAATTTTTAAAAATCGAAAAAAATCTAAAATTGCGTTTTTTGAGAAAAAATTTCCCGATTGCGCTCAAAAACGTGGCAGTTCTAAGTTCAGAGATTTCGAAGGCCTCCATAAAATTTCATCGCAATCGGAGTATCGGTTTAGCCGGAATCGTGTTAACAAACACAAAAATACAAAAAAAAACATTCCGGATTTTTTTCTCCAGTGTAGTGAAATGGAATCTTCGCTTCGCTCATCCAATAAATTTATTTTGTGCTGATATAATGCTAAAAGCATTAAATGAATTTTTTCTTGAATGCTGCATGCTATTTTGCTTGGGAAAATGGCTTACCAGTACTGTTATTAGGCCTAATCTAGGGCTGTATAGAGTGTTATTCATAACAATTTTAGTCAATTTTAAAGAATCCTAGATTAACAGGTTATAAAGGCCCAGTGAATTCATGTAAAATAAATAAACTGAACCTTTAGGCTATGTTACACTTAAATTTACCAAAAACAACATAAATAAACTTTAAATGCTATTAGTATCTCAAAACTTTTATTCTAGCACATTTGCTAACATTTTTTCCTACTTCTACAGTTTTTAAGATATAAGGATAATTTCTTTTTTAATATGCTCACAAGTCTTTTTATGACAAATTCACCAGACTTTTTTTGATGAGATTTATAGTCTTTTAATTAAAATATGGGAAATATAGATTTGTTACAAAAAACATACATTTTCCAACAAAGCAAAGGCAAAAAAATCATATTTATCAAACAAAACGAAAATTATAAAATCCGTCTGGTGAATGTTTAGATGTATTGTTTTTTAATCTAAAACACCTATCACTTTAAAAAAAATGAAAATTGTAAAAGCCTTAGCATTATCGCAGCATCATAGCAAAATCGTAAAATTGCAATTATTATGAGAAATAATTGTTTGATTGCGCTCAAATTTCACACGAATATATTAATTCATAAAATTAAGGTTCTGTGAAAAAATCATTACAATCGGATAAAGCATGTAGGTGTTATATAAGTGGAAGAATTTTTTTTTAAATAAAAAAAATCGTAAAATTGCGATTTTCATGAGAAAAAAAATTTTGATCAATTTTTCGAACGGTGCAGTTCTAAGTTCAGAGATTTCGAAAGCCTCCAGAAAATTTCATCACAATTTGAGTGTCGGTTTAGCCGGAATCGTGTTAACAAACGGACAAAAATACAAAAAAAAGAATAAAAAACATTCCATTTTCTCTAGTGTAGTGAAATGGAATCTTTGCTACGCTCATCCAATAAATGTTTCTTGATTGATTTTTAGGTGGCACATTCTAAACTTTCAACTATTGATGATATTGGTGTACTAATTACCAACGGTAGTAGTATAGCTGCGATGTCAATGTTGTCCTCCATATTGGCAATGATGGTAGTGACATATGCCAGCGTGACGTCTTATTGGATTGGATATTGCTACAAAACCTTTAACGTCTCTATTTTTGGCCAAACTCCTTTTCGGTGGGAAGTCCTTTATATTTGAAATAGAAACGTTAAAAGTTTTGTAGTATTTTTTGTTTTGTATTTTGGAGTTGGAACACAATAGATGATTTTATTTTTGACCCCCCCCCCCCCCCCAACCAATAGTGTGCTACCTAAAAATTAATCAAGAATCATTTATTACCTATATTTACAAGTTGAGAAAGTTTTAGGCCCTTTTTCACGGAAAACTGTAATTTAGTCTATATTTACCATCAATTCCTTGGTGGTACGAATGATGTTACGATGTTAGTTAATGCTGTTTGCATTTTGTTAATACTTGCTTACTACTAATAATTATGATTCTGCTCATTTTATCATTTTGGTTAAACTTTTGGTGAAATATAGAAAGTAGTCAAGTTTGTCATTTATCAGATTATAATGGGGGTTATTTTTTATAAAAAAAAATTGATACATAAAACATTCTAGTATATCTCTGCATATACATCTCAAACTTGAATACATATCGATATCATACATCCCCCTCATGCACAAAGACTTGTGACGGTAAAGTTGTGGACGCAAATTTTGGCAAAGATGGCGGAATTGTCTCCGGCAATACTGTTTGGAGATCAATGGAAACTAAATGCAAGCAAAAACCAGTCCCAAATGACTCGAATAAATTATTCTAGCAATAAAAGAACATTTCAGGATAGAAAACAGCATCATTTATTAAAATAACTGTTTTTGAGCAACCTGCAATGTATAGTGGTCAAAAGTCGCAATATTTACTGTCCTCTTTGGATGGAAATTTGAACCAGCGCTACGCTGGTTCAAATTTCACTCGATTTTTATGAACTTTTTTTTGCAATTTTTTACTCAATATTTCACGTTTCTTGCCTGCTTTACTGTATGTTGGTACAAATTTTTTTGTTGAAATATTCATTTTGTGATAAAAAAAAAAGTGTGGGTTGACATTTGCATCATATCCAGAGTAGCCACAACTTTACTGAAATATCTAGCGATTCACGGATGCAAGTCTGCTATCGCAACTACCTTTGAGCATACGGTTTTTATAGTTCTATGATTTATGGATTTGCGTATGTCCGCCATTTTTAACGAGACGCAACTTTGTGCCGGTAAATCTTTGTGCATGAGGGGGCATGTCTAATCTTTAACAACATCAACTGTGGGTTGCATGTCTATTTTTATTTTTTTATTTACTGCCCATTTATCCAGTTAACTTAGCTGATTAAAAGCTAGGACAATGAATACAAGTTAACATCAGTGGGGGCATTCAGTCAATTTAACTGGTTCAGGGAAATTCTATACTATTACACCGCGAGCCAATTATTTTATGTACATTTTCATTGTGCTGATCTTTGTACAATTAATCTAAGCCTCTCCTGCAACTATTCCATTATTGGGCTTGTACTTTTCTCAAGTCTCTTTTAACACTTCCTGACACCGGATGTATTCCTGTAAATTAATGTAGAGATAAATTCGTTTGTGGACATTCCGGTTCTCTATTTAGTTTTAGTATTTACCCCCACAACCTCCTTGTAACAACCCGAAAATGCAATGTCGCTGCAGTACATCAAGGGAGCCTCTGGCAAAGAAGGAGAGAAAGAAAACAAGGAAAGTTGATGGGGAAGAAAGTTTATGTTAGCTTTAGCTTTTTTTTAGCTTAGGAACATTTCTTTGTACTCCTGAACAGAATAAAAAGATTCACTTATTAACATATTTTTTAACTTAAGTTTAAATAAAGATACACTAGTGGATTCTTTAATCTCTCATGGTAGAGCATTGTAAAGTAAGGTTCCCTGGTAAACTGGACTCTTTTGGCATTGAACCGAAGTTTGTCTATGAATTTGGTGGAAATTTGTTCGACACATGTTAAATAAATAAATAATAATTATAATTATGCTATATTATATTATAATTATGAGAGTGTGTCCATGTTAGTTTCCAGTTCATTTATATTAGTCTTTATAAATGTCAAAAGTTGCAAGATATATAAATAAGGCATAGTCAGGGGTCGAAATTAACTTTTTTTGCCACTAGCCCTTCGAACTAATGGCAACAATAGTCCTGTAGCCCGAGAGCATTTCTACTGGCCCAAAATCAAATAGGTGGTATTGATATAAAACAATCATACGTGAATTTTTTACCCAACTCAAATGTACGCACTCAGGTGTTGATTATTTCTGCTGAACGGTTGGTAATATCTTTACTAAATTTTGCACGAATGTTAATAAAGTACTTTTAAATTGATATCCGAACTTGGTTGTAAAAAATAATCCTTAATGATCCATTGTGAGACATAAGTCCAAAACGTGAAAAAATGGGAAATTCAAAACATGGATTTAAATTCTGGAAATTCTCACCAAACCGTTTATTTTACGATGAAACCAAATTAACTGCGAGTTCTCATGAATTTAAATGTTAATATCCAGGGTACAAATTTGCGTTAAAAAATCTGTACACTTGGAATAAAATCCCGAAGTTGACCAAAATGGAGTAAATTACGGGAACCTCACAATTTTTTTATTCAAAATCAATTAATTAATTTATGAATACGCGTACTGGATATCATTCATTTATTCTTTATTAACGTTATTGTGAAATTTTATAACAGTGTTATAAACCGTTTACTCGGGGGAATAAAACAAAAAACCAGAAAGCTGTGCGCCTAAACTCGTGTCCGCGGGGTTTGGCGTGTGAGTGTGGGAAACTAGGGAGTCACCGGAAACAAATTTTCAAATTTTTAGCCTAAATTAAGAGATTTGTATTTGGTTTAGATATTTAGAAAGATTTTCCATAATAGGTAAGGTAGCACACAACTACTGGGAACTCGTTAGGATATCGGTGTGAAATGTTAAGATTTTTTGAACAGCAATCGGGAACTCTGGAAAAGTACTCACCCGTCGGGCTAGTGAAATGAAATTTTTACTAGCCCGACCAAAGTTTCACTAGCCTCGGGCGAGCGTTAATTTCGACCCCTAGGCATCGTTAAGATTTTTGGATTTTAAAAATGATTTTTACAGGATTCTAAGCGATTAAGATGAAGGATGTTCCTAATAGCTCTTGTCTGTAATATGAAGATAGACTGCCAGAGTGAAGAGTTTCCCTAGAAAGTTATGCCATTTTTGAGTGAAACTTCATTGATGTTTAGTATTTAAATGATAGGGTTTTGAGTTTTCTCCCAGCAGGAACTTGGGGAACCTTGCTCGTGGAGATTCACTGATTCAGTACACCTTGACCACCGTTTTATCTCAAATATTCAAAACAAATCAAACAAAATATTTTGATAAAAATGATTAACAAACGCCATCAACTTTAAATTAAATGCTGTACATTTTTGCTTTAATATTTTTGCGGGTTTAAATAGTGACTGCCATAGTTTGTTATAGGCCTATACCCATATAAAATTATATATATTATAGACATAATTTGTTTTGTATGCTCGATTAAAATTTTCACTCAATCAGTTCAGTAATATTACTCGTCAATTTTCAATTCAATTCAATTCAGTATTTTATTTAGCTTAAAGCTATTTTTACATGCAATTTCAATAGTAATAGTACAATTCAATACAATTTCATTTTTTAAATAGGCCTCACTAATTGAAACAAATTTTCAAAATACATACAAGATAATTCAATACAGTTTTAACAAATTTAATACATTCCAATTTAAAAACTGCTAAACGTTGTTCCTGTTTAATCACTAAATCTAATTTATTATATAGTCTGTACCCAGAATAAAAAACATGTTTTTGAGTTGCTGATTTGTTTACTCTGTCCACAATAATGTTAGTATTATTTCCTCTTGTATTATGATTGTGGTTGCTAGAGGAGTATTCTATCATGCAATTTAGATAAGTGGGCATATTTCCTTTAATCATTTTAAATATGAATAAGAGTACCTACGTTTAAGGCAATTCTCTGTCTGACAGTTAAGAAATTTAATACATTCAGCATATCTGATATTCTGCTATATTGATTCCATCTCAAAATCACTCTCATCCCTCTATTTTTTATTTATTTTTTGGCGTGTGCAACACGCCCACACAACCAAATGTTGCTTTGCTCCCTTGTTAAAAGAGTTATTTTCAATTTTAATAATAAAATTATCCATGATTACACCATGGAGTTTGAGGGGTACGGTTCCAAGATTACACAACAATGGTATCCAAAAATGGTTAATTAGCACCACTTTGCTGCTACCAACATAATATATTAATTATATAATGCTCTTGCCTTTCGGCCCTTCGCACGCGGCATGTCGTTTTAAATATTAATTAATTGGATGAGCAAAGCGAAGACTTCAATTTCACTGACCCCCAAAAAAATTTAGCTCGGATGTTTTTTTGTTGTTTTTTTCTGTTTGTTTGCTCTCTACCGGACAAACGGCATATCCGATCTTGATGAAAATTGGAGGGGACCTTCGAAATCTCTGAACTTAGAGCTGTATTGTTTTTGGGTACAATCGAAGTAATATTTCTAAAAAATATCGTACTTTTACGATTTTTTCGATTTTTAGTGCGATATTCTCGTGCCATTTGGGTAGATTCTGACCAAACGGGTGGGGCTACAACGTTCATATTTTACATGGACATTAAGAGGATGGGATAGTAGCGAAATTAAAACCACGCAAAAATACGTTTTTTCGTGATATCTCGAGAACGACGCAAAATATCTAAAAACTGATTCTAGACCAAATTGTGGTTTTTTAGAACTATATAATGCAAGAAAAAATATTGTAATGTGATGGTAATTAAGTTTTTAATTAGAAATTTATTAATTAAATGCATATTTTATAATATAAACCGCACCAATACTTGTAATTGAATATTTTTTTCTTGCATTATATAGTTCTAACAAAACCACAGTTCGGTCTGAATCCGTTTTTAGATATTTGCATCGTTCTCGATATATCACGAAAAAACTGTAATTTCGCGTAGTTTTAATTTCGCGAGTAGGTGTATGTATTGCTTTCTGAAAGAAATAGTTTTAAAAGTTAGCCAGAATCCATAGAATAAAGGTTTTAATATGAGTTTTTTTAGGTTTATAATAACAATTAACAAGTAACAATAGAAACTTGACAACAATCTCCTGCAATGCATTCAAAAAGCACTTGCAACGGAAAAGTGGTGCTACACAAACTAAAAACTTACAAAAAAGCTCATCCATCAACGCGGCGGGACTTAAGCGTTTTCCTGGTATAATAACATGTAATATTGATGTTCTCCAGTTTCTAGCAAGGCGGCGTTGAGACCATGGTTGAGACCAATGACCAAGGTTGTTGTTGAGACCACTACTTGCGAGCACGCTGCAGCACAGAAGGGAACAACAACAACAACGACGTTAAATGGTTTTACTGTGGTTTTACGGCGTTGGCTGACATGGCAACAGGCAAGGCGAAAACAAACATGTCTGCCATGCCTACTGGCTAATTGACAAGGTTAACGTGTGTTTAATTGTTTTTGCGGCTTCAATTCCACTTTATTCGCTTGTTGGTGTTTCATTTTAGTGCAATGAGTGATTTATATTCGTGCAAGCCTTTTGTGGTTACAGACGTACGCCCTAATAGACCTACTAATCCTTCTCCACAACCTAGGAGTGGGCATAGAATTGTTTGTGACGATGGCAATCTGTATTCATTTGGAGGTTATAATCCGGGCGCTAGTAATGAAGTTGATGAGGATAATGAGAACCCAATAGGTGGTACTTTGTTTAAGGAGCTATGGAGGTTCAACTTTGCATCTAGAACGTGGAAAAAGATATCTAGACATAATACAATTCCAGGTGACGAATTGGCTTCTAATGCCATGTTAATCGCAGACAATGCTGTTATCATGATCTATGGTGGAACGGGCATTCCATTTGGTGTTAACGTCAGTAACAACTTGTATTTGTATAACATCCATAAAGGTGGAAATGTGGTTAAAGTTAAGGTTACTGGTCAAACACCGGAAAGGATGTACGGTCAAGCGATAGTGCTTGTTGGCAAATCCTTGTACACAGTGGGAGGTACTACTGGTTACGAATTTTCTGCAGACATTCATTGTTTGAACCTAGTTTCCAACGAATGGGAAGAGGTTTACTTATGTAACGGAATTGATGGGAATGAGCCTAGAGGACGCTATCGGCATGAAATAGTATACAATGAAGGAAGAATTTATGTTTTAGGTAATTATCAATCCTGATTTCACCACAATGCCCTGTGTCTATTTAAAGAGGTATTCACCCGCTAAACTAAAAAAATAATTCCATTCATACTAACTAGGTCTAGCCCGGCCTACCTCCTAACGATCGACGTTTTGTTTTGGTCACCCCCGTAAATAAATATTACTAAATAAATAAATTGTATTTAGAGTCTACCCACTCAGTTATATAACTGATTTTCAGTAGGCCTACCACTGGAACCACAATGTAGCCTAAAGAGTCCTGTGACCAAAACCCGATCATGCGATCGTGGCGGAGAATCCGGGCGGACCAGCTTGGCATTCCTCGGGGGGGCCGGGGAGGCCGAGGTCATGGGTACTGGGTAGGGTAGGGCCTACCATATTTCAAAGTGAAGTTTGCTGGAAAGCGATTTCAGTCAAAAACAGCAGGGGGGCTTGAGGGCGAGCCCCCAACCACCACAGTGCCGCAGGCAAAAATTTTTAAATCAGGGTTTTTAGAGTGATTTCTGAGCGTTTCAGAAAAAATACGGGACTGAATGCAATACCGAAATACTATCGTTGTGTAGTGCAAAAACCAGAAAACCTCTTTCCAAAAAAGAAGTGGGCGGGCGGCGTCCGCCCTGAAATTTACTAGGCCTACTGGATTTGACATGGAATATCTATATATCTAATATATATCTAAATACATGATGTTGCCGGGCAATGGTCGCCAATGGGGATGTGAAAACAAGTCGTTTAGTTTAGTAAACTCTTGAACTAGGATAATTGCGTTTAAAGGGTTAACCACGTATTTTTGGGTTGTACAATTTGATAGTTTTACGCATTATTATCCGGGCGGTCGATTTTCGCGAAGCCCGTGATGACGGCGGCGGCCGTTTACCTGAGGTTTTCCCGTATTTTCCTAACCACAAGACCAACGAACAACTCGAAGTCGAATGTCATAATATTTCATAACTTCTTTGTAGGGACCAATCTATCCCTTATTGATTGATGTAGTTCTGCTATTTGCATTTTTGTTTATTGTCCTATGTTTATTATGTGTTGAGTAGCCCTATTAGGTATCTATTTTTGAAGGGTTTATTTTTTTATGAAAACACTTTCATTCAACCAGTCTTTGTGCAATCCTCCTTGCCTCAGAGACCATAGATGAATTTCCATGCCAGGAGTAACTAGGCCTACAGAATTTATTTATATTTTGTGTGATATTAATTTGTTTTTTATATTCAGGTGGAGGAACATCGACTCAAGTTTTTGGTTTTGAGGAAATCCCGGCGTTCAATACACAGTCCCGTCAGTGGGAGAAAGTAAAAAGCTATGCTGATCCAAATGCACCGAATGCCGGAATTCCAGTTGCACGACGTTGTCATGCTTGCGTATCGTTGGAGAATCTCAATAATTGTCCAGCTGCTGCAGTAGTCATAAGTGGAGGATATAATGGAAGTGTCGTCTATAGTGATGCGTGGAGACTCGAATTGCGTACCATGCAGTGGACCCTTCTCTCTCAGTGCAAGCTCCCTCAGCCAGTGTACTTTCACTCCGCTGCAATTACACCTTCCGGACGCATGTACACATTTGGCGGTATTACAGGAGACAGTTCACTGGAACAAAATGATAAAGATAGAACCGCAGATATTCATTCTGTTTGGGTTACCATACCTTCACTGCTAGATATGTGTTGGGAAGCTTTTACACATTACACATCACCTAAATTGGATAGTCAAGACAAAAATCACCTCCTGCAACTGGGTATACCCCGTCAATTGGTTCAGCAAGTTGAATTTATGAAATTATAATTAGACATGTGCCTATAATATTGTACTTTAAGGCCTACAAATCATGTTTCATGAAATGGACAAGTTGGTATTAAATTAATGAATATGTTAAAAAATAAATTCAATGTGGTTGTTTTTAATGTAGGTAGCTCTAGGGCTGGGCTGTATCATAATTTTATTAGTACTTGTCTAAAACAAATTTGTATGTTTTCAAGAAGAAACAATAACTGTATGATGGGAGAAAGCCTGCTCTCATGTGTTGAGTTCCTGGTAACATTACCTCTCCTCACAAGGCTGAATCCAGCATGGGTCTTTCCTCCCTAGCCTATCATAGGCTAGAGAGTGACGCATTATGGCCTTTCAGTTGACATGCCGTTATACCAACTAAACTCAAAACCCTATCATTTGTAGTACCTTATATTATATCAATCAACTTGAATGCAGATGTTCCCGCGTACTCAACACATGACTCGCTCACTCGTCTGACGACTTTGGCTTTTCCTAGTCTAGTTAGGGCTAAGGTGCCCTTATACCCGGAATGTGGGAGACCTGGGTTCAAACCCCGAGAAAGATTTTGTAATTTTTTGGATTGTATTTACAAAATTATAACGCATGTTTTGAAATGCATACAACGTAGTGTAGTGTAGTCTATTATGTGTGACAATACTATGGAAAACAGCCAGTACGCATAGGCAGTCATTCAGGTGTTGCATCTGGTGCATTGGAACACCTGTTGATCCTCCAAAAAAAATTGTTTACATTTCTCAAAAATAAAATAATTATTATTACCGTACAATTTTAACCACTTGTGGGAAACAAAGATTTTAAAGTTCCGCCGTCAGATTCGATCGTGTTATCAAGCTAAAATGAAAATGACCAAACAACACTTAGTTGCAAGGTATGGCAAAGACCGCAGCATGCACTTGCTGTTTAGGACTAAACTATTTAAATTGACGTGCTAAGTGGGTTCGGTTCTACTGAAGGGAGGTTGAGTTGGCCGGGCTTCCCCATTCTCCCGTTCTCCATTCGCACCCATAATAATATTGCACTTAGTTTTACCACGTGTTTCATATTTTTAAGTTAGCCGAGAAAAAGCCCTACCCAGACCCACAAAAAAATCATTAAATTTTCAGTTCATTCTAAAGGATAAAACAACATTTGTTTCAACAGGTTAGTATGGTCTCGGCTTCACCGGTGCCAAGAGGAGGGTTGTGTGTTGTGTCCCGAGTGCTGTGCGCGCGATGTTGGAAATTATTGTGTGGTAATTTCATTTTAAAAAGCGGTAATAAGTTGGTGTATATGTAGATGTGACTATCAAATAAGGTTATTCATTTCGGTTTTGACTGGGGTATTGCTTTGTGAAAACTTGCATTAATTTATTTAACCGTCTGCAAATAAATATTCATCAGCGATAAACACACTACAAATAATTTTTAAGTTCATACTACCGTATTCATTATCAGCTTTGTGTTGTCTTTCTTTCGGCTTGTAAGTACCGGTACATAGACAATAGACACGACATTAATCTATTCTAAATTATTTTAAGTAGGTACCCTATGAATGAATGATTTCATTTTTATGATTGATTGATTGATTGGATATTGCTTAACGTCTCATATTTATGCAACTTGGCTAATCAAGACGAAGGGAGGGACGTAAGGGGTGACGTGGGGGAACAAGGGGTGGACAGGCCTGTGCTGGTCAGAACCAGCCACAAGCGTATGGGGAGGGCAGGGGTTCCCCCACGTCGTGGTCGTCTCCGTCTGTGTCATCATCCGTCCGTGTTGTCATTGTCGTCGCCGTCAGGGAGGTAGTCAAAGGGAAGGGGAAAGTTCCCCGACGACGACCCAGAGCTCGCCATTAGTTTCAGGGAGAAAAACTCCCCTAATCACGGGCCAAACCACGAGAAGGTTGCGAGTTGGAATTTGATGATTTATATAATACCAGTAGTACCAGTATGCATAATTTATAAGGATCTTCTTTGAATATGAGTAGATCACACTTACAAGAAGACTGTCGATTGTCTTTTTCTCAGGTATGTAAATTTTATTGCAAAATTGGATTCACACTTACATCTATCCAGCATTCGAATTCGCCTTAAAATGGTTTTTCAAAAAAGAAACTTCATCAATTTTGCCTCCGGCGTCTGGGGCAGACCCCTTCCTGTCCGCCCAACCTTGTAACAAGTCTTAATTCGATCTGGCAACACCTGTTTTAAAGCAAATGACCGCCTATGCGGGTACCAAATACGTGTAAAGATTGCAAGATTTACTAATATCTCCGAGCGGAATTTGGAGGAGCTTTGAGCGTGCAAGATTCAATACACTTTGATCACTGCATGCAATTTTCACTGCCTGACAAAAAAAAATCAAGAACAAAACCATTGTTGTTGGATGAGCGAAGCGAAGACTTCAATTTCACCGACCCCCCAAAAAATTTAGCTCGGTTGTTTTTTTTGTTTTTTTTCCCCGTCTGTTTGTTCGCTCTCTACCGGGCAAACGGCATATGCGATCTTGATGAAAATTTGACACGACCTTCGTTTTCTCTGAACTTAGACTTGCTACGTTTTTGGGTACAATCGAAGAAATATTTCTCATGAATATCGTACTTTTACGATTTTTTTTTGATTTTTAGTGCGATATTTTCGTGCCATTTGGGCCAATTCTGACCAAACGGGTGGGGCTACAACGTTCATATTTCACATGGACATTAAGGTTATAGTGAGGTATTGCTTTCTGAAAGAAAAAGTTGAAAAAGTTGAAAAAGTTAGCCAGAATCGAGAGAAATAAAGCTTTTAATATACATTTTTTGACTTTTTGTGCGATATTTTCGTGCCATTTGGGCCAATTCTGACCAAACGGGTGGGGCTACAACGTTCATATTATACATGGACATTAAGGTTATGGTGATGTAGTACCTTTTGAAAGAAAATGATGAAAAAGTTAGCCAGAATCCATAGAAATATAGCTTTTAATGTAAGATTTTTACGTTAAATAATAACAAATTAACAAGAAACAATAGAAACTTGACAACAATCACCTACAATGCGTCGGCCGAAAAACAAAGCACTTGCAAAAGTAAAGATATCCCACGCACACTAAAAACTTTAAAAAAGCTCATCCATCAACGCGGCGGGACTTTAGCGTTTTCCTAGTTAAATTGAATCCTAGCCTACACATTTAGGCTATTTTTCAATTCATAATTTCTTGTGGGATTTAATCGCATCTGATTTTGCTCATTTTGTTAGCAGTTCAGTTAACTTGTACCGGATGTCTGGTCTGTTTAAAATTTCAGCGCAATCTATTCAGCAATTTGGCCGATTTTTATATTGCACACACAGTCACAGAATAAGCGCTGTTTATCTTGAATTGTAATTTATTTTATTTATTTAGCGTCTATCCTATTCAGTTAAAAAAACTTATTTACAAAGGAGGACAACTAAATAAATCTTATTACATAGATACAGACACAACAAAGAACTACAGTTAGGTAAATTTGAATTACCAATATTACAACAACAACAATGTATTGAAACAATAATTTGGGCAACAATTCAAAAAGGATATTAAATTTAATTAATCAATGAACCAAAAATAAAAAAGGGTGTGGAAAGAGAAAGAATTGAAAGAAAGAAAGAGAAATCATAAAAGAAAAACGAAAGAAAAAACTGATTTATAACTGATCTACATTGTACATATATACATTGTAAATTGTTTTAATTGTACTAATTATTTTATCGAATGGAACTTTTACAAATAATTTAAATGTTTGTATTTGTAATTTTGTCTAGTAACTGATAAGGATTTGAATGACTGTACTACAGTAACTATCCCTGATATTGTATCTACATTGAAATTGTTTTAATTGACCAATTGCAATCCTTTTATCAAATGGAACTTTCGTAAATTACATCTGCATTGTACATTCATACATTGTAAACTGTTTTAATTGTACTAATAAAATTGTACTATTTTATCAAATGAAACTTTTGTAAATATTGTAAATACTAGGTAAATAATACTTAGCAATTGTACAGATTTTCCTCATTGACAACTTCAAATACTTGAATGTCTATATCATGTGCATATGAGTGAACACTGTAGAAGGCTTATTTAAATAAATAGATGACTCCACTCAAACAAATATAAGGTTTGCCAAAAATCAGGAACAGCAAATAAGGGAGTAATCAAACTTTCACGGAAGAAACCACCGAACGCTAATCTTCATTCTCGTGTTCAAATATTGATAACAATATAGAACAAAACATCTTGACTTTAAATACATAATTATATCAGACATATAATTTTTGGAAATTACAATGGAGAACAATCTATTTATTTATTTATCTATTTATTTACTATTTAGGATTTCTTTTAAGCATTACATAGATTTTGTAAAATAGTACATGAAGTGCTTAATGCATGAGTCATCCCAACCCTAGTATGGTTTATTTTAAACCGATCAGTTGTGCCCACCGCCGTAACCAGGGGTTGGTAACCCGGGTAGAGAAGAGTATAATATAAGCTTGCAATCACAACAATCATGACCAGTCACCACTAACAAATTTAAAAAAAAATGCCTAAAACTTGTTAAAGTACTCTAATCACACATAAGAATTTTAAAAAAATCTGGGGCTTTGCGCCCCTGACCCGCAACCGCTTGGGGTGCGTCCTACAAGGTCATGTACTTTGCCCAATCATACCCAGATGATTTTTATACCCTAGTTACAGCCTTGGTTATACCAAATGCTAAAATAAATCAACTACAAAAAGCTAATAAATATTTAATACTTGGAAGCTTCACAAACACTTTTTCAGGCGTATTGTTGGATGAGCGTAATTTTTTAAAAACGAAAAAAACGTAAAATTGCGATTTTCATGAGAAATAATTTTTCGATTACGCTCAAATTTCACAAGAATATATTAATTAATAAAACTAAGGTTCTGTAAAAAAATCATTTCAATCGGATAAATCATGTAGGTGTTATAAGTCGAAGAAATGTTACAAATAAAAACAAATCATAAAATTGCGATTTTCATGAGAAATAATTTTTCGATTACGCTCAAATTTCACACGAATATATCAATTCATAAAATAATGGTTCCGTGAAAAAATCATTACAATCGGATAAAGCACGTAGGTGTTACAACTTACAAATCCAAGAAATTTTGTAAAAATTGAAATAAATCTTAAACTGTGATTTTCATAAGAATTTTTTGATTGCGCTTAAAAACGTAGCAGTTCTAAGTTCAGAGATTTCGAAGGCCTCCAGAAAATTTCATCGCAATTGGAGTATCGGTTTAGCCGGAACCGAGTTAACAAACACACAAAAATACAGAAAAAAGAAAGAAAAGAAAACAATCCGGATTTTTTTCTTCGGTGTAGTAGAATGGAATCTTCTCTTCGCTCGCTACGCTCATCCAATAATTCAGAAGTTAAAATATCCATCCCGATCGGGGTTCGAACCCGAGTCTCCCACATTCCAGGTAGGCGCCTTCGCCAACTAGACCACGGAGACGGTAACTATTTAACTTCTGAATTATGGATTTATTTAGGATTATTATATATCTGAATGAATTCTAACCCTGATAAGGTTGGATATTTTAACTTCTGAATTGTATTGAATATTAACAATTCCACCTACAGCAATGTTTCCCGACTAGTCAAATTACAAATCGCAAACGCTTTTTCAGGCGCGTTGTTGGATGAGCGTATTTTTTTTTAAAGAAAAAAGCGAAAATTGCGATTTTCATGGGAAAAAAATTTTCGATTTAGATAAAATATATCAAATATATAAATTCGTAAAATTAAGTTTCAGTGAAAAAAATCATTACAATCAAATAAAGCATGTGTGTAAATCGAAGAAATTTCACAAATCGAAAAAAATCGTAAAATTGAGAATATTATGACAAATAATTTTTCGATTGTGCTCAAATTTCACACGAATATATTAAATCATAAAATAAAGGTTCTGTGAAAAAATCATTACAATTGGATAAAGCATGTAGGTGTTCTAAGTCAATTTTTTTTTTAATCGAAAAAAATCGTAAAATTGCGATTTTTATGAGAAATAATTTTTCGATTGCGCTCAAAAACGTGGCAGTTCTAAGTTTAGAGATTTCGAAGGCCTCCACAAAATTTCATCGCAATTGGAGAATCGGTTTAGCCGGAATCGTGTTAACAGACACACAAAAATACAAATAGAAAAAGAAAAAAACATTTCTGATTTTTTTCTCTAGTGTAGTTAAATGGAATCTTCGCTTCGTTCGCTACGCTCATCCAATAAATACTTAGGGCAAACAAATGAATTACGATGTGAGATGACTAGGTTGACATTAACAGCAGTTTTAGATACTAGTTTGCATATTAGTGTCTATGCTTGTAAGGTTGCAAGAGTAGTACCATGAATATACACTAGGAAGCTTTGCAAACGCTTTTTCAGGCGCGTTGTTGGATGAGCGTATATTTTTACACGAAAATAACGTGAAATTGCGATTTTCATGAGAAATAATTTTTCGATTACGCTCAAATTTCTCATTAATATATTAATTCATAAAATTAGGTTCTGTAAAAAAACCATTACAATCGAATAAAGCATGTAGGTGTTATAGTCGAAGTCAATTTTTACAAATCGGAAATATCGAAAAATTGATATTTTCATGAGAAATAATTTTTAGATTGCGCTCAAAAACGTGGCATTAGTTCAGAGATTTTGAAGGCCTCCAGAAAATTTCATCGAAATTGGAGTATCTGTTAAGCCGGAATCGTGTTAACAAACACACAAAAATACAAACAGAAAAACCAAGAAAATAACAAAATCGTAAAATTGCAATTTTTATGAGAAATAATTTTTCGATCGATTTTTCGCACGTGGCAGTTCTAAGTTCAGAGATTTCAAAGGTCTCCAGAAAATTTCATCGCAATTGGAGTATCGGTTTAGCCAGAATCGTGCTTACAGACACACAAAAAAAGCATTCCGGATTTTTTTATCCAGTGTAGTGAAATGGAATCTTTGCTTCGCTCGCTACGCTCATCCAACTAAAAAAACGTAAAATTTGCGATTTTCATGAGACATAATTTTTCGGTTACACTAAAATTTCTGACGAATATATTAATTCATAAAATTAAGGTTCTGTGAAAAAATCATTACAATCGGATAAAGCATGTAGGTGTCAAAATCGAAAAAAATGTAAAATTGCGATTATCTTGAGAAAAAAAATTCGATTGCTCTCAAATTTCACACGTTCCAAAAACGTGGCAGTTCTAAGTTCAGAGATTTCGAAGGCCTCCAGAAAATGTCATTGAAATTGGAGTATCGGTTTAGCCGGAATCGTGTTAACAGACACACAAAAATACAAACAGAAAAAAAAGAAAAAAACATTCTGGATTTTTTTCACCAGTGTAGTAGAATGGAATCTTCGCTTCGCTCGCTACGCTCATCCAACTAGGAAGCTTCGCAAACGCTTTTTCAGGCGCGTTGTTGGATGAGCGTAATTTTTTAAAAACGAGAAAAAAACTTAAAATTGTGATTTTCATGACAAATAATTTTTCGATTACACTCAAATTTCAGACGAATATATTAATTCATAAAATTAAGGCTCTGTGAAAACATCATTACAATCGGAAAAAGCATGAAGGTGTTAATAAGTCGAAAAAATTTAAAAAAATCAACAAAAATCGTAAAATTGCGATTATCACGAGATTTTTTTCGATTGCGCTCAAATTTCACACGAAAATATAAATTCATAAAATTAAGGTTCTGTGAAAAAAATCATTGCCATCGGATAAAGCATGTAAGGTGTTAAAAGCCGTTTAAAAATCGAAAAAAATCGTAAAATTGCGTTTTTTATGAGAAATAATTTTTCGATCACGCTCAAATTTCACACAAATATATTAATTCATAAAATAAAGGATCTATGCAAAAATCATTACAATCGGATAAAGCATGCAGGTGTTATAAGTCGAAGAAATTTTTTTAAAAATCGAAAAATATCGTAAAATTGCGATTTTCATGAGAAATAATTTTCCGATTGCGCTCAAAAACGTGGCAGTTCTAAGTTCAGAGATTTCGAAGGCCTCCATAAAATTTCATCGCAATTGGAGTATCGGTTTAGCCGGAATCGTGTTAACAAACACACAATAATACATACAGAAAAAAAAAGAAAAAAAAACATTCCGGATTTTTTTCTCCAGTGTAGTGAAATGGAATCTTCGCTACGCTCATACAACAAGCTCGATTTTCATTTCAAGTAATAACTGATTTCTAGTGGGGGACATTAAATTTAAAGCCGACCAAGCCAAACCTGCAGGCGCCAACATTATCAACGAGCGAACAATGACCAACTAGAGACCAGCATATTATTTAAGTTAGAAACACCGATCAATCAAGCTAATGATAACTTCTTGAGTAACAGCAATTTTAAGAATAATTGTGGCGGCCATCTTGAGGATGCCCTGACAGGTGACTTATTTGCTACCAAGCGTGTCTCACGTGAAAATAACATTCTAAAATATGTCTTTTACCAGATCTTAAATTTTGGTGTTGGTTTCCGGCTTTGAAACATTTTTATAGTTGATGCAGCTTGTTCCACGGACTATTTGGCTATAGTGCCAATGCGCAAACAATTGTCATTTTGGTCAATCAGTCAATTTTCATCGCACGGTGAAAAAAAAAAAAAAGTGGCTCTTACAAGACAGTCACCCGCATATTTGTTATGTCTTGATAAATTTTCGTGAACTCGACCTAATTCAAGATTTACGGGATATTCTTGGAAGTAAAAGGTAATAATATGTTTTTGATATTTAGCACAAAGCATACATAGTCCCGATGTTTTTAAACAAAAATCACAGTGATCTCTGTTGGTTCAGGTTTTACAAGCATTTTTATGTAACAGTTTGACTATGTCCTTTTGGCGCTATAGCGAAGGAAGCAAGCGTCTGTGCTTTTGGGAACTCTCTGTACCTTTGAAGAATGACAAATGCTAATGTGTGCCAAAAATCAGCTTTAGGTTAAGGATGTTGATGTCAAAATCTATGATTTCTGGGCTAGTGGCTCATGGCCTGCAAAATGTTTTCTTGTAGATTGCTTTTATTTGTGAAAGGTACGATTGTCTCATCATCAGCTATAGGTCACTATTTTGTCCTGTTGAAACTGTATGGTATTAACATCGTCCATCCACCCAATGAAATTGTTTTACATTGGCCCCTTTGTACCACAGTTTAAAATTGCAATCAGACTTACTTATTTTGAAATGACAGCATAATGATTACCAAGAGCAGGTGGCGTCCTGCTTTACAAACAATTTAAGACTTGACGTCGCATGTGACTCGGTGCTAGGAAGGCTCCAAAGTCACCGTTTACATGTTATTTTTATTTATTTATTTATTTATAAGATGCATATTACAACAGTGTACAAATACTCCACAAGTGCAAATCATAGCATAGCCTAATGGATTTTAATTTTTGCAAGCATTTGTATCACAGTTCTTTGACTGAGTGGGTCGACTCTAAATACGAATTTATTTTATACTAATTTCAATTTTCAATACAGTTGGATTTAGCGCATTGAAATAGTGCTTTTATATTCGCCGCCGTTCGTACAGCCTTCTTGATGGTACATTTACTGCGCATGCGTTGAATAGGGCGGGTTCTTACGTTGTATGGCGGTGCATGAGAGAAATATCGTCTGCTTGTTCTTCACAGCACATGCATGTTTGAAGGTTGCAGGGAGCGTTTTGTATAATGTAAATACGTGCTCAGTAACATGTTAGTGTGTGTATTCTCTTGTAATTATCCATTTCATTGATACATTTCATTCAACAAATTAACAAAACAATCACAGGCTAGCTTAGGCCTGCATTTAGTTCATTTCCTATCGAATTGGTGCTGTAAACGCTTTGTTATGGATAGAGCTCAGAAGAGAGTGTATAAAATAGTTCTTACAGGAGGTAAGTTCTATTATTACAATCCTGGCGTAGCATGTAGCATGTTTTATTGGCTTTAACATTTATTGCATAACTTTTAGAGCCTAGACCTAACAAAACGGTGCTAAGCCCTAGGCCTGGTCTTAAAAAAAACTTCTAGGGCCTTGCCTAGGCCCTAGTCCTAGCTGCCTGCCTATGCACCCCATGCCCATGCCCATGCCCATGCGCCCGCATGACCATGACGCCTTCCTATTTTGCCCTGAAGTCTAGCTAGGCCTAGCCTAGGCCCTACACTAGATCTAACTAGCCCTAGGCGTACTATTCGATTCCCAGTAATTTTGGTGGGCTGGCCTAGCGCCTACAAGTGTTACAGGTCCAAGTTTCCTGAAGGTGTTCTAGGCCCTAGGCCTACCTATTTGTCCAAGACTACAGGGCTAGGCCTAGCCCCTAACCAGTTTAAACTTTAATTGCTTTTTAAGGGCGCGTCAATTGTTATGTCATTACTCAATATGCACCACTCTAGCTTTGGGCTAAGGGTGTGTCTGAATTATTTTGTCCAAGTCCAGGTCTAGGTCCAAGTCCAACTTATTGTTAACATCCTATAGGCCTACTAGTTTACAGTAGAGCTGCCTGTCGGGCAAAGTCAACACTACCTCAAGTTGGGTTAGGTGTGCATTCGAGAGTCCTTTGTAATGTATTTGCTTAATAAAAGCTTTTTGTACATCTAGTAAAACATATTAAATACCGGTCGGTACGTAACATAAACAAACAAAACTTAACTGTTCACCTTCATTTTAAAATGCATTCGTTTGTTGTTTCGCTCATTGTTGCTGTCAACCATTTTGAACCAGACCTACAACGAGTGTACACTTTCGATTGCTCTGTTCAGTTGCCGACTTGGACCAAAATGGACCTTGACTTAGACTTTTCAGACAGTACTTCATACGCCATTGATAGATAATTAGTACCTTCTACGTTGTTAGACGTGGACTTGAATTTGGACCTAGACATAGACCTGCAGTACGATTCTGTAAACTAGGAAAACGCTTAAGTCCCGCCGCGTTGTTGGATGAGCGTAATTGGTGCATTGAGCTGCATTTTTGCAAATCAGCAAGTTGCATATTTTCTTTTTCTTTTGTTTTCTTTTTTCTTTTGTTTTCTTTTTTCTTTTCTTTTCATTCCCACCCCCTTTTTTATATATTCGATTCATTCATAAATTGCATTTAATATCCTTTTTATTTGTTATCAAATTTGTTGAATATTTAATGCATTGTTGTAATATTACTATTTCAAATATTTACTTAAATGTAGTTCATTGTTGTGTCTGCATCTATGTAATTAGATTTATTTAGTGTCCTCCTTTGTAAATCAGTTTTTATAACTGAATAGGATAGACGTTAAATAAATAAATAAATAAATTGTGTTAGGTACGCGGATTTTCTGTTGTTCTGTGAAAAAATTATTACTTAGTTGAAGATTTTTTAAAAATTAAATTAAATTAAATAAATAATTAAGTTAATTTTTTAATAAAATCGTAATTTTAAAAAAAGAAAAAAATCGTAAAATTGCAATTTTCAAAAAAAAAATTATTTGATTGCGCTCAAATTTAACACGAATATATTAATTCATGAAATTAAGGTTCTATAAAAAAAATCATTACAATAGGATAAAGCATGTAGGGCCTAGGTGTTATATGTCAAAGAATTGTTTTAAAAAAGAAAAAACCCGTAAAATTTCGATTTTCATGAGAAATAATTTTTCGATTACGCTCAAATTTCACACGAATATCTTAATTCATAAAATTAAGGTTCTGTTAAAAAATCATTACAATCGGATATAGCATGTAGCTAAGTGTTATAAGTCGAAGAATTTTTTTAAAAATCGAAAAAAAAACGTAAAATTGCGTTTTTTATAAGAAAAATTTTCCCGATTGCCCTCAAAAACGTGGCAGTTCTAAGTTCAGAGATTGCGAAGCCCACCAAAAAATTTCATCGCAAACGGAGAACCGGTTTAGCCGGAATCGTGCTAACAAAAACACAACAAATACAGAAAAAAAAAACATTCCGGATTTTTTTCTCCAGTGTAGTGAAATGGAATCTTCGCTTCGCTCGCTACGCTCATCCAAATAGTCGCTATGATAGCGATAGCGATCACGGTTGATATGAAATATCAATCGTTATAAATTATCGTTAGCGACCTGATTCTGTAAAATAGTCGTACGCCGCCATTTATCGATCTTGATAGCATAGCATAGCGACTCCTTTTTCATTCTCGTTATCATAGCGATCGCTATCATTTTTACAGAATCAGTCGACACGCAAAATTGTCGCTAAAGTGCCGGATAACGATCGTTATCTTCCATAACGATTTTACAGAATCAGACCGCTGGACCTGGACCTGGACTTGAAATATTATACAGACACTCCCTAAGAATGGCCATTCTAAACCCAAAGTCTAGCGTTTAAGGGATGTGGCAGTGGCGTGGTGAACATACCAATTCGAGCCCAGGCACCGATACCAAAAGGGGTGGGTGGTCCCGTAGGGACCATTAATGAAACATAATATTTTTCTACACTTTAGGGCCTATAGTCAAAATCACACCTACTGAATTGAGTGGCTCTTGGTAGGCCTACACCACTTTATATAGTTTTACCATGGTTTTACTGGACTGTTGTAAATAGATAGATAGTAGATACTTTTACTCCTCTTCATTTTGAGTACAAAACAAAACCATTACAGACATGTTTAGCCGGTTTGGGCCTATATAAGTAGAAGAAAGAATACCCACCTAGAGCCGTAGCCCTGTGCGTGGGAGTATTCAAATGTAATTAGCTATAATCTTTATGAAATATGGTGCTTTGGCTTAGAGAGACATATACAGTTGCATGTAAGTAAACATTTCTTAATCTAGAGACCTAGAATACAGTTAAAGATACAATTTATGTGTAGGTAGGCCTAAGAATAACAATAAATAAACATCAGATACCTATAGTAAAGTTGCAATATTGTATATGTAGGCCTAGGCCTTCAGATAGTGAAAAAGATTAAGTAAATTCAAAATGTATAGGCCACAAGATTAGTAGGCCTATGAAAGAAAAAAAAAACAATATTAGGGACCCCGGACATAGAAGTGTTTTCTAAATTTCAGTTAACTAGAATTATTTTTTATAGACAATTTATAAGTAAAGTACTAGGCCTATAGACTTATGTTAAATATATGTTGAAATACTAAAAATATAGGCCTAGAATAAGATGATATTCGTAGAAATTTTAACTAAAATTCGAGACCTATGTGATAGGTTTTTACATCAAGAGGTGAGGTGAAAGCTTGTCATGTACTCTTAGTTTAAAAGTACAGACAAAATGCATGATATATATATATATATATATATATATATAGGTATTCATCCAGAAGTTCTCAAATAATGATACTTAGCAATTCAACAATACTGCTAAATGAATAGACACGTTCGTTATCATAGCTTTATTTGATTTCATAGATTGATTTTGGAAATTTTACGAATTAGAAAAACAGCTGGTGGCATGGAGTAGGCCCTAAGTCTAAAACAAGTTTTCTGTTTTAACTTTTAAGTTATACCGTCATTAAGAAGCAGGATTATCGACGTCGTGACTGCAATAATAAATGTAGGCATAATAAGAACATTCTTGACCCTATTTGAATTGAAGTATTTCCAGTAGGACTACAATTTCTAGATCGAGACAGCAAGTTTGTCAGTAAAAGAATTAACCGTAAATTTTCTCTTCAAATATTGAATTCGTATTTGGTACCGTAACTTAACAGTTCAAGGCCTAATTTAAGAATTTGAATGGTTTGGGTTTGTTAACAGTGTTTCTCCAAAACGCACAGATTTCTACCAAATTACCTTGAATATACATTTTCCCCGGGGGTAAGCCCCTGGATCTTCTCGTTTTCATTATTATGCGTTTTTGTAGTTTTCCGAAATCCCAAATAATGACTCTGCCATTTGGAGAACACGAAAATAATAGGCTAACAAAATTTTAAAAAAAGGGAATTTGAAATATAAATGCAAAAGTTTGTTGTGGATTCGCAAAGTTTTGCTCCAAAACGCACAGATTTCGACCGAACGATTTTGAATATCATTTTTTAAAAGGGACAGGCCCCCGGACCCCATCATGTAGGGACTTCAATTTTTCATATTTCTTTCACAGTGTGTATTTTTTCCCCAAACTCTGTCTAGGGTATGCCACTACGAGGAGGCAAAAAAGAGTAGGCATAATACCGTAGACTTTATGAACATATATGAATCATAATAGCTGAGTACTTTCAGCCATTACATTTAAAATGTCATTACATGAAAATGGGGCAATCAACATCCAATGGATCAGATTAATTGCTGTAGGCCTAAAACGCACCAATATTCCATTTTAGGATCACCAAAATCAAATTTAAAAAATTCCCTGCGGAGCTAAACTGGAGAAGACGAAAAATAATGACAACCCGTTGGCTTAATGAGTTCAAGAATGAAAACATAAGGATCACAAAAATTTAAAAAAAAAAAACAGCGGGCTAAACTGGAGGCAGACCCACTTGTTACCCACGAAAGTACGGGGATGGGTATAGGCCTAGTTTCCAAAATATTGTAGGCACCATTTACTTTAAGTAGTTCCCCCATGCTGGACAGATCCAGACATGGGCAAAGGGGAGGGAAGAGGGGGCTGTGTCCCAAGTCGGTGGCCAGAGCTCGTAAATAGTTTTAGGGAGTAAAATGCTTTTCTACATAGGCCTACACATTATCACATCACGGGCATTACGAATATGTTTCATGATTTTTTAACTAGGCCGCTTTGCAAACGCTTTTTCTAGTAGCTTTTTTTTTAAGTTTTTCTTTTTGGTATGCGTGGGATCTCTTTACTTTTTCAAGTCCCATTGCAAATAATTTTTTGTTCAAAAGAAAAGTAGTTGATAATACCAATTAATAGAATGTAAAATAAAACTTTTAAATGTCTCGCTACCCGTTGATGACATTTTTTATTTATCGTGTTGTTTCGTAGCGGCGGTAATGATTTTTCTGTCGACGTTTCAAAGACCATTTTTATCTTCTTCTTCAGGACTTGAAATATGATATGAAGTTTATGTATTTACTCTTGTTTCTTGTTCTTGTTTTTTTTTATTTACCTTCCCAACATGATCAATCCACTTTTATTGAAGCTACTGATCAGTGATCACTCTTCAATGTGAACAAGAAAAACAAGAACAAGAAACGAGAGTAAATTCATAAACTTCATATCATATTTCAAGTCCTGAAGAAGAAGAAGACAAAATGGTCTTTGTAACGTCGACAGAAAAATATCATTACCGCTGCTACGAAACAATTCGGAAAAAATGGTCAGAATGTAAAATATCTGGAGGCCTGAAGATTTGCTTTTTGAATGCATTGTAGGTGATTGTTGTCAAGTTTCTATAGTTACATGTTTATTATTAGGAAAACGCTTAAGTCCCGCCGCGTTGTTGGATGAGCGTAATTGGTGCATTGAGCTGCCATGTGTTATGCGAATGTTCTGTTGTTCTGTGGCAAAATCATTACTAAGTTGAAATTTTTTTTAAATTAAATTAAATTAAAAATTAACTTTTTTTTTTTATTATTATTAATCGTAATTGTTAAAAAAATCGTAAAATTGCGCTCAAATTTTACACTAATATATTAATTCATAAAATAAAGGTTCTGCGAAAAAATCATTACAATCGGATAAAGCATGTAGGTGTTATAAGTCAAAGAATTGTTTAAAAAAAGAAAAAACCTGTAAAATTTCGATTTTTATGATAAATATTTTTTCAATTGCGCTCAAATTTCACAAAAATATCTTAATTCATAAATAAAAGGGTCTGTGCAAAAAATCATTAAAATCGGATAAAGCATGTAAGAGTTATAAGCCGAAGAAATTTTTTAAAAATTGAAAAAAATCGTAAAATTGCGATTTTCATGAGAAAAAATTTTCCGATTGCGCTCAAAAACGTGGCAGTTCTAAGTTCAGAGATTTCAAAGGCCTCCATAAAATTTCATCGCAATCGGAGTATCGGTTTAGCCGGAATCGTGTGGACAAACAGACAAAAATACAAAAAAAGAAAAAAAAAAAAAAAAAAAACATTCCGGATTTTTTTCTCCAGTGTAGTGAAATGGAATCTTCGCTTCGCTCGCTACGCTCATCCAATTATACACCTCAAAAAACTCATTAAAACCTTTACTTCTGTGGATTCTGGCAAACTTTTTCAACTTATTCTTTCAAAAGGCAATACATCATCATTACCTTAATATCCATGTGAAATATGTTCAACGTTGTAGCCCCACCTGTTTGGTCAGAATCGGCCCAAATATCACGAAAACATCGCATTAAAAATAGAAAAAATCATAAAAGTACGATATTCATGAGAAATATTTTTTTAGTTTATACCCATAAACGTGGCAGGTCTAAGTTCAGAGATTTCGAAGGTCCCCTCCAATTTTCATCAAGATCGTATATGCCGTTTGCCCAGTAGAGCGCGAACAAACCGACAAAAAACAATCAAAAAAACACCCGTGCAAATTTTTTTCGGGGGTCAGTGAAATTGAAGTCTTTGCTTCGCTCATCCAATAATCAGCATAACTTACAACATGAAATCACAAATCCAAGAGGGAGATGGGAGCCAAAAACATTTCCTTGGGGGACCTCAGAAATGACACTGACCCAACCCAATTCAACCCCAGAAATCATAACACGTTGAAGGTGGTTTTTAAGAAAACTGGCAATGACTGCTAGGAAGTTACCATGAAACACATAACAAAAACTTGTAAAAATACAGCCAAACCTTACACACTCAAAAGAAATGAGATCTAAAAAAAAGGGCCAAGCTCATCTACCCTTCCACATTTGCGCATTCTAAATTCATAAACGTACAGTGTCGCGTAACAATGACCATTACGTTAAAATTAATTAGAAAAAAAGAATTTGGATGAACTATTACGTTTAAATTAATAGTTGCAAATTCTATTTTGCCAAGCTTTTCAAGGATGCTGTTACGCGACACTGTACGTTTATGAATTAAGAATGCGCAAATGTGGAAGGGTAGATGAGCTTGGCCCTTTTTTTTAGATATCATTTCTTTTGAGTGTGTAAGGTTTGGCTGTATTTTTACAAGTTTTTGTTATGTGTGGGATCTCATTACTTTTTCAAGTTCCATTGCAAAATTATTTGTTAAAATATAATAATTTTATCAAAGTCGATGGTATTACCAATTAACAATAGAATAAAAAAATATAGTGGCCCAAAGACTTGCTTTTTGTAAACAATGTAGGCGATTATTGTCACGTAACTATAGTTACTTGTTGATTGTATGCCTGTATAAGGCTTATTTTAAAATCTTTATTTGGAAGCTTTCCAGCATTTTTTTTTACATTTTCTTTCAAAGGGAATTACATCACTATTACCTTAATGTCCATGTAAAATATGAACGTTGTAGGCCCACCCGTTTGGTCAGAATCGCTGGGCAATTGAAACTGACGAATTAGATAGTAGTAGTAGCCAGTAGTCACTAACATCTTTAAATTGATTTTGAGCATGTTTCAAGTCATTTTTTCACCAAAAAGGAATGCTCGTACCCAAACCAAATTTGGCATGTGTGTTCGGATACCTAAATCCCCTCGATTTTGATAGTTTTCAAGTTCACATCACGTTTAATGACGGCTGGGTGACACCTCGAAATCACCCCAACTCTGCTTGCTATATAAGGTGCCTGTGTGTGTAGCGCACCGCGGCTTGGCTGCGGTGCCCTAACGGGCACCTAGATCCCAAAGTTATGTTCACTCTTTTACAGAAGATGTATAATTATGTGACTTTACAGAATAACACCTTCCCAAAATTGATGAATGCTACGTCAAGCTGCTCTCTGATATTGCTATTTGTTGTAGCATTACTAAGTTAGTCTGACAAGAATTGCCTGGCAAGAATAAGGTGACCATATTTTAAAAGTTACAAACCGGGACAATTACTAAAGTGTAAGCATATGTACTTCACGGACCATTTCGGGGTCGGCAAAAGAAACCCCAGCCGCCAGAGGCGATTTTTTAAGAGCACATTTTTGTAGTCTTAAAACTTTATCTAGTGATTCAAAAATGATAGTACAAAACAAAGTTCACCATTCAGCAGATAATAATGTATTGATAAGGGCATCTTGCTAATGAAGGCCTAATCAATAAGAATAAAGATAATTTGAAAATGCATTTGATTTTTATAATATGGATGGTTATACTTTTAATAAACTTTGTCTTTACAACGAAATAATAAGTGTAGGTGTGTAATTAATCAAAAACGTACTTCTGTTATCATTATGTGATTGATACATTTTGATTTTCCATTATATATAAACAAAATCAATGCAAATAATGACTGAGAAAATTAGTTTTGTGCGAGTCTTGATTTTTGAGTTCGAGTCGAGTCCGAGTACTTCACCTTTTTAAAATTTCATTAGGCCTATTACTCTTTGACTGTATTTACAATATTAATTTTGTTTATTGATGTTAGTCTAAATGTAGGCTCCAAACGTGAAGACAGAATAACATCTAATTAATTTTAAAATGTAACCTCTCTCTAGATCATTGTAATGATCAAGCACAAATGTTATTAGGGCTAGGCTATGACATTCAATAAGTGATATTACATGAAAATGTTGAAACAAACATTATAGTGACATATTTTTATTATGTATGCCCCAAAAACGTTCAAAAATTACAAAATGAATATAAATTTGTATAATTTGTAAGGTAGCGCCAAAAATATATAGGCCTAACGATTTTTACGTTTTCACGCACGTGCGCGACCCGGCACCTCCACCAAAATCATTAATAATACTCGCACACCCCTAGAGAAAACGAATTATCTTCTTATAAGTGGAAGAACTATTTCCTTGTTTTTACTGTTAGTATTTATCAGTAGTTTAGTACCTTTTAGTATTTATAAAGTAAAACATTGTCCTTTCCATGCACGGTATAGTTAAGAAAATACCAGGACACTTCACCCCCAAAATTGCAAACCGGTACAAAGACGTCAGTTTAATGAGACTCTCGGGACACTGGTACAGGTGTTCTGAAAACGGTACTGAAATCTGTACGTCTGGTCGCACCTTAGGCGAGAACCCATGTTGAATTGGTGAGATGTGGTATTCAACCACTAAACTCAAAAATTATATTTCATTCAGGCTTACTAGTTATTAATTTACAGAATAACAGAAAAAAAATGAGTCCACACTGAGTCCCGTACCCGATTTTTTGTTACAAAATTGGTAATTGTTTAGTTACGTGCGTCACATCAGAAAAATCTCCCATATGAAATAACATGGGTTGGGGACAATCTTTATGCCCTGTGAGCTGTGACCTTGGAGAATTTTGGTGAAAAAACTACTGGTCACTCGTACTCGACTTCCAATAAAATGCACTATCTTTTGTAATTTGGGCAAGTGGTTCGGTCAAAATATGCTGATTACCAAGGAGGATTACAATTTTGGAATGCATATTTTTTCACGTTTGAGGATTGTGCATTTTGCCAAGACAAAATGTTGTAAATGCCCATTTTAGATTCGTATTATGCTCTAGTCTATGTGGAACAAAAAATAAGCAGGTTGAAGCCAATTTAGGAAATTCACCAAAATGTAAATTTTAGCTGATCAAAAATCTTTTTAAAAAATCGTGTAAAATAACAAGATTGCAAGACATAATTTTGTTTAGTTCAGTATTTTGCTCTCGATTGTGTGGCAAAACTGATTTTTTGGGGTTAATAACCTATTGACGTGTTTCCTGTCACCTGATTTCAAAATAGATTCGAGATTTATTTATATTGATTTATTTAATAAAAATAAATATGCACTTTTTCGTCATTTTGAGCAACAAACGCAAGAGTTTTAACTGAGTTTTGGCAAAGTTTTCCTTTAAAAATGTTTAAATAGATTTTCTAATTCGCTTGCGCACCAACTTGACAAGTTTTGAAACACTGATATTGTTGATTTAAATCGAATAAAGATGATTTTTAATAAATATTGGAAAAAAATAACACACACCTTGATTTTTAGTACCTTCAGTCATCCAAACGGGAAATTTCGAGGGTTTAACTGTACGAAGGTAAGAAATTAGACGATGTTTTGAATCCATTCATTGAATATGCGGACTGCTTTGCTTACATCAAGTTCCTCGAATTTTTGTTATGGGAGGGAATTCAGTGCGTTATCAGAAATACCAGGCCAAGCCTTGCGCCAGCCTGTAGGGGTTCGGTCTCGTAGGGGTCGAGTTGTGGCGCCGAGTGAGTGATGTATTGTGGTCAGACTGGAAGATATTTCGACTTGGTATACACTGTCTAGTGTCTGGATCATCACTGATTATTTTATCTCTCTTCGTTATTCAGCGGCACTAAGTGGTCATGTTGACCTGTCAAACCCAAAACCACCCCATGTTTCGCGCCCTGGCCCTGCTGGGTCGTCTTATCATTCTTTGCCTCTTGATATATATGGCAACGTCAAGAGCCGCGCGACTGACGGGTTTCAGTGGGTTTGGCGGGGTGACGAGGGTATTGCTACACGTGTAAAATTCAGCTTCTTTGAGGGAGTGATAAAGATCCAGATAATAACTGTGCAGGAATGTTGTCATATTATTTCTTGTGGTATGGAGACTCGGTAGTTGAAGTCCGAGGTTGTTGATGAAGGTATCCATGAACCATCTGTCATTAGCATCACTCACAATGCCCAACTGAATAGAAGTTCCAGATTTCCAAGTGCAGCAAGAACGGAATCGAGACGTGCCTCAAGAGATGCGATTTAGAACAGGTCTTTTGCTTTACAGGGCCACTTCGAGTTGATAGTAGATACCCAACAATACTCCACCACCCAAAGAATTTACGTCACGCCGAAAAACGTTTAGGTCCCATGTCGGTATCGGCGACGTAATCACACAGTTTAGTATGAGTAGATCACTCAAATCGGTGACACAATCAGTGAAGTTATTTTTTAGGCTACACACGTTTTGATAGTATGTGTTCAAGGTGGTCTATAATATTATGTGGTCCTGGATTTAGCTAAACATTGCCCTGCGGGACACACGCACAGGCGGTCGAACAGAAAACTGAGCTACACTCACTTATTATAACTAGTCCTTAATTTTTGCCTAGCATAATTTAGCAGGATCTTTTAAATCTCACTGTTTTGTCTTTCCAACTCGCAATAGTACATTGTAATTTTCTTGGCATAAATTACAAATTGAAATCAATGTATAAAAATTAGTCACAAAAATGCATAAATAAATAATCTATTTTTTCTCTCGGGGACTATACGTACTTCATTGACATAATAATTTTCGTTGGGTGACTCTTCTAAAGTGGCACTCCTGAACCAACCTTGCTCACTCTAGCGCCATCGACTAGCGAATTATTGCTAACCAGCGATTGGTATGGCATCTAAAATAGAGGACTGCTGGCTGGCCACGACTCGCCCGCGAATGACGCAAGTACCGATGAGACCTGTTCGTAGCAACTGTGCATCGGTATTCAATGATCATCATATGCTTTTTTGCAAAGAGACCTACGACTGTAAAAACCGTTTTCATAACAACGAAACAAATTGCAGAGACAAACCTTAGTTTTATTAAAAATTACACTTTTCATTGGTCTTTTGGTAGGTCTACTGTAGCCTGTAGGCCCAATCGTATAAAATAATATGTATTGTTTCATAGTGTGTGCTTTTTTGCGTTTGGACGAATGCCTCCTTTCTATGTTTCGTTGTCCTGATTCATAAACCCCTTTCCTTTTCTTACTTCATTTATACGTAGGAAACGCAAACGTAACTGAACGTCTACAACCTCTCGAACTAAAATAACCACTCTCGTCGCCGCTGTGATTGGCCACCTGGCGGCGCGAAAGTTTTTGCTATTTTACTTCCATACACCGTAGTGTTCATCTTCCCTTATCTTCGCGGCCGCTGCTGTAGGCATAGGCCTGCCTAGTATTTCTCAAACTCCAGTTTAAGTTGTACACAAACCTTGCACATGTAAACCTGGGGCAAAACACTAGTCTTACTTATTCGTCCGTGCCAATTTTCGTCTTTACAACGTTCACTGAAAGCCTCACAAGCGCGTTAATTGTGACCTTGATAGTAATTAATTGTGTGGATTCTTTAATTGTGACCTTGATAGTAATTAATTGTGAAATGTCGAGTCTCTTCGCCTTTGTGTTATGCACAGTCAATAACAGAGCAAGAAATAATAACTAGCCTAACCATAAAGTAGCCTATATCTCATGAAGTTTCATATGGTGTGTTTTCCCGTAACTTTGTAGTTTGTATAACCCAAAATTCTCAGAAAGAAACGTGTAGCTGTAGGCTAGATAGCTAAATGGTGGATTATTGGCTCAAGGAGATAGATCCAGCATCAACCATTCAACCGTATTTTTTTTAAACTTCGTTACTGGTTCTATTACACTTATTTTTATGAAGTGAAAAACCTTTTATATATTTCCAGTTCCACACATACATAACTTGTTCAAAATAACGCGTTCATAACTCTTGTGTAGCTAGCAGGGTCTCAAATATTTGGAGGGCCTGCCCTTGATCCGATACACATATCGACTTATTTTAGCCCGAAGACTTGACAAAATGTATATATTATTTCAGCCTGCAGCCTGCTTTAGCGTTTACGGTGGAATAATAATAGAAAATACATATATAAACTTTGCGAATAACTAAGCATATTGATGCTAAAATGTAGTCTTGGACTAATCACACGTTTAAAAATGAAGATCGAAAACAACCCACATATAGACGAATTTTTAATAAATATTTTTGAAAATGTCAAACATTGTCTAATTCACCATTTTTTAATGAATAATTTGGGGGGCCCCATACAGCCCCAAACAACGCATTGCCGTTGTTTTTGCTGTCTCCACGAATTACCGAAGACTCGAGATCCGTCCAAAAGTCCAACGTGTACCTTGTCGTGGCCTCTGTTAGTAAAGAATCACATGATACCAATAAAGAAGATTGTCCGGATCCCTAAATTATTATGCTTTCGTCAGTCGTATAGTCAGTCGTATTAAATTATCACATGCATGTAGCTGAACTGGTGTCTGTCATACATTAGTTAACGCATATTCTGTCCTATGTTTGCTGCTTATAGTAAGTATGGTAATTAGTTTCTTCCGTATTCAGGTTGAACGATGAATCAGTTATAACTAGTAATTTAAGCCTCTTGTCTACGCTCGCGTCACATTAATTGTAATCTGCAACAGTGTAATTTTTAGTTATGCGAGGAGAGGAGGGCTACAAGCTACAATCATTGTGAAAGGGGTTAATAATTTCACGCACTACAAAACTTGTAGAAATACAGCCAACCATACACCACTCCAAAAGATTAGTCACGCAGAAAAACGAGGTCCCATGTCGTACCTTCACATAAACGTACGTGTATAACAGCATCCTCAAAGCTGGCCAAAAGGAATTTCGTTTTATTTTTACGGAACAAGTTTTCCAAGTTTCTTTGTTCTAATTAATCTATAATATTATGTCCGGATTGCAAAATTCACTTGGCACACGCATTCAGGATGCGGTCGAACAGAAGTGATACACTCACTATTATTAGTTTATTTATAGCCTAGCATGAACTTTAGCCGATTTTTAGATCTCACTGTTTTGGTTTCAAGTTTGGATGTAATTTACAATTTTTGATTAATTCATGATCTCATATTTTAAAAATTCATTCCAAAATTATTGATAAAAAATAATATTTTTTCTAACTGGACTTTAAAGTATTATTAGCATAATAATTCAGTTGGGTAGACTATCTAAGTGGCATTCCTGAACACTTGGTCTACGTCGTAAACCGAATATAAGGTAACAGGACTGGACCATCTGAGATCGTGGAGTGAGCTTGCAACACGCATCGAAGACGAAGTCGATGAGCTTTCTAGAAGGCATCGGTATTCAATATCTCATAACGTCATTGTGGTTGAGTGAAAGCTCGATATTAAAACCCGTTTTAACAACGAAACAAATTGAGCCAAACCTTAGCTAGCGCAGAGAGTAACTTATTGGTCTCAGTCGGCCATTTCAAGATGGGGGCCTGTGGTTCAATTTATTTTTTTAAAATAAAGTATTTTTATGTTGTTGTTTGCGTTTTGCCGAAGCATCGTTTAATGAAACAATTTCGAGTGATTCATAACCGATTTAGTAATTCATTTGAGTAAAGCAAACGTAACTGACGACTGACAACCTCTGAAAAAATAGACACAATCGCGTCCCATTTGATTACAGGAAACCTGCAAAGTTTTGTGTATTTTACTTCGTACCGTAAGTGGTCACATTCCCTTTCTAGCCATTTAGGATGCATAGGTCCTGCTATATTTATCCAAACCCAATTTAAGTTTGTACGAACCTCACATAAACGGGCAAAACACTAGTTTTACTTATTTCGTCTTTATTGTCTTTACAACTTCAAACGCGCCAACGAAAGACATGTCTTGTAAATGTTTGATTTGATTTAATTGTGACCTTGATAGTAATTAATTGTGAAATGTCGAGTCTCTTCGCCTTTGTGTTATTGCACAGTCAATAACAGAGCAAAAAATAACTAGCCTAACCTAAAGTAACTTTATCTCATGAAGTTGTCATATGGTGTGTTTTCCCGTAACTTTGTAGTTTGTATAACCCAAAATTCTCGGAAAGAAACGTGTAGCTGTAGGCTAGATAGCTAAATGGTGGATTATTGGCTCAAGGAGATAGATCCAGCATCAACCATTCAACCGTATTTTTAATCTTCGTTACTGGTTCTACTTACACTTATTTTTATGAAGTGAACACCTTTTATATATTTCCAGTTCCACACATACGTAACTTGTTCAACTAGCGCGTTCATAACTCTTGTGTAGCTAGCAGGGTCTCAAATATTTGGAGGGCCTGCCCTTGATCCGATACACATATCGACTTATTTTAGCCCGACGACTTGACAAAATGTACATATTATTTTATCCCCGTCTGGGCCCGGGGTAGAATAGGCCCAGAGCATGGCTCTGCTAATCGTAAAAGGCGATTCAAGAGGAAAAGTCCACCTCGCAAACATCAGCTAGTAAGAGCGGAGTATCTTACTCCCCAAACTAGAGGCGAGCTCTGGCAATCGTCGTCGGGGACCTTGCCCCCTTCCCCTGACGACCCCCCGGCGACGATGACAATGACACAACGAACGAAGACAAAGACGATGACGACCGCGACGTGAGAAACCCCCCTTCCTCCCCTTACCCGTGGCTGGTTCTGACCAGCATGGGCCCCTCATCCCCACCCCCCTTAGGCTAGAGTGGTGCATTATGACCTAACGGTTGACGCGTCCTTAATCCAAATAAACAAAACAGCCTGCAGCCTGCTTTAGCGTTTACGGTGGAATAATAATAGAAAATACATATATAAACGTTGCGAATAACTAAGCATATTGATGCTAAAATGTAGTCTTGGACTAATCACACGTTTAAAAATGAAGATCGAAAAACAATCCCACAATATAGACGAATTTTTAATAAATATTTTGAAAATGTCAAACATTGTCTAATTCAGCATTTTTGAATGAATAATTTGGGGGGCCCCATACAGCCCCAAACAAACGCATTGCCGTTGTTTTTGCTGTCACCACGGATTACCGAAGACTCAAGATCCGTCAAAAGTCCAACGTGTACCTTGTCGTGGCCTCTGTTAGTAAAGAATCACATGATACCAATAAAGAAGATTGTCCGGATCCCTAAATTATTATGCTTTCGTCAGTCGTATTAAATTATCACATGTATGTAGCTGAACTGGTGTCTGTCATACATTAGTTAACGCATATTCTGTCCTATGTTTGCTGCTTATTAGTAAGTACTGGTTAATTACGGTTCTTCCTATTCAGTTGAACAATGACATAACTAACTAGTAATTTAGTCGCTCTTGTTTACGCTCGCGTCACATTAATTGTTATCTGCAACAGTGTAATTTTTGTTTATGCTGGAGAGGAGGGCTACAAGCTACAATCAATGTGAATGGGTATAATAATATATTGAAATATTATTCCTTGTTTCAGGTCCGTGTGGAGGAAAGACGACCGGGCAGTCACGGTTGTGTACGTTCTTTGAAAACTTGGGATGGAAGGTTAGTTGGTTGAAAACATACATTTATTATCAAGTTTCAACGAGAGAAATACATACTTAGGCTATTGATATTGAATGCTGTATTTGGGGGGTATTTAGTGTCACATTGGAAAGTTGAAAACTTCTCTTCCAGGTTTTCCGCGTGCCAGAAACTGCCACGGTATTACTAAGGTACGTGTGTCACTATTTGTACTATGCTAGGCCTATATTTAATATATTGGAATCGAAATAAAACACTTTTTGCCCACGTGGGTTTCACGAGTAGTTTCTGATATTGTTTGTTTGTCAACGACATTGAATTATAATACCGATAATTTATTCGCCAACTAACAGTTTGTTATATTTCTTGATTCCAGCGGAGGCATCAAGTTCTCCGACCTATCAGCTGACGAAGGTAGGTAGTAGGCATCATATTAATATTAACAATTCTAATTATCATTGCTCCGTCAACAAACATGTCCTTCATTTCATCAGGGAGCTCATGTTTTCAATGTATGCCAAAATGCAAAATATCCGTTCGATCCTGTGATGAGTTGCGAAATGTGCTATTCGTGGTGTAGGCGTCGGCTATCCCACAAGAATAGACTGGCCGAGATATCTGCTTCGAGCTCTGACTAACATTATTACATCAGTATTTAGATTGTAACAAGGGGGGTATGTCAGTGCCGTTGCGTGACAGTTTTTACTACACGCTATCACAATGATCAACTCTCTACTTATTTGTGTCGTGGAATTGGAAAATACAGGCTATGTATCTGAAAATGAATATATAATGCTCTCCTTGTTGATCAATGTCGTCGCGTGTAGCATTGAAACACGAGATGGTATGATAATGATAAGCTGATAAATATTTCATGATTTAAATACCTTGTGTAGTTTTGACAAGATACCTAGAAACAAAACAACAGTCGCCTACCCAGCAAAGTCGTGTTGACAAAAATAGTTGTAGGCCTACACTGACTTGGGAAAGAAACTAATTGGATTTCTTCGGGAAAGATGATTCAAATGTTTTATGTATGATGATGCCATTGGGTCATCAAATTTAATCTGGTAATTGAACATGCACATCGTATCTCTTTGTAATGTCGTGTCATTGGGAGCTCCGCTTGGGGCTAACGTGACCCATGAGTCGTCGCCGACGAACCACTCTAAAAGAATCACTATATCAACGTTTTATCTTTAGTCACTGTTCGATTGATTTGACCTACTTTATTTTAATGAGTACAAATACTACGGGTGCATTCCCTGCTGTCTAGTCTACAGTCACGTATATTGGGTTCAGGTCAGGCGGTTTCTTCCAGAAAATTGTTAACCGAGATTGGTTATGAACAAAATGTTGGTCTGTGTACTAATCTACAGACGTTTAAACCTATAACACATATTGAAATTTAAAAACACAATTAGTTAATTTTGAATTAACAAGTGATTCTCAATGTCGGTAAACATGTCAGCAACTCTCAATTGGGCATGCCTATAACTTATAATATATAGCTTAGGTTCAGCATTGATAGATACTGTTACTAGTTCAGGGTTAATAAAATAATGTGTTTTTGTAAGACTTAACATTCAATCTTACGTTTAAAAAAATGACATCAATAAAACTACAACCAAGGCTACTTTCGTGATAAGATCACATCACAACGGAAGGTTACGCGTCCTTCGTCCTGGCGACCACCAATGTCAACTGTGACTGTTGTCCTGACGAAGGACACTGGACACGCACGAAATACAATCGGTTTTATCAAATAAATGGCTTCAATCTCAGTTGTATTATGTATTGTGGGCCAATAAGCTTACTCTTATCTTGCCTGCCCATTCAATACATCGAAAACAACGTTCCACCCAGCTAGGTTATAATAATATGTTGCTAGAGCATTGTTACGAGGACTACCACTTTGCTAACTACGACTGCACACGATATAATTACGACTTGTGGTCCTCTGTATTACATTACCTATGTAGTTTGTGCTTTGGCCAATAATTTGGAAAATGACTGGCAAAGTGGACAAAGACGAGCGTTAATAATAAACAAACGAAAACACTTAGATATTATAGACCATATAATATAGTGACCTAACAATCGTGCAAATCGTGAAGCAAGCACGAAAATTTGTTCCATGTACTGAAGCTTATAGTCTCCACTAATAGCAATTTATACTATCCTTATGCACACCCATACAACAATGTATATTTAGAAATTAGCCTATTCAATCCTTTCCTCTTGATAAGCACGAGTTTATTTGTTTTAATTCTTCTTGAGGAGGAAATATTGTCGGGGGGAAATACCATCGCTCTTTCCGTCTGCTACTTTGTTTGTGTATAATCCTTGTACACTCGCCTGTATATATACGATACGCGTGATTACATCCTTGGGCGTGAATGTGGCAAGGCAACGACTTTACAACAATCATTACGATGTGGATATTGGAATGATTCCATGATAGTTTGACATGGTTCGTTGTCGATGCATGGCCGTTTGCCATGTACAGTTAGCCAGTTCTCGGTTAGGTATCGCAAATGAATAATAATAATACTCGTTTTTTATTAGTTTGATTCAGCTGTAATTATCATACAGAATATACGACAACTAAAAGACACTATCATATGCATTAGGGCTATATACACATAATAATTACGAACGATCCGAATCAGATACAATTGAGAAAATATGAGAAAGAGCACCGCGTCCAAAACGTTTTCAATCGCTTGCAAGTTTGCAGCTTAGCGAGTGTTGAAGAATTGTTGATTTCTGCAATGAGAGCATGTTATTTCAAAGAGTCCATTTAAATTCCAATCAAAGAGTTTTGTAGGCTTATCTAAAAATAATTGTACCTCGTGAGGTGTTTGGTAGGAGGAGCGGGATCGGTCGTTCTTTACGACGTGTGCGCTCTGTTACGAGATATTGATACGTATAGTTGTCAGTCGTGACAAGTTGTCACGATTATCCCGGAAGAATTATTGTGTAATTAATTAATTATTGTCCTGGTGGCTCGCTTGGTGCTGTGGGGAGTGGGGCTTAGCTCTAATTCTTACCGCCAGTAATGACAAAGGAAATTGATTTTTATGATTTTGTGTTTTCTTAAAAGTACAACTTTTCGGGCAGTTAAGCAACAAATATCGATAATCTGCTTTGTAGGACTGTCCATGTATCCTTGCTCTACAGCTATGCGAAGTTGCTTCCAAACGAATATTATTTGCGAAGTGACAAACGTGTCCCTACCGCGGCTTCGTGAACACTGATGAAGATCGTATTGTCAGCACATCCTTTCTCCTCCGTTCTATTCTCAGTGTAGGAAGTGTATTTTTGGCGTCGTCGGCAGACAAAGGTGGCCGCCCTGTTGACACTGGATAATATCCTGCTTTGAACCAAAAAGCTAATTTAAAATTGTCATGCATAGTTTATACCCTTGTGCCCGGGCCTATGTCGGATTTGACCATCGAGCGAAACCTGGCTGAATGGAATTGAAGTAAATATCTGCCAACAAGTTTTTTTTTGTGTGTGGTGGGGGAGGGGGGCATATCCATATGTTTGGCTTTTGTTCAAGAAATCTATCTGCACACGCACCTTGTACAAGTATGCTTACCGAATTCCACTATGCTTGATATTCATATCCCCCCCCCCCCCGTCCCCCAATACACACGATTCATAATCTACGCTTTACGCGCCCACAGTAACCCACTCCATATCACGAACGCACAGCCCAAAACCAGCCTTGTTTAACCTCGTTTAAATTTTAAAAAAAGTATACATTACTTTTATGGCCACCGTCAAAGATCTAGCCTATAAAGGAAAGTAACAAAGTATAAAAATCATATTGTATTTAATAAGTTACAGAACCCCTCTTTACAAAATTGTCTCTACTTTCGACGTAGGTATGTTATGAATCTGAGAGGTTAAAATGGTCTTATATAGACGGGCACTATTCTTTTGACCCCTGATTCTTTTCGTCGCCGACCCATCGTTTCGATCAGCGTCGTTACTCGTTACTACAGTCTACGTTTATCACGGACATTTAAAACTGTTCGAGCTAAATTGGTTTTCGTACTTCGATGTGTTTATTGCTGCAATCTGAACTAAACTAAATATGGCGGAAGATAAAATTCATCTAACATTAGCACAAATAAAAACATGGCAGCTTAAAAGCTTTCGAAATCGAACGAAAAAATTAAATCGAAGTTAATTCGCTTTAACCCTCGACTAGGATAGTTAAACCGGTTTAACTCGTGTGATAACCGAAGTGTGTGTTGAGACATTGCACTTCGTGAGAAAAACCTCCAGTAATTGCATAGGCCAGGTTCTCGGCAGAAATACTGCTCTCGCGTTCTTAGTACGCCTGCTTGCAATTTTTCTTATAATGCTGATGAATTCTGATTCCTTGGGGAGTCAGTAGACCATGCGTGGTCTCACCAGACTGTATAGTGCGATCAAGGTGTCTTCTGAAACACAACTATAGTGCAAAATGTGATACCAACATAAACATTTGCAATTATGTAGATTTTGTAATAATAAATTTGAAAATAACTGGCTCCACGATGGGGTCTTATTATTTAACTATTAATTATTAATTAATATTAATTGGTTAATTATGTGACAACGAATTTCAAAATGGCAATAAATAGTCATGTTTGGTATTTATTAAGAGCATTTTTCACCTGTATAAAGAAAAAAAATAAATTGAAAAAATAAATTGAAATAAACATAAGTTATGGTTAAATATGTTGATTTTGCTGATTTTTTTAGATTTTGAACCAAAAGATCAACGTTAAAGTAATTTTTTTCTAACCAATGATAACACAGTGTTCACAAAAGAGCTGGTAACTATAATTTATCTATCAATTTTCAATTTTCAATAATAGTAATTATAATATATTTTACACAAATACAATATGGCGTAAATATGTCTAACTATTGGTACAAAAATATTGATACCAACTTAAAAATTTAGCAATCTTAAAGCTTTTGTAATGAGAAATTCGAAATAACTGGCTCCAAGCTGAGTGTTTTAGTTTTTAACTTTTAAATTTGGGTTTAAATTTAAAACTTAATTTTTAAATTTAAGTCCAAAATTTTAAAAGTGAAAAAAAATTTGTGGTTTTTTGGTATTTTTTTAAAGCATTTTTTTCCCAAACATTAAAAAAAAATACATTGAAAAAAATATTGAAAAAATATACATGTTATGTTAAAAAATTTAAATTTTGACATTTTTTATTTTTTTGGAACCAAAAATAAACTTTAAAGAAATTTTTTTTTTAAAAAACCAATGAAAACACAGGGGTTAAAAAAGAACGGGTTTTACTATAAAAACTGTATCTTTTTTAAATTTTTCTATAATAGAAATTTTCAATATAGTTTACCCCAAATTAAAAAATTTTTTTTTAATGAAAATTTAAACAGAAAAAATTTTTGTGTGACAAAGCAAAATCCCATCATTTGACTTGTTTATAAAACCCTTTAAAAAGTTTTTTGTAATAAAAATTTCAAAAAATCACGGGCTCCGGGGCAAGTTTTGAGTTTTTTATCGAAAAATGGTTTAATTAAAATTAAATTAAACTTAATTGTCCCCAAAAAAATATTAAAGTAAAAGGAAAATTTTTTTCATGTTTGGTATCAAATGAAAGCTTTGTAAAACCAAACATTAAGAAAAAAACAGTGAAAAAATATATTGAAATATATTTTTTATTTTAAATATTTTAAATAGTTGATTTTGTGTTTTTTTTATTCTTAAAACCAAAAGTCAATTTTTAAAGAAAAATTTTCTTCAAACCAAATGAAAACTTAGTGTTAACAAAAGGCTAAAACATAATTTTTAATTTATCATTTTCAATTTTCAAAAATAGAAATTACAAAAATTTTACACAAATTAAAAAATTTTTTTAATTAAAAAGTTACAAAAACTTTTTTTATTGTTGTGTGCTTTAGAAAAATGCATCTTTTTACTTGTTGTTTTATCATCTTAAAAATTTTTTTAAAAGATTTGGGAAAAAATCCCCTGGCTCCAAAACTGATTTTTGGTATATAACAAATAAATTGTTTTAATTTAAAAATTAAAATTTAAATTGTGTCCAAAAATTTTAAAAATTAAGATAAATTTTTTCATTTTTGGGGAACAAATAAAAGTATTTGTCACCAACACCAACACCAACACCACCAGAGTTTTTTTTCTTTTGGGTAAAGGGCAAAATTTAAAGATTCTTTTTGGCACATGAAACTATCCCCCGCGTGATGAAGCTTTTAGTGCTAGATACCACTATAAATAGCAAATGTAGAAAAAAAAATGAGAAAACCGGCCTGGGGGCCAGTGATTTTCGAAATTCAAATTACAAAATCTTTAAGTTTGGGATTTAAACAAGAAAAATGATGCATTTTGCTACGTCCACAACATTTTCTGTAATTTTTTAAATAAAAAAATTTTTTAAATTTTTAGTAAATAAAATTGTAATTACTATTTAGAAAATTTGAAAAATGTCAGTGATTATAGAAACCATTTCCCTTTTGTGAAACTGGGGTTATCTTTGGGGTAGAAGAAATTTTATTTTTAAAAGTTACCCTTTTGGGGGTTAAAAAACTAAAAAGCAAAATAAAACTTTTAAACTAAAACCCTTGTATATATTTCAATATATTTTTTCAGGGTTTTTTTTTTTCCTTAATTTTGGGAAAAAATGTTTTCAATTGATGCCAAACACCAAAAATTTTTTCTTCACTTTAAAAATTTAGGACTTAATGAACAATTATTTTAAAATTCTAAATTAATATTTTAAATATTTAAACATTTTAGTTTGGGAAGCCAGTTTTTTTCAAATTTCTCATTAAAAAAGTTTTAAAGTTTGCTAATTTTTAATTTGGTTATAATTTTGTCCCAATTGTTAACTTTATTTACCCCCTATTGTTTATTTGTTTTAAAATATATTGTAATTACTTTATTGAAATTGAAAATGATTTATAAATTATAGTTACCAGTTTCTTTTGTGAACCTGTGATATCTTGGGTTTTTGAAAAAATTTTTTCTTTAACTTTTGACCCTTTTTTTAAAAAACAAAAAAATCACAAAATCAACATCTTTAACTAAAAATTTATGTGTATTTCAAATATTTTTTCAATGTTTTTTTTTTCCTTTATCAGGTGAAAAAGGGCTCTTAAAAAATACCAAACATGACTAATTTATTCCCTTTTTGAAATTTCGTGTAAACTAATTAACCAATTAATTTAATTTTAATTAATAGTTAAAAATAAGACCCCTCGGGGGCCCATTTTTTTCAAATTTCTCTTAAAAAAATTTTACAAAAAATTGCAAATTTTTTATGCTGGTATCACATTTTGCCCTTAGTTAGTAATCTTTACCCACTTAGAAAATGTGCCCTCAACATTTTAAAAACACAATTTGCGACCTGACAACAAGCAGGCAGATGTTAGCGCACGTGTACGCTGCCTAAACTCGTAACAGTAAAGAGACAACTTATCCTTGAAATTTTGCGTTCGTTCGTTGCGTACCCAACACTAAATGCGATGTTAAACACCGAGGCCAGCCGGTTTGACTTAGTACTGTGGGCGATTAGTAAAACACAAACAACACTCACAATTAGATGTACACAGGTTCGGAGAGAGGAAGGTTAGGTAGTTTTTTGGTACCAAAATTAACACAAGAAACACGACAAGGTTATGTAATGTTTTGTAAAATGTTATAGAATTTTTTTAAAACATAAAAGTTAAAACACAACCGTTTTACAAGGTATGACCCTCTTCAGCTTCAGGTGACCATACTAACTATGTAAATTTTTTGGGGCTCAATCCCTGCCCTTCGCCTTTTGAAATGAGTAAAAAATTTAATTTTTGGGGGGAAAAATAATTAGTTGTGCCTATTCTGAGAATCCCGGCCCTTCCATACTCAATGGGAACACGTACGATATGGGTTTAATGGGTTTTAAAATTGGGTTCCGTATATCATGCATGTTGTGTGTACTGTGTACCTACTACATACACTGCATGCGGCCTTGAACAAAATGCATGAGTAATCCAATGTCACGATAACACTGAAGCGTGCAATGCACCCGAGTTAATAATAGGTTTAACCGTTTAAGTGTTCGTTATAAACACTGAAAACTGGGCTAGAAATTTCGTTGACGACGTTATTATAAACTATTCATACGGTACGCTTTTCGACGTCGTGTAGTATTCTCCAAATCGCTTTAAAAATTTACTCTTAATTTGGGATCGGGGTAAAATTTATCATTCTTTATTGGTTCATTAAGTTTAAAAGGGCCCCGTTTAACCCTTAGGTTCCCTAATGCGCCACTCTAGCCTAAAGCCCCCCACACGTTCAAAAATTTCGTAAAAGTTTCTTGACAACATCGGTTTTTACAGCAAGTTTGGAACGTGTGGGGGGGGGTGTCGCGTGTTGTCAAGCAAAACGTGTTTTCAAAACCCTTTTGATTTTTTTACCGCGTTTACAGCATGTTTGAATGTCTGGGGGGCTACTTAAACTTTCGTACGAAAAGAGATCATTTCACGTTCCCTTCCGGGGGAAAAGGTTTTTTCCACCCAAAAAAACACACCAACTTAAAAAGCTTGGATAATGAAGGAGACATTCTTTTTTGCGGGACTTCCACCCCAAGGAATGGCCTCTAAAGAGGGTTGGGCCCGATGTAACCCCCCCCCCCCCCCCGCTGTGTCCAAAGCACATCGGTTTTATGTGTTTGGGGGGTAGCATGCCCTTTTCAAACGGGGTTTTTAAGCAACTTTTTTTCGAAAAGTTTTAACGTCTGGGGGGGCTTTAAAGGGAAATGGGGAGGAAAGTCCCATGCTGGTCAGCACCACTGTACCAACCACGGGTAGGGGGAGGAAATGAGGGAGGTTCTCACCTCGCGGTCTTCATCATCTTTGTCATCGTTCGTGGTGTCGTCGTTGGGGAGGTCGTCAAGGGAAGGGGGGGTGGGCCCCCACGACGATTGCCAAGCTCTGTTTCGGGAGTAAAAAACTCCCTTTTATACTAGAGCTTTTTGTTTTCGAGATAGATTTTTTTTTTCTTGAATCGGCCCTTTTTTCGATTGCAGAGGCCATGGCCCCCTGGGCCCATTTTTAAAGCTGGGGCCCCGACGGGGATCATTCCGTGGAAAACTATCAATAATTTTTTAAATTTTTTGGGGGTTCTTTTTTTTTTTTTTTTTTTTTAAGCTGGAAAAATTTTTCCTGTCCTTAAATTTTCAAATTTCGCAGTCGAAATAACCAAAAGCAAGTTCTATCTAGTCTTTTTGATTTGCGTATTAGCCTTCACATCTGTCCGGGAAACCCTTTCAAAGAAATACAAATATTTCCCCCTGAAGGACTGACTTATCGGGAAAAATAACCTGTTCCCAAAAAATCTAAAATTTTTTTCCCCCGTTTTGGGAATTTAAAAAGTTGAGGTACCCCGCTGCATGGAGTTTTAAAAGTCCCTTTCAACCAGCTCGTCGGTTTTTTATGTGCACGCGGGCCCCTCACGGACCAATTTTGAAACTGTATGAAAAGATTTAAAATAAAAAAACCGGCCAGAAAACGAAAAAGTATTCCCCCGGGTTTTTAAGAAAAAAGCACATCCAAACACAACGCATATTTTAAAAAAAACATTGGTTTTTTACTATTTTATAGTTTTTTTAGAGACCCCACGCCAGTTGCCCCCAATGTATATTCCTCGCCATACCGCCGAGAATACGCTGGTCTGTTACTAGTATTTATCAAAAATCATGAAGCTCCTATCACACTTCGCCACTTTGATGGCGTAAAAAAAATATTATACCACATGTATACAGCACACACACATTACGTGCTTAATGTTAGTTTCTATTGAATACCATTATTATCGCCACATTGGTAAGGTAATTATAGCAATACATTGCAATTGCGAAAAAGAATGATAAATTAAGTTAATTAATGACGAACTACTGTCTGATTGCATGGTGTGGTAATGAGAATAACATGGTCTCATTATATTTATAGGAATAGGTTAATAGGACAACTTGTGACTTAACCATAATAAATGATACAAGTTATTAAAAACCTAAAAAAAAAAAAAAAAACTATATAACAATCTTACGCGCTTGGTAATATACACCAGTGTTTTTCCACTTGCCCGATAGGATTATTTCCCTACACAACACATGTAAACATGTCTTATGGTGAATTACAAGATAACTAACTGCATGGTGTGAATGATATGTTATAACATGGTCGAACAGATTGTGATCCTAGCGAGGTAAGGTCATTACTACAACTGAAATAAAGTACGTGTCCGATAAGATTATTTGTGTATTTCACCACGGCCACGACTAATCACTCTGAACACCGTACTTTCAGTGCTTTCCACCGCACAAGTGCGGCAATCTTAGTCGGAGCCACGTAGAGTAGTAGACGCCTGACCGACAGTTCGTCGCTCAAATCAACTGCCCCCCATTCATCCCCCACAAGTCTCGAGAAGTGTGGCAATCTTAGTCGGAGCCACGTAGAGTCGTAACGCCTGACCGACATTTTCGTCGTCAAATCAACTGCCCCCATTCATCCCCCCAAGTCTGAAAAGTTGGGGAACTTATTTGGGAGCCCTTTTTGAGTCGTAGACCCTGCCGACGTTCGTCGCTCAAATAAAATCCCCCCCTTCACCCCCCACAACCCTCGAGAAGTGTGGCAATCTCAGCGGAGCCACGTAGACGATTCCCAAAAGTTGTCCCCGGGTTGTGATCCATTTTATTTGTTTTTTATGTTTATTTCACCATTTATTTTTATTATGATGAAATAAAAAGTAACATTTTTTTCTTTTTTTTTAAAAATTACAAATACCAACCCCAAAATAACTTTACAATAAATCATTTTTAGGTATTGGTACTATTAAACCATTAGTAAAACAATAATAACATTTTAGGTTTTTTGGTTTGGGTTCCTGTGTGGGGTCACGATCAAGGGGTTTTGTATGTAGCTTGTCCCACGACTACCCGAATCCCAAAGGGTGTGCAAGTAGTGCATTGAAAATGTCACCCCAAATCAATATGAAGCTTACAAAGCTTCAGCAACCCCCAGTAGAGAGAAGCCGTCGATGTGAAGTGGAACTAGAAAGAAAAAGTCAAGCAGCCGACTCACGTGTCGCAGGAAAGGCGTGGCGTCCCTTTCAAGAAACCCTGCCCACTTATTTTTCAATAGTGGACGGACTTTACGTAACGACCGCCCGCCCGTTTTTTAGCACAAACTCGGTTTTATTTCTAACTAGAATCAAGTTGATTCCGGTTCGTTATTACGCAATCGCAATCGCACTTGACTTGTATACACTCGACAATTACCTCGAGATAAATATGGGTGTGTACCAAAGTGGGTAAACCTCGATTTTTCTTGTATTTTGGCAAGGATATACCCCCAAATGCCAAGGTCACAATACACACAAATTTGGCACGGTAATTCAGTACCAAACACATTAAATTTTCTAAAATAGAGCTACTCTTTAACGTTTTTTATAATTACATTTGCGAAGCGAAATTCCCTTCTGGAAAAAAAAAAAAGGGAAAGTTTTTTCTTTTTTCTGTTTGTATTTTGGTGTTTGTTAACACGATTCCGGTAAACCGATACTACAATGGCGTGAAAATTTTTTTGGAGGCCTCGAAAACTTTTAACTTAGAACTGCATTTTTTGGCGCAATCAAAAATTTCTCATGAAAAACGCAAATTTTTTCAAAATTTTTTTGATTTAAAAAAAATTTTTTTTGCTTATAACCCCCTACATGCTTTATCCGATGTAATGATTCTTTCACGAACCTTAAATTTTTTGAATTAAATTTCGTGGAAATTTTTAGGCAATCGAAAATTATTTCTCCTGAAAATCGCAATTTTACGCTTTTATCGTTTAAAAAAAATCTTTGACTTGACGAATAACACCTAAAGTGTATTTATCCTTGAGATACAAAGTGACCAGTGAGTTGGCGAGGGGGGGGGGGTCGCCCCGTCCATTGTCTGCGTGGTGGCTAGTAGCTCCCCCAAATTTCCGAAGGTGCTAAGCCTAACCCACACGCTACTACCCTGACTAGAATTAAAAACATTTACCAATTACCATGACTGGGCAGTCGAATTCGGGTTCATGTTTTTGTAACAAATAATACTGTGTGTTTACATGGATCTCAGAAAATTTATATTCCATTTCCCTTAGCTCGGCTAGCGATACGCAGACAATGACGGGAACGACCCTACCCGCCTCGCCACCAAAAAAGGTCACTTTGTATCTCAACGATAAATACACTTTAGACCTACATGCTTTATCCGATTTTAATGATTTTTTCACAGCACCTTAATTTTATGAATTACTATATTCGTGTGAAGTTTGAGCGCAATCGAAAAATTATTTCTCCTGAAAATCGCAAGTTTACGCTTTTTTCGTTTAAAAAAAAATTCTTCGACTTATAACACCTAAATGCTTTATCCGATTATAATGATTTTTTTCACAGAACCTTTTTTTAATTTTTTTCAATTTTTTTATTTTTATGAATTAATATATTCGTGTGAAATTTGAGCGCAATCGAAAAATTATTTCTCATGAAAATCGTAATTTTCCAATTACGCCCATTTAACAGCGCGCCTGAAAAAGCGTTTGCGAAGCTTCCTAGTTAATCAATTAACACACAAATAGGCCTATATGAAAATTTCAATAATTCAAAGCAAAAATATCGAATCACGAATCCAATACCAAACGTACCCTAATAAAAAGATACTAAAAGTAATTGATATATTAAATGCGACGGTGAAATGAAATAATCATGTGAAATAAATGTGTGATGATGCATGATATGTTGTCAGGTCAAGTTGTATACAATCCGGTTCATAGGGGGAAGGGGGATTTTAATACATCACCAGGAGCACGTGGTATTTACAGGGCATATTGCTACTCCCGCTGGTCTAGTTGGGTATCAATGTATTCGACGTTCTGTTTTGTGTTGCTTGTTCCAGCAATGGAGCTGAGCTGCACACTCTGTGTTGCCAAGTGTGCCGTCCATGGCAACCGTAGCGAGGGTGAGATTACTGCAGCTGCACACACCCGATTAACATATTCTGTAGCTGTTGTTGTTGCTGTTGTCACCAGGCACCTTGCTTTCTACTAACTTTGTGTTTAAACCCCCTATAGCGCTCACGTCCGCTAACCTACCGGCTTGGAATTGCTAGTCTCACTCTCCGTCAACAAGTATCGACAAACTTTGAAATCCTTCTGAAGCTGGACTCAAAATGTGTCACTATTTCTATTTACTTAATCCTGAAGTCGGCGGATGAAAAATTTGTAGTCTCACACGTTGTTTTAGAACACCTTTACACCTGTGCGTTTTCGTTTTGGTAGCGCGTCAGCGCGCTTTCGCTCGCGGGACATTGATTGGTTGATTGACTGATTGATTGAAGCGCGTCCGACGCGCCATCAAATAAGCGCAAGTGTGAAGGGTACTTCATTTGACTTACGTGTTAAAGAACAATTTTGCTGCTCAAAGTACATTATTTTGTCCCACCTGACATCGAAATTGGTTTTAACCAAAGAACAGTGATCGAAGAGGAACAATTTAGACACCAACTGTATGGAAGAACATACTAATGTCACCATATAACAAACAGATCAAATTAAACCATTGAAAAAAAAAACACTTGTCAACAAAACAAATAGATGTACTTCGTTTCTTGAAGTAGTGCATTCGAATTCTGCTAATAATACTCAACATTCCTAGTAGAATGGTTAGCCCAGTAAATATTGAGAAGTTCCAAAAAGACTTGAAAGTGACACATCAGAGTGGGGTAATTTTGTTTGTAAACATGTTAGACATGTGCTGGTTTCCACTCGTTTACCTTTACCATGCCGCTCCCCAATGACAAAGCTATTTTGGAGCACAAAGTATAGATTGCAGACTCTCGTTCTGGTCACCAGAAATCACTTGCACAAAAAGGCAATACAGATCACAGCTGAAGAAACTTATCTCATTTTGGGAAGTTTCAGTAATATGAAATTAACTAAAATCAGAGTGGCGCATTATGACCTAATGATTGACGCGCCCGAAAACTAATTAACTAAAAACTCAGAAAGGGGTTAATAAAATTGAATTGAAACGGTGCAATACTGCCAATCACTCTGGTTTAATAAATTGTATAACCAAAACCAATTAGATATTATGAAGTATTTGATAGCCTTTAGCGAACATATTTGTTTATTATGTTAAATATATCATGTTTTGTCTTGAAAGTAGCATGAACACTGGAACACTTGACTCACTTTGTTGATTATTACTCCGGACGGACTATTATCAACGGGTAATCGGGTTGGGGTAGTGTAATTTTTGAACTGGTATACAACAAATATTTTATTGGTTTCATTGGAAATGTGAACTTTTTGAGTTTGCTCTTTTACTGCAATCGTTCTAATCTCGTCTGGGTCTCTCTCGATGGCGTGGGATTATTTTTCTTGCACCGTTCGTTGTAGACGTAACATTTACATTCGCGCACTCGGCAAATAGCGTCGTTAGGCGAGTAGTTACTTCATGTATGTAATGTCTCGGTATGGATGTCGTGACTCCACTTCCCGTGATCGCGATCACGCGTAGACCAAACAAACATGAACGACGTATTTCTTTCTACGCCTCGCGTGAAGGAAAATAGCCCATCATCGTCATATCTTATCGAGTTATTTGAACTTGAATATTTTGTATTATGAGTAAAATACCTACCTTATCAGTTTGATAGGCTTACCCGGCCAGTGGCACACAGCCTCACGCTCCGTAGCAGTCAGCCTTTGGACTAACTACGGTGCACCGAAGAAAAGAATAGCACATCACATACTGCCGACCAGTGGCGCAGCTAGAAGACGTGTGCCACAGGGGAAGGGGGGGGGGGGGTCTACAGTATACTACGAATGTTTATTTAGTATCTCCTCACTAATTTGCTTTCCCTCTTTTCCACGCTCACAACCTTTCGATTATGATGCCATAGTTTTGTGCTTTTACTGTTTTACTTTCCTACGTGTTTGGACAATGATAAAATTTTCATGAGCCGTAGAAGAAAAAAAATATTGTACGAAAAAAGTACTTTTAGTTGTATAAAGCTAATTACGTAATTACATTATACATTTCATAAGGAAGACCTAAATTCTTTTTCGTAGGATGGATAGTTACATCAAATACTGTATAGGATTTGGTTGTATGTTTTAAAAATATTTGAGTGTGTTACAAAAATCACAAATTACCCACCGATTTTTTTAAATAATACAATCCACGTCTGATCAATATAATTGATGAGCGTGGCGAGCGAAGTGAAGATTCTATTCTACTACACTGGAGAAAAAAATCCGTAATGTTTTTTTTTTCTGTTATTATTTTTGTGTTTGTCAACACGATTCCGGCTAAATCAAAACTCCAATTGCGATTAAATTTTCTGGATGCCTTCGAAATCTCTGAACTTAGAACTGCCACGTTTTTTTAGCGCAAACGAAAAATTATTTCTCATGAAAATCACAATTTTACGATTTTTTCGATTTAAAAAAATTCTTACAAAATTTCTTCGACTTATAACACTTTCATGCTTTATCTGATTGTAATGATTTTTTCACAGAACCTTAATTTTTAAGCGAGCGAAACGAGCGTGAAAAAGCGTGCCGGAAAAAATAGTCACTGTTTTTTTTTTTGTATGTCTCGCCATAACGTTCGAACGGAGGCTCGGATCGAGTTGAAATTTGGACCATCCGCAAGCTTCGTTCTCGATTGAATGCTATTAGTTGTGTGGCAAAATCGTTCAAAAAGTTACATTAAAGTTAATCGAAAGTTTTTTTTTTAAAACTAAACGGCGACAAAATCTGAGGTGGCCAAATCATTTAGAATGTCCGTCCGGTCACGAATATGCTAATTTTATTTTGATCCGATAAGTAGTGTAGATGGAAATTACATTCTAACAAAATTAACGTTACCATGGCAACGAGTTTGTATGTCTCGCCATAACGTTCGAACGGAGGCTCGGATCGAGTTGAAATTTGGACCATCCGCAAGCTTCGATCTGGATTGAATGCCATTAGTTTTGTGGCAAAATCGTTCAAAAAGTTAAAAAGTTACATTAAAGTTAATCAAAAGTTTTTTTTAAACTAAACGGCGACAAAATCTGAGGTGGTCAAACCATTTAGAATGTCCGTCCGGTCATGGTCCGGTCACGAATATGTTAACTTTATTCTGATCCGATAAGTAGTGTAGATGGAAATTACATTTTAACAAAAGTAACGGGACCATGGCAACAAAAAGTCGCACGAGTTTGCTGGTCACTATGCACTACCACCTAGAAGTAATCAAAATACTATCGAGGAAGCAGTGTATTATTTGTTACCAAAGAGTTAAAATAGTTTTCCCAAAGAAATTATGTCAAGGTCCTCTAGATGGCGGTGGATTTTATCCACAAAGTAAAGGTTTGCCCAAGGGTTTACCCAAATACCTTGCCAATAATAAATAATATTGGAAACTTGGCCCTGTGGACAGCGAACGTCGCAAATTTTAAAATTTAAAAAAATATGCCATGTGGGTCTAGCTATAGCACGTGCTTGCTTATCAACGCGTCCAACTGAGCGTTTCCTAGTATGAATTAATATATTCGTGTGAAATTTGAGCACAATTGAAAAATTATTTCTCATGAAAATCGCAATTTTACGCTTTAAAAAAAAAAAAAAATCTTCGACTTATAACACCTACATGCTTCATCCGATTGTAATGATTCTGTAACAAAACAACAGAAAATCTGCATAAAACATGGCTGCTCAATGCACCAACTACGCTCATCCAGCACCACACCTGAAAAAGCGTTTGCGAAGCTTCCTAGTAATAATTAATACACCATACCAAATTACTGATTTAGATACAAACTGGTGCTTGCAATTGCTTGAAAGGTTGGATATTTTTGGATGAGCGAAGCAAAGACTTCAATTTGACTTTGTGTTTTTTTGTTTGTTTTTTACTTGCGTTACCCCAAGAAAAATAGCTCGGGTGTTTTGTTTTTGTTAGTTTTTTTGTCTGTTTGTTCGCTCTCTCCCGGGCAAACGGCATATGCGATCTTGATGAAAATTGGAGGGGACCTTCGAAATCTCTGAACTTAGAGCTGTATTGCTTTTGGGTACAATCGAAGAAATATTTCTCATAAATATCGTACTTTTCCGATTTTTTTCGATTTTTAGTGCGATTTTTTCGTGATATTTGGCAAACGGCTACTCCGATATTGATGAAACTTTATAGGAACGTTTAAAATCACTGAAAACATATATGTTATGATTTTAGAGACATTTGAAAAAATATTTCTTATAGAAATCGTACTTTTACGATTTTTTCTCCGGTTTTTAATACGATATTTTCGTGGTATTTGGGCCGATTTTGACCAAACGGGTGGGGCTACAACGTTCATATTTTACATTGACATAAAGATTATGGTGATGTAGTGCCTCTTGAAAGAAAAAGTTGGTCAAAATTCATAGAAATAAAGGTTTTAATATAAGCCTTTAACAGGTGTATAATGAGCAAGTAATATCAAGTAACTATAGAAAAAGTAAGGAGATTCCACATAAAAACGTAATCATTGGACAGAAATATTCCAAAAAAAGCTCATCCATCAACGCGACTGGGAAAAGCGTTCGCGAAGCGGCCTAGTAAGTTTGTATTGTGTTTCAACTGCCCTGCTAATTTGATTCACCCACCCTTTCAATGTGACCTTCTTTCAAATCTTTAACTATGTACTCGGCTTCACTTCAAATGGCCAGTTCAATAAAAGAGCAACATAATTTCTTCTTTTGTTTTACTTGCTAGTATTTATTTATTTTTTATTCGTGGCAGGAGCTCATTCCCGAAATAAAAATTATTTCTTTTTATGATGCTGGATGTCAACTTAATCTTTTTGATACTGTAGTTTTCTTTTTGTCAGGAACGTGCCCCTTAAAGTCACTTGTTGGCAGTTGTTCCCACACTTACAAATAACGATGTCGTAATGCTGTAATGGACACTGAATTCATAGTGAGGTTATAGACTAACATTCATCAGTTAACCACTCACCAACCTATACCAGTACCACACTGCTGTCCGTTGATGCAATTTGATTCGTTCTCGGGCTGTTTGTTATCGTTTTTTTTATTATTAAACCTGTTTCCTTTCATTCTCCTGATCTTGCAATTATATGTTGTCTCTCATTTTTGTAAGCAGGAGTCAAAGTGACTCAAAGAGGTAGGTTTCTTTGGTAGTTTATTCATTCCAAAACGTTAGAGACAAAGTTAGTGGTAGGGAACATAATAGGGTTGCAAAATTGGCAATGTTTTGTTTATGAGAGACAAATAGAAAGTATGTCCAAATATCCTATAAAAATCCTTTTCCTGATTATTATGTGAAGTTTGTTTATGTAACTTTCAAAGAAAAGTGCTGGAGAAAGAGCTTTATATATCTATTGATTCCAAAAAAGTGTCAACAGAATTCCTATTTATTATTACTATTATTTTTATTATTATTATTATTATTATTATTATTATTACTATTATTTTATTATTATTATTATTATTATTATTATTATTAATTATTGATTCATAGCAGTTGTCATAAAAGTTTTCCCCGACTGGGGTTCCAACCCAGAACCTCCGGCTTAACGTGCCATAGCTCTACCAATTGAGCCACCGGGCCAACAGAACAAACCTTTACTAAACTGCTCGTTGTTGTGACTGTAGATAGAAAATTTAAATTTTATCCTCAAGCACCTCAAGAAGTACATTCATGAAAACTGGTTATCCAACATTAATTTTTGTTGTTTGGTTCATTGACTTCACAACATTTTATTGGAAATCGGTCATCATATTGTCAGCTATCACCTGCTTAATGTGAGGTACCCCTTTTTTCCAGCCCAAATCCACCTGGATATCCTTACCGAAACCAAAGTTATTCTCTGATCGCATACGATTATGGTTCTTCCCCGACTCCACAAACGGGGTTTGGTCATTCATAAATAGAAGGTACGTTGCACTTATCTGATTTTTAGCGTTTACGCAGACCACATCAACTGATAACGGGTTACACTTCTTTCCGGAACACGTTATATCTATTAACCACACCTTACTAACAGCTAGACATTCAAGTTTTACCCAGTTGCATTTTTATTTTATCTTGGGTGATGGCCATCTGGGAAAACTACGTAAGACTAACCATGCACTAGTTTCTGTTAAGGAAACTTGGGTCACAGTTTATTCAAATTCTTTCTACTTTACCTTTATCAAAAGGCATAGTTGGCAAATTATTACTATTTATTCAAATGCCAACAATGTTACATAAACAATAATGTTATATGTTAGTAGTATGAAATTGAAGTTGGAAATGGACACTAGTTCCATAAACATAATAATATGTCCTTAATCCAATGTAAATAAATTTGTATAGCTAATTACTTACAAAAGTAGGCCTACATGCAAGTAAATATTAATAACAAAAAAGTTTTTAAAGTATAAAATATCACTATTACACAAGTCATGGGATGAAGCAGTTTAAACAATAATTCACTCGGTGTATGACTGTTATGGTCTATAAAGGAAGGTTACTATAATATTTATATAAGTCTTCAATTTTTGTATAAAGAGTACCTTACACAGTAGGTAATATTATTGTTACCTACTAAGAATGACTTCGTTTACAATAAATAAGAACCAAGTGTACGTTTACTGCGATTTGAATCTAATTATTCCTTGAATTTTTGTAATGGTAGGCAAGAAAATTAAAAATTTACAACTAACCAACACATTGTATACAAGAATATTACAATACAACGTGGCAACGAAATTTTTTTTTCAATTCTAACACTAACTTAATTGTAAAATATCCGACTTATAGAAACTGCGAGTACATCCTGAACTTCTCTTTACATTTAAAATAGATATATCTCCAAAGATAATATTATGCAGAATAAATTGGCAATTACATAATTGATTAATGATTGGTTGTGTCAAGTTCAAATTACCAGTTGAATACATAATGAAAAATGGACTGAGAGACGATGTGCCTTGACAGTTGTATCATATTAATGTGTCTGAAATGCAAAACAAGAACCCTACTATGTATCATTCATAAGTACTCGGCCAACAATTAACTGGTTTTGGGGTACTGGATACCATTGTTTATTATTCACATCATTTTATTGACTCCCAAATAAATTTTCTTCTGCATTTTCCTCTTTGTTGACTTGAAGTTTTAGGTACCAAATTCTACTTCATGTACCTTATCTGTTGTCTTTTGTCAGTTTTCTTGTCAATAATCTTTCCTCAATAACATTGTCAGCCTGCATGCCTATTGTTAAGTGTTATGTTCAGACAGCTTGCTGTTACTTGAAAAACACAAATTAGGTGGCTTAGGCCTATATGATCTATTCTACATTTTTTATTATGAACTTTTTTTAAATTTGTATTACATTGGTATACATAACATAAGTAATAATCCACTTTGGGCTTTGCTGTCTGTCGACAACAACAAAATTTAGTAGTGATTATTTCATAGAAACACATTTTACGAGATTTTGACCAGGGGTTGATGCCGTTGACTGTTTCATTGGATTTTTTCCCTTCTGTCCACATTCTCAGCTTTCTACCAAAAGTTAGAAGAAAAGCTACAATCTTCCACTTCCACAATCGGTGCCTTTCAAAAATGTAGTTCCAACTCTATGTGACTAAATAGATACCGTAACAGAGAAAAGTTTTCATTTTGTTTTGGCTAAATTTGGAAGCTGAGCGTGGTTTATTCCGTCCATGAAATATATTGTTTTACATGATCATACCCCCTTAAAGTTAAATAACATTTATCATCGGGCAATGTAAGATGTGTTGCATGAGTGAGTTAGGTCTACTCTCATATTTTACATAGTTGCATAGTCCCATAGTTGGCCATTAAATTCGTGGAAGTCGAGGAACAAAGTATTTAAGTGTTTTGTCTTTCAACTTATCACTCTTGTGACATGTAGCCTATCAGAGCCCCTACTCATGCTCAAAGCCAGAAGCATGGACTGAACTGAAGAACGTTATAGGCTATCACACCACAGGCTGCAGTTGTCGAAAGGTCATCGTGTAGTAAAAGTGTGTCTCCCAACGTTGGCAATTAGCACAAACCTGATAATTGTCAATTCATGCTATTCTGATATTTTATGAGATTTGTTTTTGTCTTATTAGTATTGGAAGTAAATATGTCATTTTTTATAAAATGGTTGCATTTCTGCTGGCAACCTCGAAATACGTTATAGCAACTTCTAGGTGCAGTGTACTGGATCAATAGTCCCGTAATGGAAACCTACTAAATAGAATTAGCTTTAAAAAGTTATATTCCTCTTCAGAAACAGTTTCAGAAAGCGTTTGTGTGCATATTTTTTTTAATTGTTTGTCTTCGTACGTTGAAAACAGTGATGTTACGGGTGATCAATGTGACCTATGGTAATATAGCGTGTAGAAGTAATTGCAAAGTACCGTACCTACCTATATATTGTTCAATACTTACAGTATGCTTTATGCCCAGTAGATTCATCCCACTTCACAAGGTCACAGGTACTTGCATTCAATTCAAAATACTATGGCAAAGTATAATTTTCACAATAGATTTGTTTGATTTCCTTTAACTTCCAATCTCTTCATTAGTAGAAGAACTCAATAAGCGTAGTTCAGTACCATTACTTTTCCCTGTGCACTTGCACAGTGGTTATACTCATGCTCTGTAGCTGCATTAGAGTGTAAGTTATGCAGCTGCAGTACATGCTCCCAAGCACTAAAGTAATAGGTGGTGATTTTAATTTTAATAGTACGGTATACTTCCTTGCTTCTGTTGATTCGTACTTTAAGAAAAAGTATATCATATTGGCCAAGGACGACATTGTTCTAAGATTTTATTAATACAGGTAGGAGTCTGAGAAACACACTGAGCTCGAGTAAACGAAGTTTGAATATGATCTCAAAGCCTATTTTTTAGATTTTATTTTATTTTATGTGTCTACACGTACTTCCAACTTATGACTTTATTTTTCTTTAACAGCTTTTAAGTTCCAAGAAAATCTGTTGCGGACCATGATTCAGATCGAGAACACTTTCTTTGCCCTGGGAGACTCGTGTCCACGAAACTGCCTAATTATCTGCGACAGGGGAGCCATGGATGCATCTGCTTGTAAGTTTTATTTCATATAATTTCTGTAACTAATTGTAAGATTGTGTTCTGTGAAGAAGTACATAAGTATTCATAAACTGTTTCCCTCCAGCCGCATTGATGTGCACCTGTATTCCTGTTTGATAAGGTTGCAGTCTACTTATAACAATATTTTGCCATTGAACAGGCCTCATTTAGATTTGCACAATAGTAATATTCATCACTTTTGAAATCAAGTAAAATAAATAACCAATAATTAACTTCACTAATATCTTCACTCTTCAATCACTCCTGCATGCACACACAATTTATATTTACACTTGCACACTAACTCTCACAGTCGTACACTCAAACATACATACTGACAACAACACTTGCAAATATTCATGTTTATATTATTTTTCTAGTCATCTTTATGTAACTTATTTTATATTGTGTTGTATAGTAACATTTTGTTTTGTTTTGTTACCGTAGCTAGTAGGTGTAATATTTGGTAAATTGTAAAGTGGCCACAAATAAAGAAGTCTACCGTGGTCCAGTGTCTCATGCTTGTATGTGTGTGGATTTACTCTGTGCTATTGTGAGACCTCTTGTTTCAGTCATCTCTACAGAAAAGTGGGAACGTATGATGACGGCCAATGCCTGGAATTCTGTTGAGCTACGTGACAACCGCTACAACCAAATTGTCCATATGGTTTCGGCTGCCAATGGGGCGGAGGACTTCTATTCAACTGAAGACCACGCTTGTCGTAGTGAAGGGATGGAGATGGCTAGAGAGTTAGACTATAATGCAGCCGCCGCTTGGGTTGGTCATCCGTATTTTGATGTAATAGACAACTCAACCGATTTTGAAGTCAAGATATGTCGGATGATAGAGGTGCATATATAACATTTTAAATATACATAATATAATGATCCTCTCTGCTACGAGAACAGAGGTTTATTTTTAATGTTTCTATGAACTGTTGTAAAAATTTACGTGACTTATTTTTTTTTGCAGAGTGTCTGTCAGAAGCTGGGCATTGATACTGGTGATCGTTTACTGACAACATCGAGAAAATTGAAGTTTTTGGTGAAAAGTCCGTTGCCAGATGACTTAGTATTCCCACCATTTCAAGACTTTGATGTCGTTCACCATTACCTGCAGACAAACACACCCAAGATGCAAGCTCGACTTAGAAAGCGTGGTCAAAAAGGTTTGTAATTAGTAACCATCAGTACAGATTTGAGATGACTGTAGGTACCAGCACTATATTTATATATTTCATAGGTCTACCAAATTTCAAAATTTGTAACAAATAATTCATAAAGCTCAAATATATAGTAGGAGCTAAAAATATTGTAATATGTATTGAGCTATAAAAACATTGACGTACAATATCTAGGGTCCCCCTGTAATGTTTTGTTTTAAGAATAGTAGGCCTAAAATAAATAAAGCTTATGTGACAAACTTTTGATAAATTTTAGATGTCTCTCACCATTTAAATTTTTGTTATTTAGTGCTAAATCTACCCATTTATGCAAAAATTCTACTACGTATTTGCTAATTTGTGGCAAAATGGGTCAATGGTTCATTTTCAATACAGCTTGTTTTAGCTTGATCCTTAGAATGTAAAGAATCAAATTTTGGGTGTATTTATGTAAGTAACTTTGTTTAAGTTCTGTTAAGTACACCCCGTGTATAGGGAGGCCAACAGCTTACCTGGTCGGTGACTGCCGGGATCTTGTGTATTATCTTTATTTTTATTTGTGTCTTTCTTCTCCGAGATCCCGTGTATTATGTTTATTTTTATTTGTCTTTCTTCTACGAGATCGCTGCAGTCACCGACCAGTTAAGCTGTTGGGCTCCCATCCACACCCCTACTTAACATTAACTAGCCGTTTGGCATCTCCTATCTATCACCAAAGTCTGTTTCAGTTTCGTAATTCAAACTCAAAGTTGCTAGGCAAAATGTATACTTATTATGATATTCAGCACCAATTAATGCTAATTATGCCCTAATGCCAATTTGATATTTTAAAAAAAGGTACACAACTGAAATGTTAATGCCATTTTTACGGTGCTCTTGTTCTATCATTAATTTATTTTAGGTCACTGGAGCTATATTCATACGATTCGTAAGCCAAAAATAAGGGACCAAGTGGTGGAAGTGAAAACACAACTTACTCATCGCGACTATCTCAATATGCTAACCCAGCAAGATGATTCCCATTTCACAATTTACAAGAAAAGACGTTGCTTTCTAGTCAAGAGCCAATACTTTCAACTGGACATCTACACAGAACCATGTCATCCCAGGTAGGTACAGATTAGTTTGTATGTTCCAATGTAAAGTCCTTGTTGGGAATAGACATAAGCAGGTCCCTCAGTAAATGTGTACACTTACAGTGCACTTTTGCATTCGAATCCAGGGTAAGTCGTGGATGTTTTGTCTCCCGAGCACTAGAGTTGGGAGGGAAGCCCCCTTACTGGTTGTGCTGACGGTGTGGCTCAGTATGAATGGTGTTTGAGGTAACCTTGCTGATGATGACAACATGTATGCAGAATTTGCTTCTTGCGTGGCCCTACCACAGGTTTGGTTATGTGTTGTGAGTTTTGTTTGCATGTAGTTAGCTGATTTTTAGTGGCCACCGTCCGCCTGATGAGTCCCAGAAGGACGAAACGTGTCGTGGATTAAGGTAACAACTTTAAATTAGCTGCAGTTGTCATCAGCAGGTGAAAAGTTTTGTCGCCCCCAGCCCTTCAGGCTGGGATTTATGTTCTCTTTGCTTTCCCAACCTGTCAACCCTTCTCCGATCTAACTAGCCGATAGGCATTTTTCACACTAGAACCAACCAGTCGATTGACACCTTATCACTTTCACTTTCTATCTGTCTTCACCTTTGGGGTTGAGATGGGCGAGGCTACTCCCCCCTCTGGTGGGTCCGTGTTTCCTTGTTCCTTACAAGGTTGACTCCATGTCCTGCTGGGGGGCCCTAGCAGGTGATGAACCTGTTAGACCCTTCTCTTCTTTTCCTTCAACCTCTTCACCTGCAGCCAAGAGCTAGTAAAGCACATGTGCCTGTGCCATAGCCAAGAGCTTGCAACTTGTAGTGTCTTTTCCTTTCGTTTTCTGATCCCAGTCACAATAAGTAGGACAGTCTCTCTCGTTGCCACGGGCCTTGGTTCAAATCCAGGTTAAGACATGGTTGTTTTGTCGCCCAAGCACCAGAGTCTAGGAGGGAAGCCCCCTTACTGGTTGTGCTGTTGTGTGACTTTCCACCCTTCCTATCTCTAACCCTTCTCTAAGTATGAATGAAGAGGCACCCTGGCCGAGCAATAACAGAAGGGGCAGCTTTTCTCTTGTTGCCAAGGGTCCTGGTTCAAATCCAGGGTAAGTCATGGATGTTTTGTCTCCCGAGCACTAGAGTTGGGAGGGAAGCCCCCTTACTGGTTGTGCTGACGGTGTGGCTCAGTATGAATGGTGTTTGAAGGAACCTTGCTGATGATGACAACATGCATGCAGAATTTGCTTCTTGCGTGGCCCTACCACAGGTTTGGTTATGTGTTGTGAGTTTTGTTTGCATGTAGTTAGCTGTTTTTAGTGGCCACCATCCGCCTGATGAGTCCCAGAAGGACGAAACGCGTCGATGATTAAGGTAACAAACAACTTTAAATTAGCTGCAGTTGTCATCAGCAGGTGAAAAGTTTTGTCGCCCCCAGCCCTTCATGCTGGGATTTATGTTCTCTTTGCTTTCCCAACCTGTCAACCCTTCTCCGATTTTACAGTGCATACGTTTAAAAAGCTCTGACAAATGTGTTTATTGTCATAACTGTTAATCACGTGGTCAAATAAACATCTTAGTAAAAAATAAAAATAATAGAAATCCATATTGAATATGAGGTGAGAAATGGCTTGATATAGTGGCCTTAATCCCCACTATTGACCTTTCAATCGATCGAGGGTTTTCAACAGTAGGTTGTAATGTGAAATTACTTTGAACTTGGTCTTTTTAGATTAGAATTTAGACCCGTGACAACTTAAATTGGTAACAGCAAAGCTTGGTTTAGATAGACAGAGACTAGTCAATGATTGATAGTTTTAGATTTGGATTTGGCTCTTGTCAAGTGGACTTATCCTTTAGGCCAACCAACAGGTCTAATCTCAAGATTGCTCGTTGAAGAAGGTCGTCGTGGCTCGTTGGTCTTGTTAGCGTATCTGCTTCCAATGCAGAAGGTCCAGGGTTCGATTCCCGCTAAAATCAGAAGTGTTTTAACTTCTGATTTGGACTTAAGTCCATCAGTTCTTGTCTTAGGAGTTTGTAAACGGTAACTTTGGAGCCGTCCTAGCAACGAAGCACATAATAAATTCAGAGTTGTTCTGAATCGGCCTTGTTGATTCTGGCGTAGATCCGCGGGTGTTCGCACTGTCCATACCACTGATTGCTATATTTCCTATTAAAAATATCGATCTTTGGTTGGTTATCGCTCACTCGTCGATTGCGTCGGGGCCTACAGGGTTGGCTTGGTCGCTTTGATTTAAAGTCCCCCACTGAAAATCAGTTATATAACTGAGTGGGTAGACTCTAAATAAAATTTATTTATTTATTTTTATTTAAGAAGATGGCAGATTGGTATTTGATGGTTTCAGCAATCAAACTTCAAAATCAGTGGCAGATTGGTATTTGATGGGTTTCAGCAATAAAACTGAAAAATCATTTTCTGTACCAGTAGTCAAAACTTCTTTAAATTCATTTCTCCTTGACATCTTCAACTGCAGCCAAAGATAAGCACACTGCTACGTGGATTGCAAATTGACAAATTGTGTAACTAAAACTTTTGTCTTTGGATCCCAGCAACAATAGGGAATATACCTTAACTTTTTTCATAAAAATAAGCTGAAAGTTGTAGTTATAATAATGGCGGGAAAATGAGTTATTACTACTAAATAAACAAATAAATAAATATTGTATTTAGAGTCTACCCACTCAGTTATATAACTGATTTTCAGTGGGAGACAGTAAATCAAAGCGACCAAGCCAACCATGTAGGCTCCGACGCAATCGACGAGTGGGCGATAACCAACCAAAGATCGATACTTTTTTAATAGGAAATATAGCAATCAGTGGTATGGACAGTGCGAACACCTGCGGACCAACGCCAGAATCAACAAGGCCGGTTCAGAACAACTCTGAATTTATTATGTGCTTCGTTGCTAGGACGGCTCTAAAGTCACCGTTTAAAAACTCCTAAGACAAGAACTGATGGACTTTTTGTTTTATATTGTATATATTGTATTTGTATTGTATTGACTGGATTGTTAGCTATTGTTATGAATTGACCAATAAGGTAATGCCAAACATTGATATTAACTGTATAATCTACAAGGCGGTAGTTTATTCATTGATTCAAAAACATTAAACAGCTTTGCGCATTGGTCAACAAAGCTCTAGACCCAAATCTTGACGTCACGTGCTGTTTGCAAAAGAAATAAAATACTACAAACTTTGTGCCTCGATAGAATTTAAAATATTTACTTTAAATTGGTTTTAATTTAAGTAATGGTGTTGTAAGTGGTTTTCTATCCATTTCTTACACCCATGTCAATATTTGGACTTGGTGAAATTCTCTATTCGAAAATTAAAAAATCTATTTCTGATTAGTATTAAATATTAACAATTCCACCTATGGGAGTGTATGCCGACTAACCAAATCGAGAAATATCTAAGATATGTTTTTGTCTTAATAGTTTATATAGTAAATTTTACTTGTTTTAAGTTTAATAAACAATACAATAACAGTGAAATATCCAATTAGGTATTTGTGATTTATTGGCATGTTCTTTTGCTAGATGTGATGGTCTCGTTTTACTGGAAACGTACTCGAGTGCAGAGGAAAGCTGTCTCAAGAGAAGTCTACCAGACTTCTTAACCATTGTTGAAAATGTCACTGGAAATCCTTCCTATAGCATGTTCAACCTTTCCCTCCGCGAAGAGTGGACAACGACAAAGAAATTCTGTCACGCCCTTCAACTTCAAGGTAGGTACCAGTTTATAAACATCTTTTACCTGGTTCCAATGTGTCTGGAAGGGGGTATCAAGTCAACACATAGAACAATAGATCTGCATATTAATGCTACAGGGTGGCAGGGTTCCTCGGGGTAACTTAAATTACGAACAGACAAAAACTTTTAGAAAATTAATTAATGTAAATTGATTTTATAGCTTTCTGAGTTTCCACTTGAGCAAACTGTGATATCATTCTATAATACATTTATTTCTATAATATTCTTATACTGTACTATAGTTTGGTGATATTTCAAGCCTTATCACTATCAGTTAAGGATGACGTCGATTCTAAAAAATTGGAATCAATCATTGTGACCTAAGAATCGATTCTGAATCGATTCCCAAGAAAAGGTTTTTAATTTTGGCACAGTTATTTTAGTGGTCATTTTTCGCAGAACCCGTGATACGCGGTGATATTTCCGCGGTCATTTTCTGCGGACCCCGTGAAGCGTGTCTCCCCCGCCATATGTCACGAAACGATGTATTTCGCAATGTCGCGTTGTCTCCTGTTGATCGTACAAACCTGCCTTAGTTTATGATCGGTGTCTGGCGGGAGAGGGAGGGACAGTAGTAGTGTTGTTCATCGCTCTGCCACGCCCCAAAACACGAAGCGCAAACGTTTTAACTGTCTAGAGAGGAATCGATTCCTCCAATTTGGAATCGGTGCAGACAGGTATCGATCCGGAATCGATTATACGATTCTGCCATGTTATCCCTAATCAGTGATATGTCTTAAAATTACATTTTATTAAATGTATCTTATTTTAATTAGGCTACATTTTTTTGTATGACAGTGTATAATTTTAATGATTGTATGAAAATAGAAAAACTGATAAAAAGTGATAAAAATAGCGGTCTAAGTGGTCTCAGTTAAGCTGACACTCGCCAAGAGATCGCAGCACTTTTGGCCTCGCACTATGGCACCATACAAACTGTTTCGGCGAAACAGGGTCTTGTTCACGCGACAAGTGCAGAGAGGTAATGTATGCAGATAGATGTCGGGCCAAATGTAATTAATTGTATGTTGTGTACACACTACACAGTGAAACAAGGATATAAGCTAGCATCACTTAAAACTTTGTGTGTACCCTAAAGCGGGTTTGGGGACACGTTTGGGATAAAACACTTTCTATACATTATTCAGGTGAATATTAATATAATCTCCTGAATTTGAAATATACAGGTGAATATTAATATAATCTTCTGAATTTTAAAATAATGTTTAGTTGTTTAGTTTTTTAAAAAGTTGAGAATATGAACTTTTCTAGTGAAATGAAATTCTGACTAGTGACTAGCCCACTCATATCTTTACTAGCTTTGGGCTCATCGGTAATTTCGAACCCTAGTGTTCAGGCTACTTTAATTTTGTTTTGCCAACGGCCTTGCCAAGTTGAATGCACCGGTTCCCGATGGATCACTGAAGTTAAGCAACATTGGACGTGGTCAGTACTAAAGTGGGTGACCACACTGCTGGCAATGAGGTTGAAGCCAATCGCCAAAGTGTTCCCCGATAGAAATTAGAAAACCATCCTTTCATTGTCACCCTTAGCTGTTTGTGGGGAACAACGTGTACAATATGATTCTGGTGATGGGGGGGGGGGAGAATTACTGCAGTACATGTCATAATAACGTAGATACCGTGATGAGGGTTGGTATCATGATGTATGTAAATCATTTGTTGTTATTTCAGGAACAGAAGAAGATCAGAGTGGTCAAAGTGTCGATTTGAAGAAAAGGAATGGTTTGAAAGCAGGCATTCTTCTCAATGGTAGTTAAACAATAGTTTGTTTTTTTTACTTTGCGGATATAAGTTTTATTTTAAATTCCAATTGCCTAAGATTAAGTCAAGAGGGCGCTCAACAGGCGCGTAGGAACCTTATTTGTAGTGAGGGGGTCAAAACCAGAAAGGAGTGTAGTCTACCCCCCAAGGGGTTCTGGGGCGTAGGCCTACTTGCCGAAGGTGAGATGTTTTTGAAATCGAGATGATGAGGGGTAAAAATAAAAACACATTTTAGATAAGTTATAAAGACGATCAGTTACTGTTGTGAAATGTGAAACAAATAGCTCTTTTCATGGGGGTGCCAGCATGAAAAGTGGGGGGGGGGGTCAATTCCCCCCATTTCCCTCTCCCCCTTCATAGGCACCTGGCGCTTAAGTTAAGCCACACTAAAATCTATGTTTTAAACTGATGAAACTAGTATAGACTATACGTATTATAATAAGGGCGGCACTACGTGGTATTTTTACAAATTAGATAAGAGTGTAGAAATCGGTAAATAAATAAGACACTACGTTTACTTATTTCTTGGACATGCTAATCATGGCAAAACATTGTTAACCCCCCTCCCCCCAAGTTTTGCACATGTGCCGGCCATAGCATTGTACTCAATTCAAGACTAAGAATAGGCCAACACCCAAGGCTTATTGCTTCATTTTAAAAGTGTGGGTTGCTTGACTACTGTTCACATAGAGCAAGTCAAGGTAACATTGAAGGGAGAATAATTGGCCGTGTTGTCGTAATGAATGCGACGACGTAGACGTAGAGTTATGCTTATAGTTTTGAAAGCTTCATAATTAATGGTATAAACTATAATGAACTAAGAAGTAGTTTCTTGTTACATCCCTAGTAAATACTAAGGCTTGAGATGGGCAATGTTTATTTATGATAGTAAAAATTGCTGAAAATTCATAGATGACAAATGTAATGATTATTTGGTCTCATATTTTTGCAACAATAATAAAAGATTTTTTTAAAGTAAATAATATATGCTAGTTAAAAGTTATGTTGTTTGGTTTTGTAAACAATTGACTGACTAAATATCTACTAGTTTTCTATTTGCTAGCATTTAGACACTTTAAATGCTAGTTTTGTTGTTATTATCGTAATGACACGATTTTCCTCAACATCTCGTAATATCAAAAAACAAAGTTGGAGGTAAAAGATTTAATTATTGAAACTGTTATAAAAATACTCTAGAAAATAGCTAACGATTCAAAGTTACCAAGTGTTTTCCTGACTAATTGAGGCACTATCTTGACTTAATTTTAACTTTGGAATTAAGAGATAAGTTAATAATGAGAGGTACTTTTATTTACGTACCGGTACTACATACTACATAGTAAGAAGTAAAACAAAACATTAAAAGCAGTATTTTCTAGGATTGTGTTTTGAATTAGGCAAGTACGTACTTATAAATAATTACTAGGTATATTATCACTGGATCATAGATGACTGACCTGCCAGTAGTAGTACTTTTTGTTACACAACATTCACTACAGTTCTATAATAGTGATGCTAAAGTACTAAATTAGTATATCATGTTATGATTTTAATATATGATAATGTTCTTCTTAACTCACGGGTTGCCATTTGATTTGAATTTGTTGTTCTTGGAAAAAAGAATAGTATATTTAGTTAATTTTATTGTACGGTGTACTCCTATTTTATGTTATGATGTGATATGTGTATTGAATTACTGTATATTAGGTTGGACAGGCTATGAGATACACTTTCTACTTTCTTGCATAACTAGTGATAGTATGCTCTTGGACAAATTATTAACCATGTTTGTGGGTATTGGGCAATTGGATGAAAAACAAGATTTTACACCGGTTCTGAATTTTAATTACGATCATTAGGATATTCATTAGTGTCATTCACTAGATATACCACTGTCATGCATGCAGCATGATGGTACTTAATTTTTTAATCAATTTCAATCAATTTTATGGGTGTCATCATTTAGTCAATAGAGAAAAGTGACATAGGGCTGTCGAATTTTTTTCTAAATGTTTTTAATGTATTTTCTGAACCAAACTAAACACGCTTAAATGTCAACTCTTCCCCAATACCAACCCATTGCATATCATTTGTAAATATTGCCCCCTTTGAGTAATTCACCTCGTGATACAGATAAAGCCCCGTGAGAGATCACCAGCACACTGAATGAGGCAGTTACTTGCAGTTTTTGTTTGTATTATTGCTGCTGCATCGTATAGAGAGTAAAAAACGTAAGCTATTTAGCAGAGGGCTTGGTAAAATGGGTGTTGTTTAATTTCAGTCACAAATTATGAAATGGGGCATCATTTAAGGGCCAAACAAAGCTTTAATATGTCAATACTGATGACTTATTATTTATTACGGTATGCCAAGATCAACCTTGCGTTGCCACACAGTAGTATATCAATCATAACAAAATACACCAGCATAATCAGGGCTAAAAAATACTGTGACCCAGATGCCTGGGGCATGTCCAAATAGTGGTTGGACAGGTAGTAGTAGGGCTTACTGCAAGTTGCTGAACTGTGAGTAAAATCGAATGTTATATTTTACAGCATAACTGTTATAAATTATATTTGTCATGCAAGTTTTCTATCTGGGCATGTAAAATTATCTCTAACATGCCTGGCTGGGCATTTGCCATTTTAAAAAAATGAGCTCTAATGATCATATTACACTTCTTATTTGTCATGGTTTGGATTATAAAAGCATCAGGTTAGCTGACAAATAATAGGTATGTACCAATTACTAGGAAAACGCTAAAGTCCCGCCGCGTTTATGGATGAGCTTTTTATAGTTTTTAGTTTGCGTGGGATATCTTTACTTTTGTAAGTGCTTTGTTTTGTTGCCTACGCATTGTAGGTGATTGTTGTCAAGTTTCTATTGTTTCTTGTCAATTTGGTATCATTTACTGTAAAAAACTTATATTAAAAGCTTTATTTCTATATTCTGGCTAACTTTTTCAACTTTTTATTTCAAAAGGTACTACATCACCACAACCTTAATGTCCATGTATAATATGAACGTTGTTGCCCCACCCGTTTGGTCAGAATTGGACCAAATGGCACGAAAATATTGCACAAAAAATCAAAAAACTTATATTAAAAGCTCTATTTCTATATATTCTGGCTAACTTTTTCAACTTTTTCTTTCGTAAAGTTCTACATCACCATAACCTTAGTGCCCATGTATAATATGAACGTTGTAGCCCCACCCGTTTGGTTAGAATTGGCCCAAATAGCAGGAAAATATCGCACAAAAAATCGAAAAAAATCGTACGATATTCATGAGAAATATTTCTTCGATTGTACCCAAGCAAGTCTAAGTTCAGAGATTTCGAAGGTCCTGTCAAATTTTCATCAAGATCGCATATGCCGTTTGCTTGTAGAGAGCGAACAAACAGACAAAAATACAAAAAAAAAAAAAAAAAAAAAACACCCGAGCTAAATTTTTTTTGGGGGGGGGGGTCAGTGAAATTGAAGTCTTCGCTTCGCTCATCCAATTCGATACTAGGAATCTTCGCAAACGCTTTTTCAAGCGCGTTGTTGGATCAGCGTAATTGGTGCATTGAGTTACCATGTGTTATGTGGTTTTTCTGTTGTTCTGTGAAAAAATCATTACTAAGTCAAAGATTTTTTGAATTAAAATAAATTAAATAAAAAATTAACTAAAATTTTAATTTTTTAAAATTAATCTAAATTTAAAAAAGAAAAAAATCGTAAAATTGCGATTTTCATAAGAAATAATTATTCGATTGCGCTCAAATTTCACAAGAAAATATTAATTTATAAATTAAAGTTTCTGTGAAAAAATTATTACAATAGGATAAAGCATGTAGGTGTTACAAGTCAAAGAATTGTTTAAAAAAGAAAAAACCCGTAAAATTTTGATTTTCATGAGAAATAATTTTTCGATTGCGCTCAAATTTAACACGAATATCTTAATTCATAAAATTAAGGTTCTGTGAAAAAATCATTAAAATCGGATAAAGCATGTAAGTGTTACAAGTCGAAGAAATTTTTAAAAAATTTAAAAAAAAAATCGTAAAATTGCGATTTTCATGAGAAATAATTTTCCGATTGCGCTAAAAAACGTGGCAGTTTTAAGTTCAGAGATTTCGAAGGCCTCCATAATATTTCATCGCAATTGGAGTATCGGTTTAGCCGGAATCGTGTTAACCAACACACAATAATACAAACAGAAAAAAAAGAAAAACATTCCAGATTTTTTTCTCCAGTGTAGTGGAATGGAATCTTCGCTACGCTCATCCAAAAAGACAACTTCATGCCATTCGAGCCATGTCCACAATCCAAACTGGGAATGTAGTACAGTTGTAAAATTTGTCTTAAATAAACTAGTACATACTGTAGTGTAACTTATTAAACTCGACCACTACAAAAAAAATTATTTTTTATTTTGATAGTACCGGTAACAAAGCAATTGTTTGCATTTTTAGTTCTTACAAAGCCAACTACAATTCCTAATGAATGACAAGCAATTGTGTGTACAGCTGCAATCAGATGTAAATCAAGGGGTCTAGAACCCGATATCGACCTTGCTCGTGGATATTCGGTTCGTTTTAGCGTCATTGTATTCACAGAGCCATCAATCGATGACGTCATCTAACAGACCGTGGGAAAACATGGTGGCCCTATTTAACTTTAGCATTTGTCCTATTGGGACTTTAAACACTGGGCTGTGGGGGTAGTTACTTTTAGAACAATGTGTGTTGTTGTGTGTGTATGTTGTTTGTATGTTTGTGTGTGTTAGATTCACCAAACACAGCAATAACCTTAGTGCAGGCTTATTATTAGTGTAGAAATCAATTAGGGCCAGTTTTTCTAGTGACATAAATAGGGCAAGCCATACACTCCTTGCCCATCCACTGGGTGCTAGCTTAGTGACTAAAGTTGCCTTTTAGAACAAATCCTAGATTTGCCGAGTGAGGGTCGGTGGTGTCGGGTAAAGATTACCCTTGATTTGCTTCTGACATCTAGTGTACAAGTCCAAAGGTTTGAGAGGTTGTGGCTAGAATAAAAGAAAGTAGATTCTAATGCACTGATCTAACACCTCCATAGGGTAGGTATTCATTGTTATTTTAACTGTGATTATTTGTGGGGAATGTAAAATCATTGGGGGTTTCTTTCAATTTGCCTCCTAAAAAACATATTTGTTCAAGTGGCCAAATTTCTCAAGAAGGTAGCATACAATGTCTCTCAACAGGGATGTCCAAATCGGGGGAAAAATAGACTAACTTTGGTTTAAATTCTGGCTGACGGTTATAGTAGAGATCATTGTTAAGTAGGTTCCAATCACATCAAGTGGCAACCCATGAAGTGACTTATGCATACTACTGTAGTTTTACTTAAATTACTGCATAGTATTTCTGGATAGTTTGTTAAAACATTTTATTTATAAGGAGCCTACATTTAAATTTTGAACCACATGGTACCATTCTAACACACACACACACACCTTTTGACCTTTTTGTTGAGCATGAGCTCAACAAAGTGATACCAAATGTAAACATTTGTAGATGGCTACAGGCTATGCAAGGCGTACATGGATGGTCTCCCTCTCCCTTGTTTAGTTGCAAAGCACGACACCATCTTGAGTCTTGACTGCTCAAAATCACCACCCACCATGATGAACAGATACAGCGCAATCAAGGTGGAGCTAATTACTGTGAATATCTCCTGATAGCAGTAATGTCTAGTAGGCCTTCACACTTGTAATAAATGCCTACCTTAGTTTCCCACTTTATTGTCTTGCATATTACTTGTGGGAGACGGAGACACTCGCAATGTGTCCTGACACCTGATAATTCATGAAATCTAGTTTCTTTATTATTTTACGTACTATTATTTATAAGTATATTATATTATATATATCACATTGTAACTAAGGTATCTTTAACAAACAAGCATGTTCATAAGAAACATTGATCAATTTGTTTGTATACCTGGACCTGGAGGTCAATTCTATGTAATATGTATAGGCCTAGGCTACATAAATTATAAATCTTTATTTTATGATGTTCTGCATATTGAACTATGCATACATACGTAATAACTAATAATACATATTTGAACTCTTCAATTTTTCAGACCTGTTTAAAAAGAAATATATTTTTATGTGTGCAATGTATTCACTTTCTCTCAATTTCGTAAAATGAAATTTAAAATTTACATGAATCGCCCATTATACGTGAATATTTAACTCATATATTTTTCCATACCTACTACTAAAAGACAATTTCTACTGAGAGAATATAATCAAATATATATGTATGTATTATTACGTACTACTATTTAATATTTTATGAAATTATACATTTTTTATTAAAAGTCCATCGGGGATTGACTGAATTAATATCCAAACCTATTCTGTTCTGAAGTACTTGTTTTGGTTTTCTTCACAAGAGGCATCATCATTGAAAACGTGGACACTTCGTTTGAATCTCAACCTTTGGTTTTTGTGATGCACTCATTAAATTGTTATCTATACATACCTGTAATGGATTCAATTTATTGTTCAGATGTTCTTCATGACTCGGTACATGCCATTGAATGGTTTCCTATTATTTATTTATTAATGTTGATGATAAATATCTTCCTATTATGTATGTTCATTACAGGAAAAATGACCGATCTTTCATGACAGAAAGTGGATATTGCATCATTCTAAATTGCAATGTTATTGTTTTCATGGCATTCTGTTAATTATATATTTAAGTTAGTTAGTTAAGTTAGTTTTTAAAAGCTGGAAATTTGTTAAAGGCATTATTAAATGTATTACGTATATTATTGATTTGCCAATAACAGCATAATGGATTTTTTATTTGGCACTATAATGTTATTCTCATGAAGCTGTGTCTCACGCTCACACATTTACTTGATTTTTTATGATTAACATTTCCTTACGGAATTTGAAGTTTAATGAGGATGTATGTTTGTTAATTGTTAATTTGTGACTGTTCAAATGAACTAGCAAAATCAATAATAAAAGTTAATATTGATTAAACTTCAAAGCTTGTTTAATTTCTATTTGCTAGAACGTACTGGCAAGTATAGAACATTCTGTACTCTATTGGGAGGCGCAACGGATAAGAGATCGCAGCACCATCGCCGAGTTTGGTTGATCAACTCGGGCCACGTGCGTTTTTACGTTTGCTTTACATGCGCACAGTGACTCTCAAAAACTAACATATTTCCCCATAAAAGTGGTCTGATGGCGTGAAACCAATACACACGAGAATGATTAAGGACTAATGCACAATAAATTAAAGTTTATTTTGCCATATTTCGTAGGTGGGACGCTAAACTAATCTGTTTAGTTCTTGGTGCGCGGAGTGGCCACTCGAGGTGCAGTGATTACTAGTCTCATTCCTTGGCATGTCATGGCAATGATTTTTATTTTGTCCATTATTAGGAATGAATAATTTTATAATCACTGAAATTACTATACATGTTTGAATATAACTTGCGGCCCTTAACTGCTCATTTATCGGATATAAACTTTGTGACAACAGCAAAGAACAATAAAACGTGAAGTGATGAATCCATGCCTTTTAATTATAATAAGTCGCCACATATAACAGCAAAATTCTTATGCCTACGAGCTCTTATCGTATAAGTTCAAATAAATGGTACAATTTGAATGGTTTGAATACGACATGGGAAACTAGGGCGTGTTAATCAGATATAGGTCACAGTGCGCCGCCTGTAATATTGTTAGAATATAAATAGAATTGGAAGATTTTTATGTTGAGTTTTAAATTATAAAATAAATTGTTAAAGATTATGACAGTAAAATCCAAATTATTCAAATGAAAAATTAAATAGTCGGAAAGTAGGGCGTAGGTAAATTTATGAATCAATTCAAGCCAATATGTTGCGTGGGTCTATATCGTTTTCCTCTTAAAAAACTCCTTTAATAGGACATGATTTAATTGATATCACAGAAATGTAATGTTGAGATTTTTGAATTGTTGAAAATGTCTAAATACTCAATTCAAAATATAATTAATATTTTGGCCAATGCGTGTTTCTTCTTTTGGAACGAACGAAACACTTACGAAATACAAAAAAGTGTGTGCCACCTATATAATTTGATTTATTGAAAGCATACGGAGTTGAAAATAGCAATACACTTAATTTGTTTATTAAATAAGTCCATCTTTCATGCATCCAACTTCAATGTATATTTCAATAATATCATGCACTTATTCACCTTGTCTATTTGAATTTTAATTTGGTGGGTTAGGCTTAGTTGTTTAAATACCATTGACCTATTAATTATTTATTATAAATCGAAATACACTGTGTATGTCACCGTAAAGCCAATTATTTATATATTGTCAATATAATATTTGACATCATGCAACAAGACCATTGTAATAGCTATGCTGTGTGTAGGCCTACATGACAATTTTTGTTAAAAAACAATTGGTATAATTAAATGTCGTGAAATTCTGCATTATTAAAAATAAACCGCCTATTTATTTTATTTATTTATTTATTTATTTAACGTCTATCCTATTCAGTTATAAAAACTGATTTACAAAGGAGGACAACTAAATAAATCTAATTACATAGATGCAGACACAACAATGAACTACATTTAAGTAAATATTTGAAATAGTAAAATTACAACAATGCATTAAATATTCAACAAATTTGATAACAAATAAAAAGGATATTAAATGCAATTTATGAATGAATCGAATATATAAAAAAGGGGGTGGGGAATGAAAAGAAAAGAAAAAAGAAAAGAAAAGAAAAAGAAAATAAAAGAAAAAAGGAAAGGAAAAAAAGAAAGAAAGAAAGAAAGAAAAGAAAAAAGAAGAAGAAAAAATAAAAACATTTAAAAAAAAAAAAAAAACGAAAAGAAAAAAACTGATTTATTAGACGATCCCACTCAAACGAATATGAGGTTTGCCAAAAATCAGGAACAGCAAATCAGGGAGTAATCAATCTTTCGCGGAAGAAACCACCGAACGCGAATCTTCATTCTTGTGTTCAAATCTTGATAACAATTTAGTGCAAAAGATCTTGACTCTAATATATAATTATATCAGATATATAATTATTTAAAATTGTTCAAGTCAAAAACTGATCACAGCAATGATACAGGACACCTAACTCAAGTTGCAAGTTCCACCAGTGGGCGGCAACCAGACAATCTAGGCAGAAAAATATCAATTGAAAATACATTGAATACATCAAAATCAAAGCAATAATGAACAAACAAAGAGAACAGCAAAATCATAAATAAGAACATATGAAGATAAATTAACATTACATAAACACAGATACAGTGCCCCACAAATAAATAGTAAAAATCAATTCTTCTTTGTTCTTCGATTCATTATCATTGCTTCAATTTTACTTTTAAATTGTACTATTCCTAGCTCAGTAAATTGGCTTCTAATATCATAAGAAATTGAATTCCAAAAGGATACTCCTCTGTACAAGAATGACTTTCTTAATGATTCAGAAATTAATTTAGGAACTTTCAAAGAGTTCATTAGAATAGAATTTCTATCACGATCAACAAATTGAAAAATATTGGGTAAAATACCTAAATACAAACCTTTCAATATTTTGTATGTATTTACCAGTACGCTATATTTCATTCTTTCCTCAATCGTGAAGCAATCAGATTGTAAATCTTGGCTCATAGGAATTGAATCAAACAGATGGTCAATTCTCTTCTGAAGTACAACATATTCGGTAGAAGGTCTTACTGCCCAAACCACTAAACAATAATCAATAATAGAGTGAATATAAGAATCTACAAGTAACCTCAACATTCTCTCTGTTACAAACCTCTTCATTCTACTTATAATTCCTATTGCTGATGATACTTTATTACATACATACAGTAAATTAAATTATAGTATTATCCACATGAAACATAAAATATATGAACGTATATGTCGTAGAAAGAGCGAAATACTACGCAGAATAAATGACAAAGAATGGCATTAGCTGGGCGGCGCGGCAATGCTACGAATTCAGATCAACCAAACTCTAGTTCAGGGGTTGGCAACCTATGGCACGAGTGCCACGTAGTGGCACGCCAAGCTATTCCCTGTGGCACGCGCCTTGGCCAGATATAAAATTTTAAAATTTTAATATCTCATGACAAACATTAGATTGGTACTATTTCTTGTTATAAATCTGAATTTTATTTAAGTAGACTAGCCTAGAAAATATAAGTTTTATTAACTAGCAGGTCGTCAAATGTTTTACCCCCGACTATGCTTCACACTCACCACCTGGAGCTAAGTTAGTAGATGGACGTTGAAAATCTAGAAATGGAACTATAGTGGGGGCGCGCCGTTTCATCGACACTTCGTTTCATCGACACCGCCGTTTCATCGACAAAACTGTGAGTAGTAGCTGGTCTGAAAACATCGTCTGGCGCGCGGATTTTGTATTGCTCCTAACATAAGGTTCTTGCTTGTAAGTTATACGATGTGATATGAATTTTCCAAAACATTAAGTATCGTTATTGTATGGTTATTGTATAGTTGATAATACACATACATAGATTTATGAGCATATTAATTAAGTGCCGCATGCAACTAGACGTGTTATTAACGCTTTTTGCGTGTTTATAATCTATATTCGATAAAAATGCCAAACTAATTTAAATTATGCACTGTCAGGTTGGCCAAATATGTGGCAATTTAAAAAAATAATGGTGACTTCAATTTTTATTAAAATACGTTTAGTTTTCATCTTCCAATTCATATGTGTAAAATATAACTTGAATAATGAAATATTTACTTACTGATTTGAAAACCTCCGTTGTAAAAACACATTTTTCGGTTATACTCCAACGGTATATATTTCGAGAAAATGTTGATTGTAATGTAATATCTGTTTCAATACGTAAAAATTAAATCAAGGTATGGACTGTTAAAACCCAAAGAAGTTTTCGACGTGACGGGTAATTGTCCTCCTTTGTGAATTAGTTTAGTATCACTGACCATGATAGAGGTAAATTTAAAAATAAACAATTAAACAAAGAAGAATGCACTTTGCATGATGTTTAGCATTGCTTCACTGCCAACCTTCTCTTCATCCTTTTCTCTCTCTCTCTCTCAACTCTTCAAGTACAAATCCACATCTTGGCCGCAGATGTATTCATTAGATGTTTACACTGTACCACGTAAATGTTAATTGAAATACCCAAATACGTGAGCACATACATGGATTGTTCAGTTGCCTTTGGCGAACAATTGCGCTTTTAACTTTACCCACAATATGATTGAATGAAAAATAGTACGAGCAATATTTGATAAATTTTGCTATAAGGGTCCACGCAATGAACAATATCATGCATTATTTACAACAATTAGTTACATTTGTTCCTTGAACCAGTATCTAATTCATGTTCATGTTCATGTTCACGTTTATGTTCACGTTCAAGTTCATGTTCATGTTTACGGTCATGTTCATGTTTGTTTACGTTCATGTTCATGTTCACGGTCACGTTCATGTTCATGTTCATGTTCATGTTTACGTTTATGTTCACGTTCACGATCATAAACGTTCACGGTAACGTTCATGTTCATGTTTACGGTAACGTTCATGTTCATGTTTACGTTCATGCTCATGTTCACGTTCATGCTCATGCTCATGTTTATGGTCACGTTCAAATTCATGCTCACGTTCAAATTCATGTTCACGTTCATGTCCATGTTCACTTCTGTGTGTGTTATCATACTATTGTGCAAAGTGTCAGTATGTTTCCGTTTCCTCCCCCCAGATGCCTTCTAGAAGATTCTACCCCTACCACTACCAAGCATCTGCATTCTTTCGTTGGAGCAAGTATACTACAACCCACAGAGCAGCGTCTAACACCAGCGTGGAGTCTGTGAGCCCCTCGTGAAGTAACAATCGTGCAAATCGTGATTAAAGCGTGAAAATTTCTGAATTTACTAATATGACCACGATAAACCCAAAAATTTATGGCCCCAAGTCCGATCTCTTCAACTTTAATGGCTATTAAATTAATTAATTTTATCAATTGAAATGCAATTAAAACTACAAAAATGGAATGAAATGGTCAAGTTTGGAATCAAATAAAAGCTGGTGTCAAGAGAAAAACAAAAATATAACACTTAAATCAATGTGATTATTACTTACTAAGATATGACCTTAATTTAATTAATTAATTAATGCTTAATTAAATTTAAAAAATACACAATATGATCGGTTTTTGTGCATTGAATGACATTTGGTAGTCACCAACACACAAAATCTTATGGCCCCAATACAAACCTCTGTTACTTTCATTGCAATTAAATTAATTAGATTGATAAATTACATTACAATACACATGCATATTTAAAATTTAGAGAAAGCGGTCATGTTCGGTATCAAATAAAAGCTGATTTTTAAAGAAAAACTAAAATTTAACACATAACACAAAATGATTATTATTTACTTAGATATGACCCTAATTTAATAAATAAATTAATTAATTCTTCATTAAATTTTAAAAAAAACACGATTTGATCGGCACATGCGTATTAAATGACATTTGGAAGTCATCCACACACAAAGTCTTATGACCCCAATACAAATCTCTATAACTTTCATTGCAATTAAATTAATTAGATTGATAAATTACATTGCAATATGCATGCCAATTTAAAATTTGGATGAAACGCGGTCGTGTTTAGTACCAAATAAAAGCTGTTTTTTGAAGGTTTAATAGTATGTCTTGTTTGTATCAAATAGAAGTTGATAATGTGATCAATTTCAAAATAAATATACACACCCTAGGTATTTTTAAAACATATTTGAAATAGTAAACAAATTAGAGTTTATTACATGTTATCAGCTTGATCTGCACGCCTGACATGTTCTTAAAGGGCAGCTTCTGTAGGAGGGGTGTTTGCAAGTGTACCATTCTTTTCCGACTAAACAAATATCTTCTGCTTTCGTTTACTTTCTAATAGGGACACGTTTTATAAAAAATTGATTGACCTGTAAGCAACAGCAAAATGTTCATCACAAATATTAATCGGAGAATCCGACAGTTGTGCAAACACTGGACATTTGCAAACGTTTTCCATAAACCTACATTGCTGTTTTTTGTCCACGTCCCGCAAATGACGACATTGTGCCGCAGCCTGTAAAGTGTAAACGCATGCTAAAATGCAATTCCTGTACATTTCTCGTTTCCCAAAGCAAGAAACCCCTCATGCAACGGTAGATACCTCTTCTTTCTTCCAACGCCAAATTGTACCCACAGTTCTTAAATGTCTAAAAAAAAAATTGTTTATTTGGATTAAGGACGCGTCAACCGTTAGGTCATAATGCACCACTCTAACTTAGGGGGGGAGGAGGGGCCCATGCTGGTCAGAACCAGCCACGGGTAAGGGGAGGAAAGGGGGTTCTCACGTCGCGGTCGTCATTGTCTTCGTCATCGTTCGTAGTGTCATCGTCGTCGAGGGGTCGTCAAGGGAAGGAGGCAATGAAATATGCAAAATAATGATAATTACCCCCCACCCCTAACGCAAGTCATTCAAAGACGGAGGATAATTTCTGTTTTCATGTACAAATAATGAAGTTAGAGGTCACCGTCTCTGACCTGACTTGAAATGAAAAGCCTCGAAAACAATGAGCAGTCTTCTTTGGCGAAAACTTACTTTGATCGCGACTTATTTCCAGATGTTTTCTTTAGATTGTTTCTAGAAATATGCTTGTAAAATGACACCCGACACTCCTCAATCGTTCCTGTACGTATGTATTGTATTGTGCTTCGCCAATATCCAGTGCAGACTTCATGGAGATCTCAGCATCAGAATCCATCACACGTTTTCTTATCAAGGAAACTACATTAGGTATCTGCTCTTCAAATGGATTACCATCTTCATCAATATCCACCAAGTTCAAAACTTTGTTTAAAAACGACTTTCAAATGCAGGTGTAGGCCTACGTGCAATTCGAAGTCGTTCAAGATTCTTGCTACTTCGGGAACGGAAACCATCCATTTTAATAGTGCTTCTGGGTTGTCATTTAGACCACAATCTCCAGCATCAGATTTAATTATTTTGTTATTTTGTTTGTGCATTTGATCGTAGGATTTCGAGGAGAACAGTTGCTTGCTTCTCCGAGAGGTAAAGTTACCCAGTTCAAACTCCTTCCATATCAATGGGTGTTTGGTTGGAAGCTCCAAGGGATTCTACAAAATACGGACAACCACCTCGAGTAGTGTTGGTCTAGAGCGAACATCCAGGGGAAAATAAGATTCAATGTATCTACATACATGTGTATGTTAGTACCTGGTAAACTTTTAATAAGCATTAGCAGCAAAGTTTCTAAAGCCATGACCGTGTACCAGTATTGGAACTGTAACAACGAGCTTCTTTTCTCTGTAATCCACTCAATCAGCCAGCGACAATTCTGGAAATGTCTGCCTCCCAAGCTCTCACCATTAAAATATTAAAGAGCTGACAAAATAACTTGATGGGCAAGCTCTTTTGACGTATTTTCCAGATATGATTGTATCACCTCTTCTCGAAGTTGTGATTCCAGCTTCAAAGAGAACTCAATCCACCCACTTTCTTCTAACCAATCACCGAGAACGTTAAAAGTGGTCTTTTCAATGTATAACCCCCCCCCCCCCCCCATCGTCGCCACTACTTTTATTATTTTTAATTTCAATTTTAATTTATTTGCCACTAATAGCTGTTTCATTACAGTATACACAGGCAATCAGCTGTCACGACAGCAGTTTGGCCTGGATTAATCTTGTTTACACTCTTTCTTACAATATCGAACCATTGATGGCTTTGCAATGCTGCACTTTGTGATTGAATCTCTCTTGTGTTGTGAAAGACACATTCATGGTACAGGTTTTAATGATATTTTTAGTGGGCCTAGTATTTTCTCCTTTGTGCAAATAATATTGTTGTAAGCCTAGGGTTTCTATAATTTATATCAGTCAATGGATACTAATAAGATAGTTAGCCTACGCTAGCCACACATTATTTTGGCAACTTTCTCGTATATTGTGTTTCATACTAAAACTAGGGAAACGCCAAAGTCGTTGTTAGACGAGTGAGTGAGCCATGTGTTGAGTACCCGGTAACATTTCTTTTCTTCCCCTTACCTTAGGCCTCCCTAGCCTATCATATAGGCTACATTGGAGCATTTTGGCCTAAACTATGGCCTAAACATTTACACACTCCCGGCCAACAATCTAACATTAAGCAAGCCCGGCAGTCCCACGGAATATTCAGTTGAAGACTGCCAACAACAGCAACCTCCGGCACAGTGATTTCCACCAATACCCTATTATCTATACGAATATAATTATCAAACTTAAATGCAAATGTTCCCGGGTACTCACCACATGACTCGCTCACTCGTCTAACTACGACTTTGGCGTTTCCCTAGTCTAGTTGGCTTAAGCGCCCTTGTAGCCGAAATGTGGGAGACGTGGGTTCAATCCCCTGGTCGGGAAAGATTTGTAAGTTCTAGATTGCATTTCAAAAATAATTATAAACATGTTTTGAAATGCATATAACGCAGTGTAGTCCATCATCTGTGGCAATAGGGCCTACTATGGTTAACATAGCCAGTACGAAATACGTGAAAATATTGCAAGGTTTACTCAATCTACCTGCGGAATTTGGGGGTACCTTGACGTCCAACATTCGACTGACCTTGCATGGACACGGCATTTCACGGCCAGGCGAAAAAACAAACAAAAAATATCTTTTCAAAATCTAAAAACATTGTCGTTAAAATAATTTCTAAACATTGGAAGTCTATTTCTCAGTTTATTATTTCTTGTAGGTTTAAATCGCAATGAATCTTGCTGATTTTGTTAACAGTTCTCAATAAACTCGTACCGGATGTCCGTTTAAAATTTCAGCGCAATTTGTTCAGCGATTCGGCTGATTTTCAACGTACACACACACACACACACACACACGCACGCACGCAGAAAAACCGTAAGGGCCGTTTAAGTCGAATGGAAATCACTACGTTCGCTACGCTCACTCGTTCAATAATCAGCATTACACGAGACGTTTAATCGTTTGTTGAATAACAACCATGTTTTGTTTCATAGTAAAATAATTAGCATGCCATGAGATTTCGTTGAATTTTAATTGATTGGTCAGTCATTTAAATTTATCAAAATGCCGTCTTTAATTTTTTCATTTCGTAATTTTTTCAATTCTGATAAAAAATTAATTAAATACATGTCCTAATAAATTTAAAATAATAAGTAAGATTGCCAACAAATAAATTGTGACATTATGGTATTGTTTTTCTAAAAAAAAAAAAAAAAAAACAGCTCTTATTTGATACTAAACATGACTGCTTCCTCTAAATTTTAAATTGGCATGCATATTGCAGTGTAATTTATTTCTAATTAATTTAATTGCAATGAAAGTAACAGAGATTTGTTTTGGGGCCATAAGACTTTGTGTGTGGATGACTTCCAAATGTCATTTAATACGCATGTGCCGATCAAATCGTGTTTTTTTAAAATTTAATTGAAGAATTAATTAATTAATTAATTAAATTAGGGTCATATCTAAGTAAATAATAATCATTTTGTGTTATGTGTTAAATTAAAGTTTTTCTTTAAAAATCAGCTTTTATTTGATACTAAACATGACCGCTTTCTCCAAATTTTAAATATGCATGTGTATTGCAATGTAATTTATCAATCTAATTAATTTAATTGCAATGAAAGTAACAGAGATTTGTATTGGGGCCATAAGATTTTGTGTGTTGGTGACTACCAAATGTCATTTAATGCGCATATACCGATCATATTGTGTATTTTTCTAAATTTGATTAAGCATTAATTAATTAATTAAATTAAGGTCATATCTTAGTAAGTAATAATCACATTGATTTAAGTGTTATATTTTTGTTTTTCTCTTGACACCAGCTTTTATTTGATTCCAAACTTGACCATTTCATTCCATTTTTGTAATTTTAATTGCATTTCAATTGATAAAATTAATTAATTTAATAGCTATTAAAGTTGAAGAGATCGGACTTGGGGCCATAAATTTTTGGGTTTATCGTGGTCATATTAGTAAATTTGGAAATTTTCACGCTTTAATCACGATTTGCACGATTGTTAGGCTTACAGACCCCACTTCTAAGAACAACGTTCATGTTTTACGGGAGGATGTTTCATTGCTGCAATCTTCAAAGAAATATTATTTTCATAAAAAAATCTAGGCCGAAGTCTCTAAAAATGTTTTTGAGAAATTTTGTATTGAGAATAAAAGGCTGGATGGTTTACTGAACATCAATACATGTTTTATATCCCAAGTTGGTAACTATATTTTGTGTTCCTATTTATTTCCACGTGGATGGACAAGTATCTCGACCGTTGGTTCCAGCATCTTGTTGATAAACTAATATGATTACTAAGTCAAAACTCCAAAGACGAAATTGTGAATTGTGTATTTTGTCGAGTCAACGGTACAAGGTGTGAGCCATCTTTTACATTTCTAAGGTGCCCATTAAAAATAGTTTGCTAGTCAAATCCAGCGAATCTCGCAAACATTCTGGGCCACTCTTTGACCTCGAATTGTCACCCAAACAATTTGAAACTTTATATGATATTATAAAACCACTCAACCCAACCTCTCAAGCGAAGTTTCATTGCCCCCCTGAACAAACTTGGGGGGGGGGCATTGCCTCCCGGTTCCTTCCTACGCCACTGCCCCCCCCCCCCCCTCCTGCACCCCCCTTGGCCAATGGTCTGGTCGGACTTGCACGAACGTCAACCTTGGCGCTCCCGAACTCGCACGAAGATGACGGCATCTCCATCAGTCAAATCACTGCACCTTATACTATTTCATCACGTACTCCAGTTAAAAATAAAGGTACCTAACTCTAGGTTATAGAAACACAGAAAGTAATATACTATTTATGATGATTGAAATACCCAGAAATAATCCACGTTTTACTTAAATTATCATGAAATTACATTGTGCTATCAGTCAAATCACTGCACCAAACCAAATTTCCCTCACGTACCCCATTTAAAAAAACAAAGGTCCCAAAACTCTGGTTATAGAAACACAAAAAAGTAATATACTTTTTTATGATGATGAAATACCCAGAAAACCCAACTTTTTACTTAAATTATCATGAATTACATTGTGCTCAAAAATATTATTGGGGGGCTAGGCGCGCAGTTGTCTTTGCGCCCAGTGTTAGGGACGTGAGCGAGTTGTCCCGTGCTTTGCTTTTTCCCCCGTACAGTCGTCACCCATTCTTAAAAGCAGGCAGCCCCACCCCGGCCCCGGGCTGAAATCTACTTTGCCCGGGTTTATTTTCCTTTTTAAAATCTTTTTTAAATCTGCTGCTCCATTTTTTTTTTTTTAAAATCCCCAGTTATTATTACGCAAAATCCCCAATTAATTCATCTTTTGGGAATTCACGTTCCGTTCGATTCTTAGGGTGTAAAAAGTAGAATTCATTTTTTTAAAAATTGTGAAGATTTTTCTCTCTTTGTTGAAACCGTTAAAATATTAAAAAACGTGTCCAACAGCTTTTTTTTGTCTGTAGTTTGTTTTTTTATCCATCCTCCCCCGTACCCTTTCCCAAATTCTACCTCATCGCTTCTGTGTCGATTCTCCTTGACGGGCGTTTATTTTAAAATTTAAAAATTTTTTTCCGGGCGCAGCCACTCTAGATTGGCGGGGTAACCCTCGCTTCGTTGTCTACACAGCTTATTTTATCTTTTGCATCCATTACTTTTAGCCTATTTTTTACCGCTTAATCCTCTCTATAAACCCTTTTCCCCCCGGAATTTACTTTCCGTTCTGAATTTTCATAGGGTCTTAAAAAAACTAAAATTTTTTGATAAACCCTTAAATTTTTTTCTCGGGCAGTGGAGACTTTTTTTTAAAAAAATCACAACGTGGCCAACAGCCTTTTTGTCTGTAGATTGTTTCACCCGTAGCTTCATCCTACCTCTCAAATTCTACCCCTTGGGTTTTGTTAGGCTTTCGTTTAATATTTACTGGCGTTTTTTTAAAATTCAAAATATTTCCTAGAGTATATTATCTTTTGAAATTTAAAGCGTATTGCCAAATGATTCTTTTTTTATGGTAAACCTAGCCCTTGGGTAAAGGTTAATAAATATGTAGTTGATTGTTTGGATAAATTCGGTCCCTTTTGAGGAAAAACCCCAAAGCCTAGTTAACACGTGAAAATCAAAGTATCAACGTGAATTTTGATCCGTGTTTTTTGGGGCCATGGTCTATTTGTATTTTCGGGGGGAAGTGGGCTTGTTGTAGCCCCGGGATTAAAAAGTCGCGATGTTTGACGCAAACACGCGGACGCCACATGAGCCTGCGCGGGCATCCGCCCCCTTACCCGTGTACTATGCGATAAGTAAACGGGGTTTCCCCCCGACCCCCGGAAAACCTGGAAGTCATGGAATTGAAAAAATTGGGGGAAAAGTCAGGGAAAAGTCAGGGGAATTGGGAAAAAAAAAAATCAAAAACCTGGAAAAGTCAGGGGAAAAAGGGAATTTATTTTAAAACTTGGCTTATTTTGGGGTTTTCTCAAAAAAAAAAAATTTTTACCCGAATTTGTGAAAATGTTTTTTCCCCGGGTTTCCCTAGTCAGAAATTTTTAAAAAAAAACAATCATTGGGGTTTTTGTTGCTAAAATAAAACCCCTTTAGGAATCAGCGGGGTTTTTAAGGGGAACCCAGTGATATTTAGGAAAACGTCCACAACACAATAACACAAAAACTACATTTTTTTTGCTACTGCATTCAACCCAAATTTTTTCTAAAACGCACCAAACGCACTCTAAAAACCCGATTTTCAAAATTTTCGCCTTTCCCGGGGCTTTGTTGGGGGGGGAAACCCCCCAAACCCCCCCTACTTTGGGTATATAATACCCCCGGGGTATTATATAAACCCACCCCGGGTGAAAAAACCCGAAATTTAACACTGAGCCCTTTTGTATGTGTGTATTTTGTAAGGGGGGTCCCCCCTGAAATTTTTTGGTGGCCCAAAAACGAATTTGGGCCCCGATGAAGTACGGCGGAATAAATTTTAGAGCGTATCGAGGGGGTGCTGTGTTCCCGGAAAGCTATTTTGGGGCGTGTATCACACCTGGAATTAAGCAAAACTGGACCTGGAAAACCTGGAAAAGTCAGGGAAATTGATTCTAAAAAAAAGTGGGAACCCTGTCAAACATCGTGTATGAAATCAATTATTTCCAGTTTTCTTGAAACGTAGCGAATGGCAACTATTTTCTAGAAAAACTCATCAGAATCCAGAAATTAAATTTAAAACTTTAAAGTAAAGTTTCCCACCTGTTTTCCTCCTTGAGCAATTTCCCTTTCTTCTCATGGAAGTCAACATCGCAACAATTTTGTTCTGTGGTGCCGGTAGCTCAATTTTTAGAGCTATGGCACGTTAAGCCGGAGGTTCTAGGTCGAACCTAGTCGGGCAAACTACGACAATTGCATGAATCTATAACTAGGGTCCTTAAAGCGGGCTTATGCTTAAAAACCTTTTTCAATGATAATATTGTAAAACATACGCGCTTCGAGCCCCCCCCACCCCCCCCTAACCTACTTTTCCCCTAAAATCGCAGTGTTAAAAAGTTTGTCCATACCAACTGCAAAAGTACCGTACCCCCCCCTGTTTTTTAGTGTCGTTGTCTTCCGATGTCAATGTTCTGAAAGTTAGTCTTTCTCATCAGTTTATCTTACTTACAGCGCCAGGAATGCTGCCACTACACCCAGACTGGTAGGGGGGGGGGGGGACCCCTCGCTCGCCTCACCCCTCATCAGCTGATGGGTGACGTCACATCAACAGGGCTGACCCCGACAGGCAGCCAGGTGATAAGCTGCATCAGCTGACACATCCACAGCTTTCACAACATGTGTAGTCAGGTGAGCTTACTTCCTAAAACCCATTGCAATTATTTTTTTTTTTAAATTCAAATTTAGACATGATAACTTTATTATCTTGGTTGACACTTGAATTAATAATTAGGCCTATAAACAACTGTTTTTTTTTTTAAATTTTTCCTACACTTCTTGGTGTCTTGTGGGGGCCTACTAGGGCTAGTTCTGTTTTCAATGCACAATGTCTTGGGTTCGATTCCAAGGCATTACACAGTTACTTAACTTGAATGTATCAATGTGGTTTTGCAAGCAGGGGACTTAGGAGAGAGATGTCATACATACTCTATGATCTATCCATGTCTTTCGTCTCAGTATCATTACTGCAGTGCCAAGGCCAAGACACAATGTTTTCAGATTGTGTGTACTCTTTGGTTGGGAATGGCCAACTTTTCACCACTGTTTTTTTCTCTCAAAAACGTCGAAAAACCACTGCAAATGATTTATTTTATATTTGTAGTTGTATGTAATGAAAAAATGCACTCGCAAGTTTAATTTTTTTGTGTGGCTCGTTGGTCTTGTTGTTAGCGTACCTGCTTCCAATGCAGAAGGTCCAGGGTTCGATTCCCGCTAAAGTCAGAAGTTTTTTAACTTCTGATTTGGACTTAAGTCCATCAGTTCTTGTCTTAGGAGTTTGTAAAACGGTGACTTTGGAGCCGTCCTAGCAACGAAGCACATAATAAATTTCAGAGTTGTTCTGAATCGGCCTTGTTGATTCTGGCGTAGATCCGCGGGTGTTCGCACTGTCCATACCACTGATTGCTATATTTCCTATTAAAAAAATATCGATCTGTGGTTGGTTATCGCTCACTCGTCGATTGCGTCGGAGCCTGCAGGATTAGCTTGGTCGTTTCGATTTACTGTCCCCTACTGAAAATCAGTTATATAACTGAGTGGGAAGACTTTAAATACAATTTATTTATTTATTTATTTATTTATGCTGTTTTATAAACAAAAGTAAGTTAAGTAGCGAGGAGTAACGCACCTTTAGGCCACTCATGCTGAGAGCTGAGCACTGCCACCGAGCCGTACACTCACTGTAAGTAACCTTACAAAACACAATAAAAAATACAAAAAACAAAAAATACCTTCAAACCTTTTAAACGTCGCTATTTTAAAAAAAAAAAAAAAACTTCAAAACCTGTAAACACCAACACAGTTTACAAGTGTTTAAAAGTTGGCCATTCCCAACCGAAAGAGTACCGATCGTGTTAAGTTAATTTTTTAATTGATACTATGTCTGTGTAACATTTAGATTTTGTCCCCCCCCCCCCCCCCAACCCACAAATACTTGAATAAATTCATGAATGTGATGTATTGTTATTTGTTGACAGCCACTCTCCCTGCCCAGAGCTAGCGTCCCTCGCTCGTCTCCATGAAGGCAGGTCGTCTGTATCGGGTCGCAGAGACCGGCTTGGCTCAACGCTTCCACGCCGACACGCAGAGTTTCCGGAAAGTGCTCCGGTGAGTGAATCTATTTCAACTTGACACTCAATGTAGGATACAGAACGGAGCCTACATTAAGTCTCATGGTCTGTGACTAGCTAGAGGCATTGTTTAAATTGGTGGCGTAACTTTCCACGTTTGCTCTTCAAATTAATGGGTTGTTACACAACTTATTATAGGTAATAAAATTTAATGACATCAAAAAAACTTAAAATTTAAATAATTATATATTTAACATTGCACAATTACGGTTTTCTTTTTTAAATTTTTTCATTGTTGCTTTTATTTTAAATTGTTAATATTTTAAAAGCTAACAGGCCGGGTTATAGGCAAGGATTTGGGTTTTATTATAACACCTCCTATGATAATGGTGATAAACTTTCTTATTTTTTAATTTTCTAGCAGTCCAACTGTTCGGCGGGACGTTTTTCTACTTGAAACTCGCTGCGTTCCGAAGATCGAACGTCGTCTCGAACCACCCTGTGAACCGAGTTGCCGAACTCCAGCTTCTGTGCCGATCATCAGCGTTGCCAGCGATCTACTTCTCTGGTGAGGGACATATTTTTTAAATTTTCTTTATAGCAAACTTAAAAAACCGCACTTGATAGAACGTCTTAACTTTGGGGAATGAACTTTTGAAATGGATGCAATTATTTTATGGTTCACACAAAGTAATTTTTTAACTCTTACTTCTTAATTTTTTTGAAATTAAGTAATAGGCCTAAATCTACAAATTACTAGTGACCTTAGACTTCTGAACTAAATTCTTTCTGCAACAGTTTTTATCATTTATGGTTTTAAATTGTTTAAAATAAAACGAGGCAGGGCATTTTAAATGTGTTGCTCTTCGTTTAATTTACGTAGAATAATACGAACTTGCTTTTCAGTAAAAAAACTGTATTGTTGGAAGTGAACTAAAGTTGATTATTTAGATCGTTAACTTAAACAAAATTGTTTCTTGTTTTGAACTGAAGTTTCAAAACATTTTATCTTTAATGGAACCTAACTTCCCCCCGTTTGACAACTGTGACTGCCAAGGATTTATACTGCGGTTCCTCTCGTTGTAATGTACCGTATTCAAAATTTATTGGAATTAATAAATATTTTATTTTAACGTTAATTATTATTTTGAATTTTTGTTTTTAGTAGGCCTAGTAGGCCCTACTTATATATAGGCTATGATAAAACGTAATAACTTCTACATCACTAACAGCACACTGCACCAACCTATTGATTCGTACTAAGAGTGATGAATTCATTTTAATTTAAACGTGATAGTTTCAGTACATTGGCAATTGATTGAATATTTAACCCGATATAAATATGAAAAGTTTTATACATACGTAGTAGGCCTACTTTTCAATATGGTAATAGTCCAAGCTTATTTTGTTTAGTACTTTAATTTAATTTAAAACTTTTTACTTACTGTGCATAATCATTTTTCTTGCCTGACATACATACTGACATGGCTCGTTGGTCTTGTGGTTAGCGTATCTGCTTCCAATGCAGAAGGTCCAGGGTTCGATTCCCGCTAAAGTCAGAAGTTTTTTAATTTCTGATTTGGACTTAAGTCCATCAGTTCTTGTCTTAGGAGTTTGTAAACGGTGACTTTGGAGCCGTCCTAGCAACGAAGCACATAATAAATTTCAGAGTTGTTCTGAATCGGCCTTGATGATTCTGGCGTTGATTCGCGGGTGTTCGCACTGTCCATGCCACTGATTGCCATATTTCCTATTAAAAATATCGATCTTTTGGTTGGTTTTTCGCTCACTCGTCGATTGCGTCGGGGCCTGCAGGGTTGGCTTGGTCGCTTTGATTTAAAGTCCCCCACTGAAAATCAGTTATATAACTGAGTGGGTAGACTCTAAATAAAATTTATTTATTTATTTATAACATTAAATCAATTTTTATTTTATTTTTTCTAGTTATGGCACACCTGTAAGACGCTACACTCGCTCAAACTTCGTCTCTACCAAGGAAGGTCGTCTGTATCAAGTTGACTCGTACAACTCTGCAATCAACATCTCAGTTGTCCAGCCTGGCTCAAGACTTCTCCCGCCGACACGTCGTCCCTCATTGAAGGAGATGCACCGTCAATAGATGAGTAAGATAATTTTTTTTTACTCGTATATTATTAAAATTGTTTTTTTTTGAAATGATTCCACACACTGTGGTTCTATTCCTGGATGAAATTTAATTTTAAGTTGCAATGTTTGGCTTAGGGGAAGATGAGAGATATCAGCTGTGCTTCGCAAACCTTATAGTTTGGTGAAAATTAAACCAAGACCTCATCTCACTGATTTCAATGGGATTCTAGACAATATTATTTCTTAAGTTGGCTGGGGTGTTAACATCTAAGAGGTGAGAGCTATAAGTTTAAATTTAGCGTTTTACCTTTCACGTCACATGTCGGATAACAAAAATAAAATCATACAACATAATTTTTCCTCCTTGTAATTTAAAAGCAGAGTATGAATCCTTATAAGCAGTTTGATTAATGTGTAAAATTGTTAATTAGACGTCTTCTTCTTTCTAGCTGGCGTACGACACTGGTCATGGACGAAGCACCAAGCATGTTCTCTCCGGTCTCCTCCGCCCACTGCAAGACTGATGGTCCGTTCCGTTCCTAGGCTAGTCCCACGAGCAGCGTCCGAGCCCGATCGCTACGGTAAGCTGATTTCAGAATTATCTACGCTTATATTTTCAATTGTAGTACAGTAAACCCCTTTTTATGCTAACTAGATCAGATGCTAAATATGATATAAAAATAAACTTCATCAACTGTTTGAATGAATAACTTTATTAAATTTACTATATGATTCAGAGTTGGTACAAAAAAGGGTTCACTGTATAAATTTAAATGCCATGAATTGATACATGTGAAGTTACGAGATACTTTTGAAACAATCTGCAGACCGAAGTAGTAGGTAGACCGCAGTAAAGATCTTAATTTGTTTGAATCTTGCTAGGAACGGATTTTTTGATTGGCGTGGCCAAACGGCTCGGTTAATGCTTACAAAGAAGGGTTTTGTATAGGGAACCAACAACTTACCTGGTTAGCGACTGCAGAGTTCTTGTAAAGATAGATAGAAACGTATAGAAACAACACTGAACAGTTTTGATGTTCTTCGTGTTGTGTAGTCTATTTATCTCTTTCTTCTTCTCTTATGCCCACATCGACATATTTATGTCATCATGTGTCTTGACAACCAGTAAAGATAGGACTCCTGTTCCCTCCTGTCCATACCCCCTGGCATTTCCCCATAGTGTCCTTTCAATGTAGCGCATCTAAATAGATGTTGTCTGTCCTGTATTCCTTCACCACAGAGCTTACACATGCTGCTCTCCATCACACCTATTCTGTGTAAGTGCTTTGCTAGCAAGTCATAGCCGGTATCTAGTCTAAACTGTGCTGTTGTAGTTCTTCTTCTATAATGGTTTGTCCTCTCATTTCCTCCTTTCCTTGTTTTAACTAGCTCACTCCACATTTTATTCTTGCCTTTCTCCTTCCATGCTTTCTTTACCTCCGAGTTGCTGGCTGATTTCAGATGGGATTTTAGCTGATCTGTATGAAATGTTGTTTATGAATTGCTTGGTTTTTACTTCCCATTTTAGCGAGGAAATCAGCCTTCTCGTTTCCGTTTATGCCGCAGTGTGCCGGTATCCACTGTAGCATTACTGTGTTACCCGCATTCATCAACCTCAGGATTCTTATCTTGCAGTTTCTTATTTCTGCTTCTGTTTCTTCTCTACTCACTATAGCCTGGATAGATGCTCTTGAGTCTGTTAGTATCACCACCTTCCTTTCTCTAAAGTATTCAATCTTCTCCAACGCTTTGCTTATTGCTCTCATCTCCCCATCAAAGTTACTCCCATTTGATCCTGCTGGGAATGATTCCTCAAACTCTCTACTGTGTATTCCTGCACCTGCATTCCTTCTCCTGGTGTTGCTGATCCATCAGTGTATATATGCAGCCACTCCTTCTCTGGGTATTCTTTGTGAATAAATCTTAGTGCCAGACTTCTCATATGCTCCTCTTGATAGTTCTTCTTTTTCTCTTGAATTCCTTCAATGTTTAGTTGATGGTTTATTTCCAATGATGACATCCGTTTTGGTTTTCCTATTTCTTGTCTGTTTTCAGTTATCACTTCCCCCATTAACTTCCCACTACATTCCTAGCTTCAGTTATGAATGTTTTTTTTGTGTTTTAAGGCCTTCTTGGGGATCTCTGTCCCAATAATCTACATCTAAGCGAACCATTTTTTCGTACAGGCTTCCAGCTGCTACATTTCTCCTTGCTTCCAGTGGTGGGACTTCAGCTACTGTTTCCATTGCGGTGATAGGTGTGGTTTTCACTCCTCCTGTTATGATCCTCAGGGCTTTATTTTGGATAATGTTGAGCTTGTCCAAGTGTGTTTTTTGAAGTGTTAATCAACATGGCATTTCCATATTCCAACACTGGACGTATGTATGTTTTGTATGTCGTAGATAGCGTATTGACATTGGCTCCCCACGTTACCCCTGATACTCTTTTCAGTAAGCCTAGTCTTTTATTACTTAATTGGCACATTCTGTCGATATGGCTAGACATCGTCATTTTCTTATCCATCATTACACCAAGATAGATTGGGTCTTCTTCGTATTTTAAGCTTACTCCTGTATATTTTAGGTTAAACTGGGGCATTGTTCTTCCTGTTGTACAATAACTGTATACTGTTTTTGTTTCATTCACTACCATCCCATTTTCCCTGGTCCATTCTTCTAATGCTTGCAATGCCTTGTTCATTTCTAACTCCATTTTCTGTACGTCTCTGTCACTATACCACAGCACCACATCGTCTGCAAATAACTTGATTCTCTACCTCGCTTTTTTCCTGTATATATTGCGCCAAGTCGTTTATATATATCAGGAAGTAAGTAGGGCTTGTTACTGCCCCTTGTGGTACTCCTGCCTTGGTTTTTCTATACCGTGATCGTTTGTTGTTGCATCTTACTCTTATATATCTCTGACTTAGAAAGTTTTTACTCCATCTGTAAATGTTGTGTGGTACTCCCATCTCTCTCATCTTTTTTAAAAGTATTTCTCTATCTACTATATCAAATGCAGTCTTAAATCAACATAAACTACCAATGTAGATAACTTCTTATTGAACCCTTCCTTAATATCCTGCTGCAAGTATGCCACCTGGTCTAGTGTCCCTCTGTTCTGCCCTAAAACCTGCCTGCTCCTTTGCCAACACTTCATTCGACTCTAAAAATGTTTTTAGCCTATAGTTGACCATATGCTCCATTGTTTTAGCCATCATCGATGTTAAGGCTATTGGCCTGTAGCTTTCGACTTTTGAGCTATCCTTCCCATTTTTCAGCAGTGGTATTATCTCTGCTTTCCTCCATATATCGGGAATATTGTATTTCCAGATGTTATTAAAGAGATTTAGTATTGCACTTTTACCTTCCTTACCAAGGTTCTTTAGAAATTCCGGGTATATCAGGTCGACTCCCGGTGATTTTATATTATATATATATATATATATATATATATATTTATATAGTATTTTATATTTATATGTTTGTGTCTATCTCTACAAGAATCGTGCAGTCGCCAGCCAGGTCAGCTGTTGGGTTCCCTATACAACACTCTTTGTTGTAAGCATTAGAAATGGATTGTGTTATTGTTCATCTTCAACGATGGCTAGATTCTATAGACCTCCAACACAAGTAGGTCAGTAGCTTGAGCTAGACTAGTAGAGCTTGCTAGCCAGGCTGGGTGCGCTCCACTTCTTCCTGTCCATCCAGGCTATGTCAATCTTTTCTCTTAGTTGCACCTTCCTGCTACGCTCAGCCGTCCATGTTGGCTCATACGATCTGGGTGCAGGCGTAGTGTACAACACGTGGGTTCGAATCCCGCATCGGATAAAAAACTGTGCCGAATGCACCGGTTTGTCATTGTCAATTCGTTCACACCACCGTAACCTCTTCCATCTAAATGCTTCTGTGCACTCCCATAACACTAGAGCCAACCTTCACATACACAGGCCCTCCACAATCTGCGCCTCTTTGCACAAGGCCCTGAATATCTATCTTCCACCCTCTACAATAAGCTCCCTGACCACATCAAAACCTCTCCCACCCTGTCTTCCTTTAAACATAAGTTGAAATCATATCTTACAGCAAACAGCTTTTACTCCATCAATGACTACCTCTCAATGTAAATATTTGCAGTTAATTCATTTTTTCATTATAATATTTACAAATTATCTAGAGTATAACCACAAACAAGCACTGTAATTTAAAATTTTCAAATGTTCCCTTAGCCGAAATGATGTAACAAACTTCTATATATAATATATATGTGCTTACACGCTTCCTTGGATTGTGCAGGTATATAAGACACATTCTGCTGTACATCCTCCAATTGCTGTTTTCTGTGCCATCAGCAATTCTCATCACAATATCACATCAATATTGCTTTATATCCAACTTTTCTTTATTCTATACTTTAACATAAACACTAATCAATCAATCATCACACACACATATATATATATATATATCAATTATATATTATAGACACATTCTACTGTACATCATTGCTGTTTTCTGTGCCATTAGCAATTCTTATCACAATATCATATCAATTATTGCTTTATATCCAATTTTTCTTTATTCTTTATGAATTCTTAATCTAGTAGGGCATATTTTGCATCTACTCTACTTTACCATAAACACTTATCAATCAATCAATCATCATATATATACTAGACACATTCTCCTGTACATCATTGCTGTTTTCTGTGCCATCAGCAATTATTATCACAATATCACATCAAAAAATTGCTTTATATCCAACTTTTCTTTATTATATATGAGTTCTTAATCTATAGTAGCGCATGCTATTGTTTTGCATCTACTCTACTTTAACATAAACACTGTGTTTATCATTATTAATCAATTAATGAATCATCATATATACATATATCAATATTATCAACCATCATACATATCAATATCAATATCCATATCAATTATCAATTATGCTTTATATTCAACTATTCTTCTTCTAACACTGTGTATATCATTATAATTACTATCACTTTATTATTTAATTATTAATTATAGACTATTCACTTTCTCTGCAAAGAGTTATACTTGTACACTGTACTAGTCTAAGTGAATAAAAATATCTATCTATCTATCTACCTTATCTATCACCACTCAAAATGACCATAATAGAGACGTTAAGCTACAAAAGTCTTCATCATCTTCAATTGACGACTTGAAATGTACCCGCCTCCTGACGTCACGAGGCAACATGGTGGAATGAGTGGGTACAAATCCTAATTTCCCAAGTTGACGCCTGCTTCACGACGCAACACTTATCACGCTCTAACTTTTATTCTATTCATTATTTGGACAATATTTAAATAATTAATATTTAGCAAATATATCGTTCCTTGTGATAGTGATTATTTCGATTTTTTGGCACAGTCGTTAGCTTGTTATAACAATGTACGCATCATAGATGTGAAAATTATCAACAATTTATTTGACAAAAAACTACTGATCGGATTTCGACAAGACCTCTTTAAAAATATGCACCATCAGACTGTTTAAACAAGAAATAATCTAACTTTGTAGATAGAAATTGCACAGAACAAAACTTTGCAGCATAGAGTAATATGCAAGGTATGTGTTTTTAAGCGAGCGAAGCGAGCGTTTCCATTTGACTCTGCCGGAAAAATTAGTCACTGTTTTTTTTTTTTTTTTTTTTTTGTTTGTTTGTTTGTATGTCTCGCCATAACGTTCGAACGGAGGCTCGGATCGAGTTGAAATTTTGACCATCCACAAGCTTCGTTCTCGATTGAATGCCATTAGTTTTGTGGCAAAATCGTTCAAAAAGTTAAAAAGTTACATTAAAGTTAATCGAAAGTTTTTTTTTCAAACTAAACGGACACAAAATCTGAGGTGGCCAAATCATTTAGAATGTCCGTCCGGTCACGAATATGTTAATTTTATTTTGATCCGATAAGTAGTGTAGATGGAAATTACATTATAACAAACTACCGTTACCATGGCAACGGAAAGTCGCGCAGCTTTTTCGGCTCATGATAGCGGTCGAACGGAGGTTCGGATCGAGTTGATATTTGGACCATCCGAAAGCTTCGATCTGGATGAATGCCATTAGTTTTGGTGGCAAAATCGTTCAAAAAGTTAAAAAGTTACATTAAAGTTAATCAAAAGTTTTTTTAAAAAAACTAAACGGCGACAAAAATCTGAGGTGGCCAAATCATTTAGAATGTCCGTCCGTCGGTCACGAATATGTTAATTTTATCTTGATCCGATAAGTAGTGTAGATGGAAATTACATTATAACAAAAGGAACGTTACCATGGCAACGAAAACTCGCACGAGGTTCGCACTATGCACTGCCACCTAGAAGTAATCAAAATACTATCGAGGAAGCAGTGTATTATTGTTACGTTTTCCCAAAGAAATGATGTCAAGGTCCTCTAGATGGCGGTGGATTTTATCCACAAATTAAGGTTTACCCAAATAGGCCTACATTGGCATAATAAATAATATCGGAAAACATGGCCCCGTGGACAACAAACGTCGCAAATTTTACAATTTTAATAAATTGCAATGTGGGTCTGAGCTATAGCACGTCTCGCTTATCAAAGCTCCAACA